>JAMWET010006433.1:0-87500 GCA_024036415.1 Prochilodus magdalenae | reverse complement strand
GCTGTACGGAAACACCCCCGTACATGCACAATGCAAACCAGCAAGCCACATGTCACAATTTTGGCATAGGTACAATTTATACATTAGCCAATGAATAAATGACCATCACAGCGATACTCCCAATATGTACACGTCATGAAAAAAACCCAGAATGGGTCATTTTAATGGTTTGATCCAACCGTCATGCATCAGGTGATATAGAGAGACGGACAAAAGCCATGTGTGGCTTCCCAATGCATGTTTACATGAGGCCCTACTGCTTACCGACACACAGAACAACCTAACGGTGTGTGATCCCCAACCATGTGCACCTTCCATGATTTTCCACATGTCTAGTAACATACTGCATAGGAGGAGTTTTGGTTATACTGGGAGGGGTTCTGGTTGCGGACTGTGTTTACACTGCTGCTCGAATGCTTCTCAGACCACCTGCTTAAGTGGTTTGATCAGATTTGTACCCATTTTAAATGCATCTTTGGTGAATTTACTCCGGCATCTTATTTTGGCTTGGCCTCATCCAGGTATAATCCTGATCCAGGCATTACGTGACCAGATGTAAACAGGGTCTGAGATTCTTCCTCATGTGGCAGCACTGTTTCTCTGATAACCGCCTTGGGACTCACATGACTCCGGTGACCCGATGCTAAAGTGGGGGAGAAAGAGGGTTGGGGGGGGGGAGTTTAACACTTCTGAACACATGGATGTGTGTCATAACGAACTGACCCTGTTCTCCAACCCAACTATGGTTTACAGCCCGCACAGTTCACTCAAACGCAACGCAAATGGCGTACAATAAAATAGTAACTAACGCGATATAGAACCTACCAGATGGGCTGGAATAATCTCAATCTGACAACCCTGCTCTGTTGAAGTGGGGGTGAAGCTAGGGCCAACAACAACAGCAGAGGATTAAAGAGGTGGGTCGGGGAGGGGGGCCATGCAAAGAGGCTAGACGAATTACAGAGGAACGGTGGTGATGGTGGTGGTTATGTCAAAGTTTACGACTAGCAGGAACCTTCTTAGACCACCAGTTAAAAGGGGCGATGCGATAACATGAACTAGATTCATCAAATTCCTACCTGGCAACCCGATGTACGCTGCAACCGCGAGCGTAACTGACTAACTGATCGTCGATGAAGATATGAAAATGATTTGTTACGTAAATAAAGGTTCATGGATGATATTTTCCAGCTAAATGTGGATCCAAACAATTGGAGTGCGTTTATAACGCTGGGAAAGAGTGGAGAACTGAACCAGCGCTCAAGTTGGCTTTCGAATTGTCCGTTCCACCTTAAACGCTGCAGAAGTTACACGGGCGCCTGGACGAAACTGCTGCACCGTTTAAGGTGGAACAGAAAAATCCTAAGCCAACTTCAGTAAGAGAAGTTGGTCGAAATAATGTTCTTCAGATTCTGCCGTTTTCACCTGCTCACAATAAGCCCATCTGAACGCGTGGAAATAGGAGCAGAGGAGGTGTAAAGGGGAGGAAAGATGAGAAGAGCTCCAACGCCGCAGGACAACAAATCCCCGAACAGCACGTTCCGTGTAGGTGTTTACGACCCGGACAAGCTGGAATAAAGCCTCTCAAAGCCAACCAAAACACGGCTCAAACGCGGCCTCCGCTCGACAAAAGCCCCTGCCTGGATTCCCGGTGGACAATAACCGTATCTCTGGCTTTTATATCGTGCCGAAGAGCCACTAGCCACGGTGCTAGCAAGTCCCGTCGCTCCGCCGGATTCTGCGTCTGTTTTGGTCCCTTACCTGCTCGCTGTAGAGGCGCGTGCTCCCGTTACTCGGTTCGTGTCGCGGGGCTCCGGCCGAACCGTCCGCGCTCTCTCTCTCTCTCGCTGCTGCCGCCGCCGATGATGCTGCTGCTGTTGCTGTTGTTGCTCGTGCTGAAGTGCTGGACAGCGGCAGCAGCAGCAGCCCTGCTTCATAACGGTTTAAAGGGGAGGTGTGAGTGCTGCCACCTAGCGCCACGGAGGGGGACTGCAGCTTAGGGTTATACTTCGTTTTAAACGCAGCCAATTTAAAGCATTATGTACCAAAGCCAGTACAATTAAGTGCAGGTTTAATAGATTGTAGCGTCAGATAAAAAACAGAAAGAGCCATTTAAAAGAAAATTACGATTATAAATAAAATAATAAAAATAATTATAATTAAAAAAAAAAAAATAAATAAAATAAATAATTATAATAATAATAAAATATAGCTGTTGAGATAAGTTGTTTCTGCCTCCAGTTTATAACTTCATAAAATGTTTACATGCACAAAATAGCTACAAATGAAAAAACTGAAAAGCATAATGGTCCTCTTTTTGCCATGTGAGAAGGTATATATATATATATATATATATATATATATATATATATATATATATATATATATATATATATATATAGGATTCATTATATACGCAATACAGATACATGCCATATGAACATCCTTAGTCAAATTACACGTTTTGTTGATTTTCTAACTGAAAAGTGTTTCTATACTTTTCTGTTTAAAATGTGCCATACTGTTTGCACAGGTCCTGTTTTTTATGTAATATTTTCCACCATTCATTTAATGTATCAAATTGAAGTGTTTTTTATTGAAGTGTGCAGATGTGTGTTCTCCGAAGAGAATGTTGCCTATTTTCACAAACAACAAAACATGCCATTTTCCTAGGGGTGCACAAAACCTTGGCCCCAAACCATATGGGAATGAATTAATAAATTAATGAATGTATTTATTTTTTAAATGGGAGCCATAGAAAATATTAATTTTGCTGTATATATATTTTATATATAGTTCAATACTTTAAATGATTTCAGTATCAATGGAATAAATAGTAATAAACCGTGACTCTCTAATACATACAGCACCACTGCTGTGTGTCTGCGGTTTACCAGCACCATCTGCTGGAGGTGAGAACTGCGCTCTGGCAGGGAAAGGGGAATTTTGTAAAATGGTTCCACTGATTTCTCGAGATTTATGCATAATTCACTCAATAAGAAAAAAAAGGACTTATCTGGAGAAACTGACTACCTCTAAATACAATAGTAATGGGAACCGTGATCACCCTGTCTACAAGACAAAGAGTCATTCCCCATCCCAAACCACCAGTGTAATGATGTACGTGTTCTGAGTTTTGATATGCAGTGTTAATGATGATAAAACAGCGAATATGTTAAAATATGTTTTGGCTTAAACCTTTATTTTCATAAATGGACTATGCATATGTCTCAACATGTAAGAATATTAACAAGAAGTCCAACAAAAGCAAAATGTGTTTTATTTAAAGGAGTAATCTTCAAAACATGTTTAGCCGATTTGGCACCAGAGTAATAACCTGAGCACTGAAACGCTTACTGAAACAAAACTGCCAGAGCGCTTTCATAGCTTTTGTAACAAATGCGATAAGAAGGCACGGAACTTTTCACCTGTCCTAAATGACTTTCCGAGTAAGGTTGACATGCTGCTCTTGCAGAACAGCAAAATGAGCAGAAGGCAAGGTTAACTACTGAGGCACATTAGGCCATGGTAGGGTGCTGTGTGTCCAGTATACTCAATGTTACTTGAAAACAAATCTGAAATTATCTGAAGCTAAATGCTAATAATGTGCTGCTGTTTTGGTATTGCCGTCGTATTAATCATTAGCTTCTTTTCAATCAATGCTTCAACTGAAAAATCGAATTCACGCCATGAACCCCCAATTCCAAATGGCAAATTAGCCACAACATGTTTGTTGAAGTTCGGTTCTAATTTCAAGCTGGAGATGCAAGGCTAATGTAGTTAACAAGTTGGATTAGCCAGCAGTTCCTAAAATGTAAACATACTAAATCATCACACACTTTCCTCTATATGTGTCAAGTCATCTCAAACAGCTTGCTCGTGCGGTTTCTGACAGGGTACATATGACATACTGTTATAAAGGACAGTGTGTGGCATAGACACGAGTGCACTGTATGTCCAACAGAGTGTTACACCTGATCTTTGAACATTCTTCCACAATCAAGAGCATTAAAATCCATCACCAGACTCTACTCTTCTAGGAGGGCTTTACACTAATTGTTGGAACACTGCTGCACTGACTTGCTTGCATTCAGCTAGAAGATGCCTGATACTGATACTGGATGATTAGTCCTAGATTATTCCAACTGAGCTCAAAAATTTTTTGGATGTCAATAGTGCGGGGGCCTTTGTACCTATCAGGTAGATTACTGGCATTGGGCATTGGGCCCTAATCTATTGGCAATGCTTTTCTAAGGAGCTAAAAAGCAACTGAAATACCTGCCTTATCAATACAAGCGCTTAAAAAGGAAGGCTATGCAGACACATACCGTACGGTAGTAAAGAACATCCCAAGAACAACCCATCCTGCTTTGAGCACCACTGTCATGCATGTGTGCTTTACGCTCCTGTGTGCTTTATGCTCCTTGGGAGGCCCCTTACTTCCTACGTAAAGTGTGGCATCATTCATGGAATTATGACTTGTGCATGCAAATTGTTTGTCAAATGTTAGATACAGTGTTTTCTTAAACATACCCTATACTGTCTGTGTGCAAAAGCTGTTTTCCAATGGCCTATATAGTGTGCAGTACAATGAGTATAAGAAGCCGCTCAGGACTGCCCAGCTTTGTTCACGCAACAAGCTAGGAGCTCTACTTTACATAAAGCAAAGGCACTCAACTCTCTTACATGGTTTAAACATTTTGGGTAGCTGGCCAACACACAGGTAAACTCTATTAAGTGCATGTATGCTGTGTTACAGAACAATTACAATTTGAAACTGCCGAAAAATGCTTAGTGCCAGTAAAAGATTATGATTTCTATGCACCTGCAAACTAAAAGTCCATCAAGCACTTTCTTCCTCTTACAGCAGGCAATTCCCGGCCATGTTGGGGCTCATACAGTGTCAGAAACTCTATAAGCAAGTCTATTTGAGATGACTGTGATGTTGTTATTCTGTTTGATGTGTGTAATATTTAGTTGAGCCTGCACAACGCTAAACCCACTAGTTGCTATATTAGCAGCTCCAGAGCAGAACGAATCATGCCTATGCATAAATGTCAAACTATGCTGCATTTAGGGTTCAGCTTCTAAAGCTAACACAACAAAGGTCATTGTATGGTGGAATGTACAGCAAGCATTGTCATGTTTTTGGGAAATTAGGCCCTGTCAGATTAACTTTGTGCTGAGTTTACTTCCACAAACTGTACAGACAAAAATACATTTCTAAGCGTTTGCTTAGGAGAGTCTATTTCCTTGTCCTGTGTTTTAGCCATTAGAGAGGATGCTGTTGGCTGTAACTGTGAGAGGGATGTCCCTGAGTGACCGCTTGAGTGGCCTGCTCGGGAACCAGGCTGGGGTCCGTCAGGATAGAGGTGGAGGTACTGAGCAGGCGGAGTGAACTTAGGACAGCTGAGACGAAAACAGAAAGAGAGAGATTAGAAGATGGAATGGTAGAAAGTGCAGAATAATAAAGAGAGAGAGAGTGAGAGAGGGATAACTGTACAACATGTTAATGGGGTTCTTATAAATTGAAGTACATGCTGTTCTGGTGAATGAGTTCAGCATTTCAACAGCAAAAATTAAACAGATTTAAAAAATAATTAGAGTTCAGACCTTAGACATTTACAAGGATTACCTAATCTTTTTAAACTCAATCGCCTGATTAATAACAACCTAGCTTTTTACAAAATCATTATTTATACGGTACTTTATAAACGGTTTATAAACTGCTTTTTTTTTTTAAGGATCTTCGGTTTTGCTTCTTTAAAATCGATGCTGAAAGATTTGGAGTTATCAGTTTCATTCTTAAATAAAAAAACACTAGAAGTTTTAGTCGACAGGCAGAGCCTCAATTTAGACACACCCCTCCATTTTAGAGCATGAATGAGACTGCATCTCGGTCCCTCATGGCCACATGATAAGCCGCTAGATCCAATCTTCTGAAGAAAATGTGTCTAACAGTCTCAAAACATCAGAGCAGAGCTTTAAGAACGGCCACTACCAGAACACATGATTACAATTACATACATCAGGTTTGTGTTTAAACTAAAAATATGAACAACTGTTCAAAGCTGTGTTTGCTAGTCATATACTGGATAGCATTTTTGATTTATACTGATAATTAAAATGTCACTACCGAAACCAGTTTAATAGAACTAATACATACCGAATGGTTATATTTTTAAAAGGAGATGGTCAAATAGCAGAACAGTTTACCTGACACAAAAATACAGGGTATAATACAGTATAATTACAGGGGATAATTACAGTATTACTGAAACTGTTGTCATTTTTACAGCTTCCTACAAACGGTTTAAACCTTATAGGCCAGAGGTTCCCACACAATAAGAGGTAACACAACTAAACATGATGAGTACGAATGCAAGAATAACACAATAAACAATGCTGCTAGTGAATTCCACCTGACAAGTTAATCTTTCAACATAATAAACACAAAATATGTAGACTGATCCACTAAAAATGGGTCTGGCTATGTTGGTTACATCAGTAATGCATTTTCCAAGAATAAACTGGGAGCTTAGCTTAAACATTTAAGTCATTTCTGATGCTCTTATTATTCATTATATTTATTGTATTATAGTATAAATATATTCATTATATTTAGAGTAATTGAATTTTGTTTAAATGTCTTTATAATGTATATACAGGGGTTAGACAATGAAACTGAAACACCTGGTTTTAGACCACAATCATTTATTAGTAGGGTGTAGGGCCTCCCTCTGCGGCCAATACAGCGTCAGTTGGTCTTGGGAATGACATATACAAGTCCTGCACAGTGGTCAGAGGGAGTTTAAGCCATTCTTCTTGCAGGATAGTGGCCAGGTCACTACGTGATGCTGGTGGAGGTTCGTCCTTCTTGGTGGTATGCTGACATTACCCTGGATACCGTGGCTCTTGATACATCACAAAGACTTGCTGTCTTGGTCACAGATGCGCCAGCAAGACATGCACCAACAATTTGTCCTCTTTTGAACTCTGGTATGTCACCCATAATGTTGTGTGCATTGCAGTATTTTGAGCAGAACTGTGCTCTTACCTGCTAACTGAACCTTCACACTCTGCTCTTACTGGTGCAATGTGCAATTAATGAAGATTGGCCACCAGGCTGGTCCAATTTAGCCATGAGACCTCCCACACTAAAATGACAGGTGTTTCAGTTTCATTGTCCAACCCCTGTATATAAAAACACGCCTATGGACTTTTATTTATACTCATTTACATTGGTTTTTATATTGAAACCTAAACGAGTATGTGCAACAGAATCTTTATGTTTCTAAGAACAGTGATTCAGAATGATTTAACATGGGTGCTTATACATACACAGAGAAAGGGACTGTGTTATGTACTCACTGGGTCTGAGCGCAGGCAGGGAGCAGTGCTGGTCCAGCCAGCTGAGGGTGGTACGGCACAGGTCCTCCATACTGGCAGTGGACACCATGCCATTATAAGACTCAAACAGGGGCTCCATAATCACACTGAACTAGCACTGGAAGTTCAGGAACATACTCAGAAACTGAAGCGCATACAGAAATGTACAACAAACAGAAATACAGCCGGTAAAAAGTCTGGAATATTCCAACATACCCACATGTCTATCATCTACAACCTGTGTGCAATATTTATATGTAGGTACGTACCTGTATTAATATGTTCTCATTAAAATGTATCAATTTAAACCTAATCTAAAACCTTATATAAATTTAACTTGCAGCTTTTGGAACTCTACCAAGTCACAGTTCTTTTGCTGTAGGTTAAGCCCAACAGTCTGAAAAGCAAGGATACAATCCAGAACTTCCAGTTCTGCAGCGTCTGAGCCCTGACGTACTCCCGGAACTTTTCCCTCATGTGATCAAAGCGCTGGCGGGTAATGGGAACGCCTGTAGCAGGGAGCTGTTGCTGACACACACTGCACCCAGGAGAACATTACATTAGAAAGGAAGTAGAGACTCAGGTAAACACATATGGAAAGGGCGGACATTAAAACTCGTGAATTCCACTCAATCTTTTGGGACACTGGTACCCAGATAAATCTCATAGCTGTGAACGTGTTGCCAGTGTATTCAAAGAGAACAGGGTTGTGTGACAGTAATACAAAAATGCATATGATGTGGTTTGAAAAAGTCTGTGACCCAGGCCTTACTGAGCCTGTCCTTGTTACCCGATTCATCAATGCTTCTCCTATCAACTGTAATATAAACATGCATAGTACATCCTCAAAAAAATAACAAATTAGATTAGATTAGATCTAGATCTTAAATCTAATCTAATCTAATCTAATCTAATTTAAAGACATTAGATTAGATCTAATCTAGATCTAATCTAATCTAATCTAATCTAATCTAATCTAATCTAATCTAATCTAAAAACATGCATAATACATCCTCAAAAAAATAACAAATGTAGGTTTCTAGGTAAACCCTCAATGCCCTTACTGTTCACTTGACTAAAACACTTGCAATGCCCTTCAACTCGCTGGCCTTTATGAGCTCTACCAGCTTTAGAGCTCAAACTGGATCCCATTCAGGCCACAGCTCTGCAGACAGTGGTGTTTTGCCTCCTCTAACACTCACAAAGGATTTGCAAATCAGCTGATGAGCTGATTCAAGTTACTAACAGGCAGAATGATGAAGACTGCTGAGCTGTAGCCTACCAAGTCACATGTAATAGCTGTCTCTTACCGGTGAGTTGTCAACCAATAGTAGCCAGGATATTATTTGGGTGGTGGACCATTCCCAGTACTGTGGTAACACTGACACAGCATTGTGTGTAATGCTGATATGAGTATATCATAGCAGTGTTGCTGGAGTTTTACATGCATCAGGATCACGGCTAGCTTGAGAGTGGACACTGACCACAGCTCTGTGGTCAGAAACTCACCATTAATGCTACAGCATGGGTAACACAAACTGTGCATCAACAGCTGGGCTATGGTTACAATGTTATGGGGTAGAGGGTTTCGTACTTAATGGCAGAGTTGAGCACCAAGATCTCATCTCGGAGTCTCTGCGCCTCCTCATGGAGCTGCGCTCTCTCCTGTTGCATCTTACTGATGTACTCAGCTGTTTTCTGCAGAGTGGTAGCCTTACTGATCTGAAAGAGAGAGGCAGAAAGAGAGAGATTGTAAAATCGACTCAGCAGGGATTAAACTAATTACACAGTAAGATTTATTATTCAGTAACTACAAGGAGCACAAGGCAATCTGGTTGGGTTATACTTAGGTTATAGCAAAATGGAGTGACCACATGACGTCAGGGTCCAGGTCCCATTATATTGGCCGTGCTTTTCAATGGGAAATATGGTATATATAGATGCAGTACCTTTATGCTGGGCTGAGAGCTGAGTGTTGTCACCAGGCTGTGTAAGGTGTCAAATCCCAGTTTGATATTAAACCTCCTCTTCTGCTCAGCAGATATGTGCGTGATTCGCCGTGTATCTGTCTATAATAGAGAACCACATGAAGAACATTCGGGTGACACAGTGAGTATATGTGTGTGCTATAAGCTTACTAGTGGTATTTAAGTTAACGCTGTTTCCTAGTTTGACCATTGGAACCTTTTGTACTTCCAGCCTAAAGCCCAGCTGCTCACATGCCTGTTCAGATACAGCTTTTAAAAGCTCTGTTGAAGGCTCTCTTCATAAAAGTTAATTTGCGCAACCACCATGGCAAATTTTTAGTTTATTACTGAAGTCAGAGGTATCATTTATTAACATAAACAACATGCAGTACAATATAAGTTATATTAGCACTGGAGGACTCCTTCGCTAGAGTAGGCTGGATAGTGCATATATCAAAAAGCTGCAAACTAATAAAAGCAACAACAAAGCGGAAAACTGCAGTTCCCTTTATAACAAGGCCACACAGAGCTATGAGGGTGAGAAGACTAATTTCAATGACTGAAAACATATGCACACTTGTAAGATGGAACATGCAACCCTGCAGCTCTCACTGGACTCTAGCGATGAAAACTAGAATGCTAATCCTGCATTCACATGATTATATGTGGAGGTTGAAGTGGGATTAACTATTAAAGGGAATAAATGCAGGGTTGAATTACAAACCCACAAGCAATAGATAATAAATTGTATATACATACAGACAGCAACGTTTGCATGTCCTTTTGACTATTTAGTTAAGCACAATCAGTCAGTGTTTAAATTTGTTGTATTGGTTTTTGTATATATACCCCGATTTGTCAAATTTGATGCCTGCAACATGTTCCAGAAAGCTGGGAATGTTGCCATGTTTACCACCCCGTTCTAACACCTTGCCTTCAACAGTGTCCATTTTGGATATATATTTTTGGGAACTGGATCGATCGTTGTGATTTTTTGCCATTCTTGTTTCAAAAAATAAATAGATAAATAAATAAATAATAAAAAACATGCCATTTAGACCGCAGCATATGTTGTTTCATAACGCATATGTACCCCTCAGCATTACTGGTGCCTTTAGATCTTAAAGTCCATTATTTCAAAATACAAAGGTAAAAGATGGACTCATCAGATCACAGCACACATTTCTAACTAGAGAAATGTCTGTAGTATAACTCAATGTTGTTGATATACTGTATATCTTGTTGCACTTTGTATAGTAGTCTTGCATTTTCAGATCGAGTGACAAAATATGTTTACTTGACATAGATTTTTCAGAGTATCCCCGAGCCTATCTGGATATATTCATCACAGAAACATGGCACTTTTTAGTGCAGTGCAGTCTGAGGGATCAAGGCCATGGGCGTTCAGTACTGGTTTTCAGTGCTTTCAGAGTTCTCTGAATCACCTGAATCTTTCACTAATGTTAGTAAAGTCCCTAGGTTTCCTGTGTTGGCAGTTTTTCTTACAGTATCAAGCTTTGACCCATTCTTGGTAATAAATGACTGAGCGCACAGTGAATTCTCCTTTTATACCCACAGCATCATCTGTTACATATTTAACTCTTTACCTATAGTAAGTCCCAAGTCAGGTGTTTCTGAACATTCCACAAACTTCCTAGCGCTATTAGCAAATTTATTTAACAGCCTTGGTACATACCCTATTGGGCTCTGTTTTGGCTACTCCAGGCACGATGTGTGAAGACTCTGAAGCTTTCTCTGAAGGATTGGTCGGGGACGTTGGACCAAAGTTTCCTGAAAAGCTCACTAAAAATCAGGCAGAAAAAAATTATATAAAAACTAAATTATATAATATAATATTTATTTGTTTATATAGATAGATAGATAGATAGATAGATAGATAGATAGATAGATAGATAGATAGATAGATAGATAGATAGATAGATAAATAGATAGATAGATATAATAAATGTGTGATGCACAATGTTACCTTATTACATTTAAATAGAACAGAAAAACAACAGTAATAACTCAAAACATCTAAAAGGTGTAAGACCATGCAGTGTACCTGTTAGACTGTTCCTCTCTGGGGTCTGGATTTGAATGGGTGAGAGTTTCTCGGTCTTCGGGATAAGGAGTGTGGGCCCCTGGGTGAGGAGAGAGGTGACGGTGGAGCTCTGAGCAGAACTAGACTGGGGAAGTATTGGCGTCTGCAGTGGGGCCAATGGCAGCATCTCCACAGGGGGCCAAGTGGGATGCTGGCATGCCTGTGTCCCTCCCAGCCCCGCTGACATGCTGCTAGTAGAAGGCTAACCAGAAAAAGAAGCATCTTGTTACATGAGCTTGTGGTAATCTGACTTACGACTGCGCTATTAGCTGTGTTTCAGAGATCACAAAAACAGGAACCAAGTCCATTGCATGTTGAGGGGAACCCATTATGTTCATGTTCAGTGTTTATACTTTTATATTTTTGGGGTCTACTACAAAAGATTTAGATGCTTAAATGTGTCTAAAAACTGTATTTTTCTTATTCTGTGCATCTGTATTAACCCTTCCTGTCTAAAACCTTCTTTTAGAGCTCATGTGTCACTGAGCCCCACCTCCCGATGAGCCCAGTGTGTTCTGATATGTCTGGTCGCTTACTCTGTTCTGATTGGTCAACTGCAAGAGGGATTGTGGTAAAACTGTGTTTATGAGATGATGTCGCCTTGTGCTTTCTGTGGGAGAGAGTTTTTCCCTCTGGTGTGTTTATAACTTTTGCTTACATACATAAAAAGCTATGACACACTAAAGGAAATGGAAAATATAGATAAGCATAATAGGTGCCCTTTAATTAATCAAATATAGTCAGACCTCCTGTTATAGAATGTGTGATACATGAATGTTTTCTATTGTACTATTGAACACAACACTTAACTGAAGTGCAATGATGATGCACAGCCACTGGCAGACCAAAGTGGAGACAGAGAACCGACATTTGTAAATACAGTGCTAACTAGGGCTGCCCTCTAGAAGTCGGCTAGTCGAATCGTCAGTCGGAGACCCTTTAAGTCGACTGAGACCTTTCAAGTTGACTGACAACAGTGACCTTTTTTTCTCTCGTAAAACAGACTAAAACAAAAATGCATAAGAACTTTAAAGATGTAAAAAAAAGAATAATTATTAAAAGGGGAATAATACACATATATATTTAAGTTTTAGCTGGGCTTGCTAAAAAAATTCAATCCACGTGACAACGTGCGCTGGCGCTTCACCGCTGAAGGAAGCTAAAGCTGTGAAACTAAAAAACAGAAAGGCTAGAGAAGCTTTTGAAGAAGACAGTCCGAACAAATGAAACTTAACTCTGCTCAGCATTTAGTCAAACATCGAACACTGCTTCAAACGAGTGAGCCGACTTTTGTTTTAGACATAATGGCTTTGCGTGAAGGAAAAATGCCGAAGACGTTTGTTTTATTATAATTCCATTATTTTAGAACCTAAATTACAGATATTTATATTTATTCGTCTACAGCTGAGATTATTTTTATTTAAGGATAAGTACAGTCACTTAATCTGCCTGCCAATAAACGTTAAATAATTATTGCAGCGCGGGGAATATAATAATTAAACTGTTTCAGGTTTACCATTCCTCTTTTCATCTATAAATAATTTAAATATGGACTAATCTGGTTTTATTTAGAAGTTCATTATTTATGAGAGATGAAAGACGAAGGGTCCTGCTACTGAAGAAGCTGTTAGAAGTGAAGAAGTAAAAAGACTATAAGCTATAAGCGCTAATGTTTAGCATATACGCGCTGCTGCCCGACGCTATACTCTGTAATTAAATCAGGCTCCAGTTCAGGTCATTAATCATAAGCCACGTCTCTTTTAGTTCAGAAATATGTTCCTGTGACTCTGCTGACTTTCTAAATGAGCAGGACATCAGATCTGAACCGTATGCAGATTGATTTACTGATTACTAGATAATGTACATGGAGAAAAAAACGTGAACGAATAGTGGAATCGTCGACCAGGACGGGCGAATCCGATTCGACTGACAAAATTCTGAGTCAGGTACAGCCCTAGTGTTAACTAGTTTATGAGAACATTCCCTAAAAGTGACAGCTGCTGATGCATCGGGAAAACGTAAACCAGGAGTTAGCCAGCTTCTTAGTTCCTACATTTTCTGTTCCACCTTAAAAGGGGGAGAAACTATATTTAGTTTTTATTCCCTGCTTATAATTTGACCTATATGAGGAATGAAATTAGGACCACTTACTGCCGGGTTTGGTGAAGTTGGTCTGTGGCCCTTTGACCCAACAAACTGAGCTTCAAAACCCAACGTCGGTTTTCCTAAACCAAAGTAAGGATAAACAGTGACACCTGCAGCATTGAGGAAAAAAACAGTGAAACAGAAAAAGAAATGGATGAAGTGAATTTCAGAACATACGCTCTTGAGAGCTGGAGGACAGTAGCTTGGCCAGGCAGCTGGTCTGTACAGGCGGGGTGGTAGATGCAGCTAACGTCGTGGGAAACCCTTTAGCCCCTCTAGTCTTTTGTTTGTGCTTCCCTCTGCCCATCTGCTGTGGCACAGAGAAGCAATGGGCGTGGCCGGGCGAAGGCAGTGTTGCTGGAGTTGGGGCCATGGTCAGTGGCTGGTAACCCAAAGAGATGCACGAGCTTTGGCCCAGCATGTCGGGCAGGCTGGGGTAACTTTGACCCTGCTGGGGATCTTGCGGCAGGACGTTCACAGCAGACCCTGTGTGGGTAATGACGGTGGATGTGGCAGCAACGCTGGTACCTGATTGGCTAGATGATGGGTGCCTATATCTCAGACAGCTGCTTGGGTACAGGTAAGGGTTCTCCTGCGACATGGGGTTGGAGGCCATGTGTGAGGTTGCCATGGTAACACCAGGAGCGCTGAAGGACTGCTGCTGCCCGTACGAGTCCACGTTGGGAGGGAGGGTGAGAGAGTGAGGGAACTCGCTGAGAGGCCCGTACCCCGAATGACTCTCGTACTTGGGCTCAGAGTTTATTCCGCTGGAACTGAAGGTCATGTCTGAGGTCAAAGGCTGATGTAAGTAGCCAGGGCTTGGTAAGCTGACTGCTGGGGAGGGTTGTGACAAACTCTCTGCTGTGATACTGGGCTGTGGAAACACAGAGTCACACAGCTGTATTATAATCCACAGATTATAACACAGTCATAACTCCTTATGTCATGCTGTCTCTAAACCTAAATGCCTTTCCAGCTGTTTGAGATATCAACATGCTTTCTGACATTATGCTTTGTGTGGCACCCCATGTGAGGTCCCAGGACGGGTACACTTCATCTGCATGGTATTGTTTGTCCAGTACAGTACACCAAAATAATCAGTCAATTTTTATTGCTTACATTTCCCCAACATACAAGTTTCATTTCCAGTCTAAACAGCTATTACATTATTCATATTTAGTCCATATTTCTGAGAAAAAAATATTATATAGGATTATCGACTTTAGAATTATATAAAGAATTACCGTGTAAAGATAGACCACCAATTCCCTATCCAACTCCTGGCCCTTCTGAGGCTGTGTGGGCGTCTGGGCTTTATCTTTGGGGATATAACACTGAGCTCTCTTCCCTCCCTACTGGATACAGTTCCAGAAAGGGCCTTAAGAGATGCTAACACACAAGACTGCTTATAGGCTCACAGTGTTGCCTCTACTTCAGCACGGCACATTTTGTGTTTCCTTACTGATGCATCTATGTACATGCGTGCATGTAGACTTTGTTTTGGTTGTCTTGGTGCATCGTCTTAACCTCCTGGATGTTCATCTGTGCATGATAATACTGTTTCAGTTTTCCTGTGGTTCCTAGGTCTGTTTGTGGTGAGTACAAACATTCAGATGACTGCCACGAAGTACAGTGTACGTCAGCTCCTCTAAAAACTTTAACACTCTTTTCTCTCACTCTGTCAGAAAAAAAAAAGATAGACCACCAAAACTGTCCCCTGATAAACAGCACTTAAAGAGGCATTCATAGGCTGAACTTCTGGGTCACTGGCTCTATTCCCTGAACTGACAGGACACACCTAAAGTGCCTTGGAGCAATGCACCTAACTGCTCCCTGGGTACCATGGATAGGCCTGCCCACCACTCCAGGCTGGTGTCCTCACTGCCCTCCAGTGTGTGTGTTCTCTATTGTGTATGTATACTGGTGTTTCATACTAATTCTAAAGAGTTCATCATTGGGAGAGAAATCAAGCTCCACTCTTGCTTCTGATCTGAAAACATCCACAGATGTTTCTGTCCATCCTTCAACTGTGAGACACTATTCTTCTGAAAGGAGGTGTCAAAAAGCCATAACTAAGAAGTGTAAATGGACAAAAACGAAGAACAAATCAAATCAATCAAACAAAGAAGCTGCTGGTGTTCTCAGAACAATGGACTGACCACATCAGAGTTCAGACATCAATGCGTTTGTGATTATTTGGATTGTGAGAAGATGCTGAACAATGCACCTAAGACTAAACTTTAAAAAATGAAAATCTGAAATGAATGGAAGCTGTAGACATATTAAATACACACAAAAAATATTATCCTTGGTCCTTAATTATTAACACACATGATTTCATCACTGAATATATAGACATATTTTTACCAGCACATGCTTTTGAGAAGTTTATATGTTGCACCTGTTGAAGCAGTGTGTTTGTGTACCTGCACAAGCTGGGCTCCTGTGTGCATCAGAGATGTACTGCCCACGGTGGAGGTGCTAGAGGAGAAAGGGGCGCTGGACGAACTCTCAAAGAAGCCACAGTCAGCATAGCAAGTCTGCTCCACAGACTGCCCTCGGTAACTCATGAAGATGTCTAGGGCAAGCACGAAGAAAGGAGGCAGGTTCGGTAATCAGTATGGATTTACATCAGGGTCTTTCAAGACATACATGACATTCATCAAGCGCTCAGTATTTCTGTCACATCCTGTCTTGTCTTCCCTTGTTTGTCTGTTTTCTCTGGTTTTCTGGTTCTTGTCTTTTCCATGTGCCTGTTGTTATCCTGTTCTATGTGCTTCTGTTTGTTTCGGTTATTGCTCCTCCTGTCTCCGCCCCTTGTAGCTCCGCCCCTTTCCAGGTGTTCCATATTAGTCCTTGTTTATTTATACTCCCTGTGGTTTCCTTTCTTCTTGCTTGGTGCTTTCTTTGGTTTTGCTTTGTCTTATTTGCTCTTTATTAAATAATTATATAATATAGCATACAATTAATTAATTTAACAAACTACAGTAAACATAGTAAATATAGTATATATGATTTGATTTGATGATCACTAACTACACACCAGCAAGGCACATGTTTTTAATCAAGTGCTCACATTAAGCCACATTCAGAACGTTGCACATAATGTGACAGCTACAGCGTATCTATACTTCTGTGACATGCAGTTGACTGAAATCACTTAGAGGCTGCTCTATACTAATAGCATACAGCTGAACAGAGATAAAAAGCAGATGAAGTCAGCAGCCTATGCTGTCCTACAGTAAACTCTTGCCTTCTTGCTCTGTCTATTTTTCTCTCTTCCTGTGGTAGCACCCATAAGACGACCATTCAAGGTTTACCACATCCCCTTCAACTTCCACATTTCACTCCAGCTGATCCCTGACCTCTGTCTAACCTTCTCTCTGACCTTTTACATGTAAAGGAGACAAAGTCCACACTAAAGTATATACAAGAGGAGCATCAAGCCAAACCATATCACCCACCTATAACAACAACTCTGATCAGACCTGCATCCAAAAAGGGCTTTTAATGAGTAAGTGTCCCGCCAACAGAAAGTGAACTTCTGCACTTCCTTAAATGCAATCCATCCTCCAGGATTTACACATATCACTAAGGAAACCATGCCATACACACATTAACACAAATATCAAACTGCACTTTGGATAAACAGCAAGGTGTCTCTTTCTAATGAGCCACATGTGAAGAATGTCCTCTGTAAGTGAGTGAAACTATACATATGATGTAACAGCGCCTTTCAGTAGTAGAGAGTTTTATTTTGGGCCACACTTCTGAGCAAAGCTGCTGCTTTAAATGCAGTTGTGACTCAACAGAGAACCCATAAAAATCCTTTATAGGGATTGGGAACTGTAAAAACTAAAAAATCGAAACTTCCACACACAGTTCAATATGTCATGTACTTTACAGGCCTCGATGTAGATATATCAAGGAATGACATTACGCTTTTTTGGGAAAGGCCAAAATCGTTTGTATCATCAGGTAAGAGGTCAGCTGGAGTGCTACTTGCTAATCCAAGCATTCATTTAGTTCTGCTTCCTATAACATAAAGACCAGTCACAGTAAAATACTACTGTTAGAATATACTGAGGAATAATACATAGGAGTATGACAAAACACAGCCTTAAAAATGCTGATCTGAGAACTATGTGGGTGTGGCTGATGAGCGACCTCATTGACAGCTCTCTGTCCAACAGTAGTAGCCTGCTCCGCCACTCATACAGAACTAAAATCGTTATCCAGCTTTTATGTGATGCTAACTGGATGAAAGAAAAGCCACAGATGAGTAGAACAAAAGCCACAGACGAGTAGATGTACCAAAGAACAAAAAGACGTGTGAGGCAACACACGAAGAGGAATGTAGATGAATGGACAAACAAACGAAGCATGAATGAAGGAACTGAAGAAGGAAGAATATTGATGATGATGCATGTTAATGATGGATAAAGGAATGAACTGGCTGCAGGCAGCTACAGGCAGGCAGCCTAGCTCACGTTTTTCAGAGTACATTTCTTCGCTGCAATACTGAGGTATTGATAAGCAAGCCTTACGTTGAATTGTATATAAACATAACACAGGGACTAAAAGGAAAAGGGGTTACCTGGAGTGTCCATGAGGTCGTCCAAATTGGGCTGAAGAGGGGTCAAACCAGGCTGGATCATATCAGCATTACTGGTGTAGGCTGACAGGGAAAGAGCGGTTACATCAGGGATGCGTCTGTGTGTATATGTATGTATGTGTGTGCACACTCATTCATTCGTTCCTTGTTTCTGGAGGCGGTGTCTTCCTGATTCAAGTTTTGGTAATTGGATAGGAAAGGGTGTCACATATGTCAGCATATAATACATCACAGTCTCCTTTTTGCTGATTTATTATTAAGTAAATTATTTATTATTTATTAATATATTATTATTATTATTCGAATAATTTATGAAACTATGCATCATGGCATCTCAAATTTTAACAAGGTTACAATTCAATTATTTTAAAATTAGTCATTTAAATATACGCTGCATGTCCAACAGTGTCCAGACAGTGTAATTAGTAAATTCAGCTGTATCGCTCAAATTACAGTACCTCCCAGGTAATCTAGTTCAAACAGGGCTTAGAACACAAACATTCACAAAGCTTGTGTGAGCTTCACAGAAAAGCACTGACCAATGAAATGCAAATAAGGTTGTATTTTAAGTGGTGCAGTTTTATCTGGGGAACTGTGGTAATTTAAGAGGTTCATAAATTCATGTAGTCGTAACACGTCTTCTAATATATAAATTCAAAAGCAAATTACTTTTTATAATTTATAATATAATATTGTACAATAGAGCTCTTCAAAACAGGATCGAGTGAGTGGTGGGTACCCTGTGCAGGGCAGATTGAATTCTGTTGGGTGGTGTTAAATAAGTCCACTTGTCTATCTGGTCTTAACTATTAGTTCACAGTTGTCATTGTTTGGAATGGTTTTAGGTCTAGCCAGCTAAAGTGAGCAGCTGTCCTGTGATGTTCTGTTCATCCTGGAGGTAATTTAGACCCATTATCCAATAGAAATTGGCCAGTCTAATTTATTACAAGTTACATTAAAGGTTCTCCTCTGCTCTATCTAGCTCAATGAGGCTTATGGACAGGTCCAATGCCAAGCATCAGCTACACCCCCAGCATTGGGCTGTGGGCATCCAGTGCCTGTGGTATGAATTGGGAGTTATCCAGAACTAATCATCCAGCATCGGTACCTGACCTCACTAATGCTCCTGTGGCTGAATTCAATCAAACCCTCACAGCAATGTTCCAACATCTAGTATAAATATACACCACTGAGTTACACACTATTGAGTACACTGAATAACTACTGTACACTGAGTACACTGAATGAAACTTATATTATTCCAGTCTTCAAGTCAGAAGATATGGCACTGATCTGAAATCCAGTATCAAGCATCAGCCCACCACCAGTGAAAAAACAGACACCCAATGTATAACATCAGTCATGACACACTACGACTTGAACAGTCTGAGAGTCAGTTTCTGCAGTACTCACTGTTGTGGCGGTCTCCCGACCATGGGCACGGCTTCTGGGTCATGGTGAAGAGAGTATCCGAAATATCAGAGAGGAAGCAATCCAAGTCAAACATGTGCACCTCCTCTGGGGTCACTTCAGGCTCAGGGTACATCTGATTGGACCATTTCTCCAGCCCTGTCCTGCAGATAGGTGTCTAAGGGGGACAATGGATGAATCAGCTTGTGCTTTGATACAGCAAAGTTAAGGAAGTTGGGGTTGATGGGCTCTTGTGAGTTTAGAAGTGTGAAAATGACATGCATGCTGGACCCTAGTGCAAACAGTCAGCACCCAGTCCTGTGGTGCAATTAATTGCATGGACAGGGAGGCCTCATTTTCCAAAATCATCCCCAGTGCTTTGGCTTTCACCCCACTGTCCCTGGAGTAAAGTGGACCAAAAGTGGACCATGTGAATAACAAGCCTTAATTGAGAGAACTGTACAGGGCAGTAGTCCTCCAGGACCAGGACAGAGAACCACTTCAACTAGACATTTAACTGGAGCTTAGTGCTCTCCTCCAAATACACTGACCGCTTTAAATCAATTTAAAGTCTGTGGTCTTCTTTTGATCTACATATGATGTCCAAAACCTGTTGATGAAGAATAAGATGCATGGTGGACACCAGATGGAGCCATGCAACTGTTTCATTATTAAAGTGCTGACTTAGCAATACTGCACATACAAGGAAAGTACACACCCACCGGTTACTTCATTAGGTACATCTCCTTGTATCTACACTCCACTTACCATATAGATGAGATTTGTGGTTCTACAATTACAGACTGTTGTCAATCTGTTTCCCTACATACTCTCCAGGACCCCAACAGGACCACCAGAGAGAAGGTGCTATGTGGGTGGTAGATCTTTCTCAGTGTCCACTCACTGTCCACTCTATTAGACACTCCTTACTTATGGGTGCACCTTGTATATGTAAAGTCAGATATGATAGCTCATCTGTTGCTACACAGTTTCCTTTATCTTGCTGTAATTCTGTTATCTTGCTGCCCACTTTCTGGATAACTTTGTTTTGGTGGTCTATTCTCAGTCCAGCCATGACACTGAGATGATTAACACTCCAGCAGCATTGCTGTCTCTGATCCATTTGTACCAGCACAACACACACACAAACACGCCACCACCATGTCAGTGTCACTGCAGTCCTGAGAACGATCCATCACCCAAATAAAAGCTGCCTTGTGGTGGTCCTGTGGGAGTCCTGAGGGCTAAAGAATCAAGCCAATGGGATTACGTATGTAGAGAAACAGTCTGTAATTGTAGAACTACAAAGTGCACATATCTGTTAAGTAAAGCTGATAAACTGGACAGCGAGTGTAGATACAAGCAGGTGGGTATATTGTGTCCTATGCAAGGAACTAAAAGCAAATAAATAAATGACATCAGTGCTTTCATTAAGGAGTATGGCAGTCAGGAGAGCAGCATTGGATATTAGCAATGGTATTAGCTAACAGTTTGTTACAGACACCCTACATAGCTTAGCCCAGAGTTCTCTACCAAGTCATAGAGGCAGATTTGTGTTTATCCCAGCTGCTAATGTACCCTTAAACAAAAACTTTTTAATTGGTTTGGGTGCATGTACCCCATCTGTTTTACATCTGTTTTTTCCCCTATATGTTATTATATCCCCCTATTGATTAGTTCTAATAGCCAGTTTATTACCCCTAGTAGTTGCAAGTCCCACATAGATTGACGGTTTTTCTTGGGACATCGTATCTTATTTATTTAGTGCATTTGGCTTCACACTGCAGTGACTAAAGTGCCAAACTACACAAGTGTGTGTTTTTGTAATGATAACAAGCTCTTAGTGGAAGTACTCTGCTGCTCTCACATTGCTACCATGGCTTTGTTGAACATCTAGGCTAACGTCTTGCCAGATCACAATCTAAGCATTAATAAACCTTACATGATCTGTGCTTCTGTATTATTGGTTTGTCACTTTCAGTTTAATCAGGTCATTGATGCTTGGCCATAAATGTTCTGTGATCTATGTGCCAAAATCAAACGCTTTACTGCACTACTACTTTATTGCTCTACTATTATTATTATTAGCATCATGTGCTGCGAGAACAATACGAGTGTCTGTGATAAGTCAGGTGTTAAAACAGACAAATTATGCAGACAGTACAGGGCAGACAATAGCATCCTCTAATGATCCTCTAATGATATAATAAAAACCAGTCCCACTAGCAGAGCACTGAATCAGGGGTCACTGCACTGTAAAAATAATAGATGTCTCAAATATTTAATAGGAAAGAACTAGAAGTATATTTTAGGTGGCTAAAAAACTTTTGTATATTAATATTTTTGTATATATAGTCGTGGGGTGGAGATTAGGTATCCAGCCTTGTAATCGCAGGTCACTGGATCTATCACCTGGACTGAGAGGTGAAGCCCTTGGGCAAGGCACCTAAATCCCAACTGCTAGTGCAGTAGGACTGACCACCGTTTGGAGCAAGAGAGTTCACTTCCCTCCTGCATGTGTGCTTATTAGAGTGTGTATATGTGGGTGATTCACTGCACGAATGGGTTAAATGCGGAACTCAATTTCCTTCCTGTTTGCACAATGCGAAATAACTGGTTCATTCATTAAAAAATGAACCACTGCTGTTTAAACCATGCAGCACAAAAGAGAAACTAAAACTCACATGGAAAATACAAGATGTATCCCCCACCAAGCTAAGCTTAAGGTCCTCTAGTGACCTAAGAGTTTAAAAAAAGAGTTCACACCTGTAAAAACAGACCAAACTAGATTTTTCTCGTACAGGTGACTGATTAAATGGGAAATTCACACTTTTCCAGCATGTTTCAGCATCATTTGCTTATTAAGAAGTAAAAGAGTGTTAGGCATTTCAGAACTCTGGATGGAGTATAAATTGGGTTTCTAGTTTTCTAAAAACACATGTAAAATTTTGATGATATTACAGAAATTCTCAGAAATTTTCAAAACATTCGCATGACTCTGTCAAATTCTGAAACTAAGCTAAATTTGTTTAATGGTGTAATGACGGCTGTTATTGTTGCTGCATGCTGATGTACCCGGTGCTACTGGTTCTCCAGTAGTTTATCTCCAATCAGGTGAATATGGGCAGGATCATCACTGGAGAGCTTCAGGGAAGAGTGTTCAGTCAACAGTTGAGTTCTAGTTTGATCAAAGAGGTAATCCAACACGGCAGCAGCAAAGCCGACCAGCCAGGTCAGCCTTCAGACACCACTTCCAGCTTTTCCTGTTGGGTCTGTTGCCGGCGACAACAGCGACATTTATATTCCGTTCTGACTGACTTTCAACCCCTCGCCGGGTTCCTCCTTCCCAGGAAGGAGGGTCTTCCTCTCCAGGGTCAATGCATTTTGGTCGAGTCAAAAATCATTTCTCCATTGACGTTAAGAATGTTTTCTCCTCTTTTCCCCTGTATAGTTGCATTTCTTGAGACATGAGGACAATATACAGCATAGCAACTTGGCAGAAGTGGCAGAACAAAGATCTGTTTTGATGTGCAGTTGGCTGGACCAGACTAAATTAGACAGCCTGAGGAGTACTCCTGTCATTCTGTAGGCCTCCACATAGGCACACTCGGTAATCTCTTTAGGGTCAATCAGACACCAGGAGGTCCTTACAAGACAATGCATGTGTTGCATGGAACTGGTGTGAAGTTCCCAAAAGAAGAACAAACAATTGGTTCAAAAGATATTTCATTAAAGAGCTATCTCTGTAGAGAAAATGTATGAGTATGAACAACTGAAGAATCAGTCTGGAGTTAAAAGAGCCTCAGAATAATGTAAAAACTCTATACAGTAAGTTTTGGTACCATTCTATTGGAATGGCCCACTGTAGATGCTGTATTGATGACCTCATGGCATTAAACTTATATTATTAAACTACATATCCAATTTTAAATTCACCTTCATTGCCCTTTAAACTTCCTTAACTCTAAACTCAAACCTTATGCTCACCATGGTCCTAAAACTGCTATCCAAACTGAACACTGCTGAGCATAAAGCAAGTTTCACCAGACAGGCTGGCACTCCAAATAAAACAACCAAAAGTGTAATTACATGTTCAAAATATCCACATAATTCAGTGACTGAGATGTTCATGAGTTCATTTAGAGTGGTGTGATATGAAATTATTCTGTGAAAATTTCAAGAGTCAATATTGGTTACAGCGTGATGATAGGAACCAGACATTCAAACCATTTGCTGACTAAGACATTATGTCATAGAGATTTTTGAACAATAGTTTTAAGATTAAACATTTTGAGAGCTTGTGGCCCATGCGAGCCACTGTATAATATTTGAGTAATTTTAGTACTGAAAGAAAACATTTCAGCCCCACATTATATCGCCATTATTTATCAATATATATTATTGATAAATTATTGATAATTGATATTGATAATTATCAAAAAGTACATATAAAACGGAGAAGACCTGTGTACGTTCCTTGATCATTTTCTATTGCCAATAAGCTCACCGGATAACAAATTAGCTACCTGTAACTGAAACGTACCTATTAGCATGTAATACTAATCCACAAGCAGGAATAGCAGCTTTATGTGGTTTGGCATGAACTAGACGAGTTTCTGGATGTCCACAACAGTCATGTTCAGACACTCCTGCTTCAAAGAATTGCACAGTTGGGTCAGATTTGGTAGATGCCTTCCCTGGCACAATTTCCTGTAGACTGAGTTTTTAGCCACTGCTGGTAAACCTGTATGACAGTAGGCTTCCTGCAAACTCAGCTACTTCATTCACACCAATGGCCTTTGGCACACCTAAGTGCAATCACTGCTTTCGATCAATCTTCAACATCTGTGTGGCCCATTTTCCACATATCAGACAAAACCTTCACTGCACTGTAGCACCTCTTCTCAATCTATGAATCTCCTGACACTCTCCGCAGGTATTCCTATCCCCATCATCTTCATTCAACTCCATTAGCAGGACTCTGAAGTTACTACCACCTTAAACATGCAAGGTGAGTCATTTTCTGTCTAGTGAGCTTAAAATAGCTATACTGGAGTTGAAGGGTCCTGTAACCGCCATTGTAAAGAAAAGTCCAGGTTCCTGACAATGAGTCCAACTGGTCTCTATTACTTTATCAACACACTGACCGCACTGTTCAGAAAACCCACACAGGAAGTACGAAAGACTGAAATACTCACAGCTCAGTACAGATTCCTTTGGACAGATCCAACTCAAGTACTGGCACCAGTTCAAGAACCTACTACATCTCATCTCCATGCATGAAGAGTACCTGATTCACAGCTTTATGCTCAGCCCATCTCCATGCAGACTGAACCCATCACTAGACCTGCATTTATAGGGGTGCCCAAAGTCTGCCGGAAACACCAGCGATTACGTCTTTCCATCTGCGCTGTGTTTTCGCCGCACAAAAGCAGGCAAATTATAGTATTGGTCTGGATGTGTATCTGCCAGATGAAATTAGGATTGAGGGCACGTGTTTGCACGAGTCTGCGTGCGTACCTTGGAGGCATTAAGCAGAGCAGTTTAACAGGCATGTGTGAAAGACAGAAACCCCCCTTGCTGATGTCATTACAGTTTTCATTTTTCTCTGTGCGCTGCACCGATTCGCAGTGGCGTCGGAGGCAGCAGGCCACTTTTGTTCCTGACCCACTTCTACCTTTTACACTCACGTGCAGCAAGAGCAGGCGAGGAAGGCCTTGACCGCCCCTACTGGTACACGGAGCGCTTTGCAACTCAACATCAAAGCCAGTATTTCACCAATCTGAAGTGCTAACTCACTGCCACACAGAATACACATTATTTACACATCCTGGAAACCGCTGCTTACTTCAAGAGAATAGGATTTCGGTGCAACTGACTCACACATAATCCAAGTTCTCTACTAGTTAAAGACAAATACCTGTCATACGGTTATTCCATGCAAACTCACAAATGACCTGGTTGGTCACCTCAAAATCCATGCAAGCTCAATTTAATTCATGCAACTATGTTAACTTTTAAAAACTCAACTTTTTTTAAAAACTAACTTTTCAAATCACATTTGGTTTATGAACGTTGGTTTATCAGCTTTGCCTCAAGTTGGTTCTAAATTACTCCTGAATAAATTGAAAATCGAAAACTAGATACCGAATGACTGCAATGACTTTCAGACTCCTCCATAGGTCTAATTTATTAAGCAATTTTTGGCGTTTCTTAATTCTTATGCTGTTTTTTTTACGAACCCTATTCCCAGAAAGTTGGCTCTTCCCAGACATAACTGGAACTTTCAAAAGGACTGTGTTCTCTGGTCAGAAGAGATCAAAACAGAACCTTTTGGTAACAAACACCAGAGCCGGCTTTGACAGAAATATAACCATCACACTTAAAAAAGTAGTAATGGATGTGGTTTTGTTTAGAACAGTGTTTTTAATATGACCATTTTATTTTCATAGATTTTAAAATTCTAAACTTGTTTCAAGCTTGACATGCTAACAGTAGCAGAACACATTTTAGGTGCTTCATATTTCAGCTCAGTCTTGTTCTACAAGAGGTTAAACTCAAAGTACATGATAGCAAATAATAAAAAGCACAGACACTGCAGGACACTGAGGCTGTTGTTTGCAAAAATGCTAATTAAAACTCGGTAAGACTTACATTTACACTATGGCGACAAATGGAAACTTTCATAAGGCATTGGGATGGGTTGGGAGAAAACTGGGAGAAATTAAATATTGTAATAGTGGGGATTTTACAGCACTGTCTCCAAAGACCCTTTAATTCCAATAAAGGTATAAGGAATAAGTTACAATGCGTATCCATGAAGACATTTATATTTTTCTACTTTATTAAGACGTTCTTTTCTGGCAGCATTAAAGGTTATACCATGTCATTCCGAGACCAACGAGAGACTTTTTATGGTGAGAAGCAAAAGAATGGTAGTAAATCTGATACGTAAGATTGAGACTATTATACAATTATAGCTGCTTGAAACCTACCTGAAATTTAACCATACAGTGTCAAACAGACTGGAACTCATTTGAAACTCACCCGCAACAGTTACAAGCCTCTCAACTTTGTGTAACAAGTTTCATCGAACAGTCAAGATGTCTTACTGGGCAGCTGAACAGCTTCAGCTCAGTTTTTACATTTTGCATTTTTTTGGAGAATGACATGGCATACACTTATCTAATGTTTCTGTAGCCAGTTGTATCAACTAGATAATTAACCACCTTTTAAATTGCTGCTTGGACCAGCATTTACGTTCTGGTCAGCTGCTATTGCAATTTATGTCATTTATAAAATATGTCTTGATGACCCATGATATTTTTTAAAACTCATTTCACAGAATTTTCAATTATGAAATTTAAAAGGGAAAGTAAGAGTGAGTTTCAACCCACATTGAACATGTTGTGCTTCTAGGACAGAATTTGCAAAACATTAAACTGTAGCCACAAGGCCTAATTTAACCCTAATTCCCACAGGTTTATCATACACACAATACAAACCCCACATACAGTGGGGTGCGAAAGTTTGGGCAGCGTTGTTAATTTTCCTGATTTACCTTTATAAAGCATTTACATTGTTTGGACTAATAAAAAATTGCGTCTCAATATATCACATGTAGGGGACAAACATTCATCAGTGATACCTTGAGAAGTGTAATATGAAGTTTATATGATTTACAGAAAGTAGCTGGCAATAATTAGTCTAAAGAAAAGTAGGCAGAGGTGCATAAATTTGGGCACCAAAAAAAAAAAAACAAACCTTATAGTAGATCCTCCTATTTCGGCCAGAAATAACCAGCCCGATCTAATGCTTCCTATAAGCTTCTAATGAGAGCTGATTGTGAAACTTGAACTAGTATGCTTAAACACCATTCATTCATTCCTCAAACATCATCTCTAGTTCATTCAGGTTTGATGGTTTGTGTAAAGTGTGCCGAATAGTTGAACGATGCATAGTGACTCCATCAGCAGCAAGATCATGTTGTAGGTCTTTGGTGCTGGTCTGTGGGTTGACTCTGACTGTTCTCAACATCCTTCTCAAAAAAAAAAAAAAATTTAAAAACTGTTTAATAGTTTATTCGATGATTTTTCTTGGTCTGGTGCCACTTCGAACGCCTTGACTTGAACTGCTGCCTGTGGTCTTCCATTTTCTCACAATGTGTTTCTCACAGGTGGAGAGACTGAAAGCACTGAAATCTCTGAGAGTAGCTTTCCTGTATTCTTCCCTATCCCGCACCATGACGGTGAACAATCTTTGCTTTTCAGGTCATTTGAAAGTTTGTTTTGAGACTCCCATGCTGCGACTCTTTCAGTAGAAGATGCAAAGAGTGAGAAAAGACTTACAAATTGCCCCCCTTAAATACCCTTTTCTCATAACTGGGATCACCTGTGTATGGAGGTTCCAAGGGGCACAAGCACAGTCCTGAACTTACCAAACCAAATTTGAGTTCGCAATAATTAAAAAAAAACAAAAAAAACAAAAAAAAAAAATTAGTTCAAGGTTTTGAAATCAATAAATTGTACAACAGTGCCCAAATTTATGCACCTTGCCTACTTTTGTTTAAAAAACCAATTATTGCACACTTTCTGTAAATCATATAAACTTCATTTCACTTGATCTCAAGATATATCACTGTGGGTTTGTCCCACATATATGATATATTTAATGCAATGTTTTTTTATCCAAACAATCAATGCTTTATAAAGGTAAAAATCAAAATAAGTTAACAAGGGTACTGCCCCAAACTGTGGTTCCGCACGTCCCACTGTAATATACCGACCCAAGACTCATAGTAAACATGTGGCATGTCTATCGATATGCATGACGATCCCCCCAAAAAAAATATTCCTTGGAAAAAACAACAGCAAAGACAGCTGAAAATCTCTAAATGACTTTTCACAGACCAATTTAAAGTGGCGTATCTAGAGAAGTAACTGAATGTGCTGCATGCGATTTGGTTTTTCATACTAATTGCTTTTTGTGACTGTCATGAAGCATTTTACCATATCTGGCATAAAGCTGCATAAAGGTTTTACTGTGTAAAGCCAGAAACCAAGCGTGATAGAAAAAAAACAGCACAGACCAGTGTTGCTGGACACAAGCAAAATCAGCATGTGTTGTTTAATGGATGCTGGCATTTTGGTCAGCAGCAATGGAAGGTGTTATGCTGATCACCACCAAAACCAGCCATGCTGTGTTTTGACATGGCCCTGCTAGGTGACCAACTAAAGTAGCACCAGTCCAGCACCAGACCAGCATGTTGAGTTTCATGCTGGTACCCGGCAGTGAAAGCAGCTCATCAGCAAAAACTGGAGATGAAGAAGAAAAAACGAGATTCGGTGCCTGCACGTGAGGTACAGAGGTAAAACACCATTAGCGGCTCTAACTGCGTCACCATCAAAGAGTTCCCCGGAACTCCAAACACAAACACACACACAGCCTATGTATTCAGAAAGCCTGTAGCTTATTAGTGTTTCCTACTGCGGTGCCATTGTCAGACTATCAAGTTCATATCCACGCAGATGGAGGAAAAGGAGGCGAAAAGGGTCATGGGCTCACATTATGAGCAAGTGGGTCAGTTTTGATTAAACAGCGTTAAAAGTGAATCCATGTCTTTCTGAAAGTCAGGCACAAAGGTTTCTCACTGATATGGGTGGTCGTGACGCAAGTGGAGTATTGTGTTTACGTTTTTGCCTTTTTTTCATCTTCCTTTTGCTCTTTCAAAGGATCACACATTCTGTTTCTCTGTCCAGCTGAGCAAGGCAAAGTCTGACCTATTAATAGCTAACCGGAGGACCACTGCAAATACGGACTGTGCCGCTAACCTACTAAAGCAAATTTAAAGAAAAGTCATTGATCTAGAGAGCCGCTCGTACATGGAGAGAACAAGACAGTCAGTATACAGTCAACATCAGAATTACTGGCACCCCTCAGAACCTAAAGTACGATAAATACCGCTTTTCCAATAGAACATAATGTCTTTTGCATTACACTGTATGTCAAATCAGCATTTTGGAATTAAACTCTTCAATTTCAATTGCTTTTTTCTATACCTCTTGACCCAGGCCTGTTTTATTGGCCAGGAAGACCAGCATATCGCTGCTAAAACATTATATCTCCATTTTTTGGTCCATTTTTGGTTTCAACATAATTTGGTAATGCCTGTTGCCCATTGTGTATACATTTAAGGACATTTATGATGAATGGAACCAAAAGAAATAGCCTAAAAACCGACTTCCTTTAAAAGTAAAGTTATCATAGTGGAGATCAATATTATTAGTCAATATTGTTTATATCAGTAATACTGGTACGCAACCCCATCCCCTTGGAAATAACACCTATGCCAAACATATTCTAGCTGCTATTTTGACTACATTCAGGGTACGAGTCGTGAGAACTCACAACTGTACCTGTACTGTGTGTAACTTAGATATTTTTACCAGAGCATTATTTCACAGTAGCTCAGTGGATAACACCACTGCCCACCAGGGAGCCACCACCACATGTGGGAGACTGGGGTTCGAATCGGTCTGGGTGACTATGCTGTGCTACACCAATAAGAGTCCTTGGGCAAGACTCCTAACACTACATTGGCCTACCTGTAATCATTAACCTTGTAAGTCGCTCTGGATAAGAGCGTCAGCTAAATGCCATAAATGTATTTCTGTTTATCTTTAGAAGAAACAGGGTAGAACTTCCTTTGCAATGACGTTGACCTTCCATTCCGATTTAGGACCAGCCCCGAATCCCCCTACATCCAGAGGTCCACAATATCAGCAGAGTTTGAGCAGGAAAATCACCAAACTGTGATGGACGACAGGCTTGCAGGACTGGAGCTGTGCACCCCTGCTAGTCACTGGAACTGCATGATAACTAGGGAAACAAGATCTGGAAGGCTACTATCCCTGCTTTATGTCTTACCTTTTGATCAACAGGCATTAGATCTTTATTTTTCTAAAAGGGAAACACAGAATAAATCCTTTTAGATTTCGCCTTTTGACTTTTATATGCACAAATAAACATACATATTGAACTGCTATCTCCACAAGGTACGCAAAGCATGTTGCTATTTTTGCCTCTCGGGCACTGCTCACCCTCTTCTTGTAATAAATTCTCCATTTGTGATACTCTTTTATCACAACCTCTATCCGTCTCTTCCAGTAACTTCCCTCCAACACAATCGCCTAGAACACAAAAAATAAAACACAAATATAATAAATGAAGATATGATTGAGAAGAAGCAGTGCATCCAATACAAACACATATGAATGTGGTGGACCAAAGTATGTTATTTTATAGAGGGTGAAGGCCATCACAGTAAAGAAAAAAAAGGATGCATGTAAATTCCTCTGCAGTCACCCAACACCCTATAAAGGTCAGATCATCATCATAGCTGGACGTTCAATGCTGCCATCAGGCTTTTCAGATGATCCAGAATTGAACAGCATGGCTCGTCTTTAATCTTCTTAAATTCACACGTCACATCACTGCTGCCTTCTTTTTATTGTAGCTCAGATTAAAACACTGATGCTTGTTTACAGCGCTGGAAACAGACCAGCCCCTCGCTATCAGATGGCAGCTGTCAAAACTTTAAGTAGCTATAAACTCAACCCGCCATTCAAGACAGGTCCTGGAGCCCAGGTGATGGAACAAACATCCAAACAGGCTAGTACAAACAGCAGAATCGTTTTGTTAAGCATTTCAATAACTCTAGTGTCTTTCTAGGCACTTATGTCTGACAGTTTCTTAGTTGCACATCAAGGCTTTTCTCTGCCTAATCTGCCTAATATCGGATTATTATGAAATAGTGTTAATAAAGCAGCAGTAGTCCCTTAGGCCCCCTAGTCTTGTTTCCTACTGCGGGCATTTTTAAACATCATCCCTACAGAATGTTGGAAGTGTAATAACTTGATTACTCATTTATGTTATATTAACCTACAGTAATTAACATAGTGGATAATGTTCCTGGCTTGTACACTTACGAATGGTGTTAAACCCCTGCTCGCTCTGAAGCAAAACTTGACACACGTGTTCAGCATCATGGTTGATAGCCTGAAGTTATTGGAGATATTTTTCATACAGTATATAAAATTTATAACATATCAAGATAGCATTAGACCATAATAATTAAGTTTAAACAAGATCACCTTTTATTGTACAATACACTATAAAATAAGTCCAATACAAGTGTCATTTATGGTGATTTGCCCACCAAGGCCATACACCTGTAATCACATTTGTGGTAGATGTTTCTGTTAAATAGCCACTAAATACAGTGTAGGTTTTTCTAATAAACTAGCAGCTGAGTGTAACTGTTACAGTCTTATATGAACCCAGTCCTCACTTTCTCTGCTAATTTTGTCAAGTGTTGTCAGCAGGACTCACCTCAGGTTTGTGATGAGCATCTGCCTCTGACCCCTCCAGTGGTGTGATGAACCCACATACTGGATTCTTCCTTTTCTCCACATCTAAAGGATTTAAACAATTAGCTTTCTTTCATAATTATATATTCCAAAGCTTTTGGAGGAATATATATATATATATAGTATATAGTATATTTCTTTATTTTCTTCTGGTTATGCATATTTATTACAACTGAGATTATCAAACTACTAACTACTATAAAATACTAGATAAAGATAACACTCATCACATATTAGATAATATTACACCCAAGTAAACACAAAATGCTGCTTTTTAAATGAAAGGAAAAATGCTTTTTAGCCCCACCAGCCCTATATGAAAACGTAACTGCCCCACTAACTATTAAATCAACCAGTTAACCAAATTGAGTCAACCAGGTTGAATTTCAGATCTACACGCAGATATGATTACTGCCAGACCTGATGAATCTGGACATCAGATCTAGCAATGTGAAGCAACTAAAAAGTCTAAAACACGTTTTAAAGAAAATCAAATATAGAGTCAGTGAAATCTACTGTCCAAAGTCATTGCTAAGGCTCTGGGTCTCCAGCAAACCACAGCGAGAGGCATTACCCACAAAGGAAGAAGACTTGGCACAGTAGTGACACCTCCCTTGAGTGGCCGGCCTACCAAAATTGAATCAAGTGCGCATCAATGATTCATCAAGTGGATCAGTGTACGGGATTCCACATTAAGAAAGGCATTCAGCAAAAATGGCATCCATATTGGAGCTGAAAAACACAAACCACTGCTGAACAATAAGATGTGGGGCTCGTCTCGTGTGTACAATAAACATCCAAATGACCAACCAAGACGTTCGTGGTAATATTCTAAGGACTGAGGAATCAAAAGTGGAACTTTTTGGAAGATATGGGTCCTGTTACATCTGGATCCATATCTGGACCAAGCTAACACTGCGCTCCACCATAGGAGCATCATACCAACAGTCAAATAATTGATGGAACCATGAACTCTGCTCTGCTCTGCATCAGATAATCATTTTGAGCTACAACTCAAGCACAGCTGGGTTTTGCAACGGGACCATGACCAAACAAGTCCACCTCTGAACGGCTCAAAATAAACAAAATAATTTCAAAGTCAAAGTTCTGACTCGAAGCCCTCTTTAAGATGCTGTGGCAAGACTTTAAATAGTCAGTTCATGCTCCAACACCCTCCAGCGTAGCCACATTAAAACAATCTCTAAAGAAGAGTGCGCCAAAATTCCTCCACTGTGACGTAATAGACTTATCCCAAGTTATCGCTTTTGATTGCAGTTGTTACTGCCAAGACTGGCACAACCAGTTGTTATGTTTATTGCGGCAATTACTTTTACACATGGGTGATATGGGTGTTAAACAAACCTTTATCTTCAATAAATGAAATCATCATTTGAAAGCTGCATTTTGTGTTTACTCATGTTTTTTTTATCTTATATTAAAATTAGCCGGACGATCTGAAACATTTAGACGTGACAGATTTGCAAAAATACAAGAAATCAGATGAAGGGCACTCTATACGATATCCAGTAATCAGAATCAATGTTGCAGTATGTAACATTATTATAACTGCTGAGGCACAAAAGCCTCTTATTAGACTTCTATTAAATTCTTAGCTGTTACTGCATCAAGCATAAGTACACTCAAGCCAGTTTTTCATGTCTCTGTTTTTTATTATCATTCTTTTGTGTATTTCTCAGGATCTCAAACACAAATCTGGCATGTTTACGGACTGTGGGGTCTTACACTGAATGAACCAGGCTCTCCAGATGCCATTATTCAGACGGATTTTATCCCTCCACAGCAGCCTCAGGCCTTTAAAAGACTTCCACTTAGGAGAGACTATCTTCCCACTGCAGAGAGACACAGAGAGTTGGCTCAGTTCATTTGTATTCAGTCTCATTCAGTTCAGTTCAGTTGAATATGATTGGGCTTCACTCACCAACCATTTTTTAAGATTTTACTTTTTACAAAGATTCTGATGTCCACCAAGGATGTCTAATCTGGGATTTCTTTTATTACCTGCCTCAAGAACACATTTAAGAAGAAACAACATTTAGGAGATATTGGTAAATGGACCCATTCAGTTAATGTAATTCATTCATTCATTTATCTTCTAAGCCACTTACACACACACACATACACACCCACACCTAGGGGCAATTCATTATCCAATCAGTCTGGCTGCATGTCTTTGGACCGCAAGCCCTTCTTGCTGTGAGACAACAGTGCTACCCACTGCGGCACCCTGACACCCTTAATGTAATTCAGGTTACAGTTTACTCAGCTCGCAAAACAGGCTGCCTATGCGCTGAACGGACCAGAAGTTGGGCAAAGTATTATAAATCCATCACACTGTGAGCTGTATTCGCTAGTTTTCAGTACAACTTAAAAGCTTTTCACTGAAACTTAACATTATCCTGGCATGATTTCCTTCATTAGCAGGTACAGGAGACTGCATGTCTTGACTAAAGTGAATGACAGTTGTTGATGAGTGAGAAAAGAATAAATGGAAAAGGAAAAACCAAGAAACCATGACAACCACTCACAAAATACAAGAAAATAGGCAAAAAATTATTACATTTTAAAATATTTTTCAAGATGCTACAAACTAAATTGACTATCCATTACCTGGCCAAAGCCATGAGCAAATCCTGGAACATGTATGGAAATGACATTTCAAAATTCCATGACACTGCGCAAAAAGGGGAACTCCGTTTAGGGTTGCAAGGTATGAACATTGTGCATCCTGCATTGTGATTATATTGAAGCAGGTTGTGATTGCTATACGCTTGATGGGGGCAGCAATATGGCACCTTAATACTTAAAGACCAGTCGTGTTCATACATGATCAGACATAGCTGTCTACCCAAGCATACTGTAGTTGGAATTAGATCATGAATATGAGCTCAGTTAGATGGTGCATACATCCTAAGCAGGTGAATGATGTAGAGGAAAGCTGACCTCCAGTTTTTAGGGAGTATTAATTTCCTCCCTGGTGATGCTGTGCCAAGCCTTTACTGCAGCGGTCTTGAGTTCAGGGCATTTCACCTTTGGTTTTGCCCTCAGTAAGTGAAATGCTTGCTTGGTTGGAGTGAGCGGCGACTGACTATGCTATTGAAAAACCATTCCACATCTTCAGAATGAAAGTTTGCCGTAGCAGCTGTTGCAGATGCCAGAATGCCACTACTGCACCATTGAAGGTTGGAACAGCGAAATTCAAACAAGAAGAATTCAAATTAAGAAGCCACAATCAGGTTCATCGTCTCTCTTTAGCCTGGGAAGCACACTCTCCAGGACCTCTTTTCAGCCCTTTCATGAAGTGATGCGGAAAAATATGTTGGTTAAATCTACAGAAGCTTTACTGGTCATTTGCTGGAGCCAATGCTGTTTTTGTTGATATTCAATTATAATTAAGTTTCCCGTTACCTCTGATAGAGGCATCACACTCAGGTGGTCTCTGCAACAATTTCCAGGCCCACCTTGTTCCGAGACCAGATCGAGTCAACATGAGGTTGAGACAGTGACATGACCGAGACCATTTGGTTATGGTCCGGAGGCCGGTCTTGAGATCAAGACTGGTCTCTAGCACTAGAACAGTAGCGGTAAGTTGGTGTAGCTCAGCGAATAACGCCACTACCACATGTGGGAGACTGGGGTTCGAATCCCGGTCTGGGTGTCTATGCTGTGGTACACCAATAAGAGTCCTTGGGCAAGACTCTTAACACTAAACTGGCCTACCTGTAATATGACTGACCTTGTAAGTCGCTCTGGATAAGAGCGTCAGCTAAATAACATAAATGAGTAAGGATTCAGAGAGTTGACAAGGCTGATATTGACCTCCCCATTTTCATTTTCCCATTCCACATGATGCAGCAGTTCTATTCTGTCACACCTGAAACACCTGAATGAATCTGCGGAAATGTAAAAACTCCAGAAGCTGGCGAATAAGAAGCTAACTTTAGCTGAAAGGAGAGTTGAAAGGCATGTAAAAGGATGAGAAGGCTTCTCAATAAACAGCAAAATAGGTCAATAGTGTTTGGCCATGTTTGTGATAACAGCTGTTTAGCATCACAGGAACAATGTAGCAACAGTTTGCTAGCCTACAACCGAGCTAACATCAGTTACACAACTCGCTGTCTCATTGTTTCCTCTAATATAATATTATGGTAACTGTCCGGACAAAAGACAAGGGTTTTAGTCAAGGGTTATATGGCTAGATCTGTGTTGCTTACAGCTTGGGCACACCATGTGAAGAAGCCCTGAAAAGAGGGCTGTGTTTGTTTTGCTGCTGAGTTCGAACATCAACAATGGTTTACGTAATTGCCATACTGCACCTTTAAGTCTGATTTAGTTTAACTCGGTTTTCATTTCAACCAGTCACCCCTGAAAACCAAGACTTGTTTTTGGCACTGCCAGTGACGTGTAGCATTGACGAGCTCTGGAGCATGAAGAAAAACAAGCCATGTTCAAACTCTAAACCTGCAGTTTTTCCACTTTAATCACGCAACTGCAGTGAAGCACAAGCTGACCGTGTGTTTTTGACACTACACTATTTCCCCTACGACAATCACTCAGGAGCTGATGTGGGCTGACGAAATGAGGCAGTGTTCAGTTCGATTTGTTGCCAGGGCCCCGTGGAGGATGATAGCTGACAAGCTGCGGATGGGGAAGTCATTAAGGACATGTCTGGTTCTCAGGAAACCTGCGAGCAATGATGCAGAAGAAAACGAAAAGCTAAAGCTAACGCTGGGGTCCCCGGTGCATGCTCCTACCAAGATATGGTGTGAGGACATTAAGGTAATGACCGCAGCGTGTAATTTATTAACAAAAACAAAAACACTTGGGCTATTAAACAGTACACTGGTTTATAATGGGCGTAAAACTGCAGCATTCATTACACTTCAAAGTTCTACGTTAGATTACTGATATTGGTCAAACCCTGTTCTAATGCCAAGGCAATTGCCCCAGCTTTATAGCTGGTTACTTCAGAAAGCACTGCCATAAACTCAAACTGGGGGAGGAGGCCATACTAAACACAAACACAACAACAGAATTCATTACATGATCCTATCACAGTGAAAGCACACGGACAGGGTTGTTGCCCTAAGCTTGCTATGTTGTTATGAATTGTTGTGTGACTTGATAAGAAGTGATAGTAGAGTTACTTTTATTTACGGGTGTGGCTTCACCCTTTAAACTCCACTTAAAGGAACCCTCCAGCGACTTTCAACCTAAACATTTGTGGATCATTTTCCATTTTCATAATGGCTGAATTGTACATGTCCAAAGACGCATGAAAATGTATCTGCATTACCATACAGGTGCACAAGGGCAGCTTGTGGAGGCATTAATGTACAGCCACTAGAATCTTAACTATGCACCAATATGTGAATAATGGGCATATGAGTTGTGACTTAGTGTGTGAGTAGCATTGAGACAATACTGGACCTGAATCAGATCTAGCGCAAAGTCAAGTGGTGTGGTCCGAGTATCAGTTGGCAGAAGATGTGTGTGGTTGGTGTAGCTCAGCGGATAACACCACTACCCGCCTAATAGCCACCACCACACGTGGGAGACTGGGGTTCGAATCCTGGTCTGGGTGACTATGCTGTGCTACACCAATAAGAGTCCTTGGGCAAGACTCCTAACACTACATTGGCCTCCCTGTAATGTGACTAACCTTGTAAGTCGATAAGAGCGTCAGCTAAATGCCAGAAATGTGTGACTTTACCTACGGTTTTATGGTGAATCTTCAAAATACTGTGGCGAACCTTGCCACAGGCTTTCAGAAGCAACCGTTCATTGCATGTGTGTGTGGAGAAAAGGGGGTGGGGACAGCTAGGCGGGGTCTCCCTCTTGCACCACTGTTCCCCATTGTGTTTAAGTTGCAGTTATTACTGTACCTACTGCTTAACACCATTGAATTACTTCTGCTAGTAACTGGTTATGCACTGTTAATGCATTTACGTTGTGTTTGGGGTACAAGGACTTCATACAGTTCACTGTGAAGTAGATTACTACTGTGTATAGTCACCTCTCAGCTATCTTCCAGCGTGTGTTTGTAGTTGGTTTCATTCACCAAGTGCTTTTAAGTGCTGCAAGTGTGCAATAAGCCATAAAGAGCATTTTGTCTTGTAGACATGCTGCCTTCTGTCAAGCCTTCCTTACGCAGGCCACAATACATTCTGGTTTAGTGCACACGTTTACTTGAAGTTACTTTTACTTTTAGGTTTACTTAAGTCAGCAGCTTTTCTGTTCCCTTTTAAAGCAACATCATGTATTCAACATTCACTGTAATCTCTATTGCTTCTCCATTATCGCCACTCTGGGTCCAAAACACTCACTACAGTGCTATGTAACTTTGAACTTTGGAGGAGTGGGCACAAGACCTCTCACATGAACTGCATAATGCTTTACAGCACAACGTCATATCACAACAACAACCATATGTCTTCAGCTAGCAATAACAAGAAGCTAGCTCAGACATCATGGCAGGGCCTGGCTTTTATATGTTGGTGAGAGATAAAGGGATGTAAGACTCATGGCTAACAGGAAAACAATGGAAATCCGACAACAGAGTGTTTATTCCTGCCAGTGTTATTTAACCTCTGTCCCGTTTCAGGATAGAATGCAAACCAATGAATTCTTCTCATGCCAGCAATTTGTATTTATGACAGTGGTGCAAAAGTGAAGTACACTCTGCAGGGGGAACCCCAAAATTAAAGGTTCAATTTGTACTTGTTGTATTTGTAAAAATTATCCTCAGGATGTGAAAAAATAACAGTGTTTGACACCTATGTATCATCTTCCACTGATATCTACTAAAGTTAGCATGTTACCCAGCTAGCCCCGGCAGTGGTGGACACTGTACTTGCACTGGATCATGTACTGGTGTTAAAAGAGAGATATCCAGCGTAAGATATCCTCCAGTAAAAGTCCTCCTTTCAGACCCCCACTTAAGTCAAATTATAAAAGTAGTTATATTCAAACGTACTTAAGTATGGAGAGTAACAGTAGCATTTAGTTCTCTTGGGCCACAAAAGACTGAAGACAAACAGTTTCCATTAGGTAGAGCCAAGCTGGTCAAAACAAGCTCAAAACACTGTGTCCTGATTGGTGGGCTTCTTCCGTTTGACACATTGCACTTTTATGCCCACATAAGCCAAAAGGAAGGACAGATTTCTCATAAAGTAGTGAAGGTAAAAGTAAAAGGTCACCCAAAATAGAAATACTTCAGTAAATATTCATGAATTGACTACATAACTACAGTAACCAATTACGTTTACTTCCTAACTGTCCACCACCAAGCCCCGGTCCATCCTGTCTCGTAATACCTCTTTGAATGAGTTGAGTGACTGTAGTGAAGAGTCTGCACTCAGTCCACTTTGCTGCTCCTGGTTAGTTTATTTAAGGAGTGGTAGCCAATGAAAGGAAGCGGAAACGCAAGTCATGGCAAGCAACCCTTATAACAACAGTACAGCCCACAACAGAAGTGATATAAATAGAAGCAAAGCTAATTAACATCGTTTTCGTAGATTTTTTGGCTGGAGAGAGTTTGATGCTGAACTAGTAAGAACTGAAGACGACCTGGACGAGGCATTGGGCATTTGGTTGCCTCCTATTGTTTGGTGTATGAATTTGACGTTGCATCTACTTACAAACCTGCTCAGTTAAGCACAGAAAAGCTGTTGGATCTTAGCTAGCTAGCTTTAGTGATGGGGATAACTGCTTTCTGTGCATCTGTTGGCTACTCAGTGCGTGTTATTAATGGTATTTATTAGTGAAGGTGCTATAAGCAAATACTGTATTGTGGACATCAAGTGAAAAGGATTGCGCTACATTTGCTTTCAAACAGTCAAATTTTACATCTAAGGCTAACAGCAAATCAGCTGCCAAGTATAGGAGAGATCATGAACTCTATCTATGGGTCGGCTCCATCTTGCAGTTACTCCCTCCTGGACTAATCAGACTGGATCTAATCAGACTGGATCCAATCAGACTGGATCTAATAGATGTTCTTCTCCTTTCTCGTCTTATCCGGGTTCGACCTAAGCCTGGTTCCTCTTGAGGTTTCTTCCTTCTCACGGGAGTTTTTCCTCACCACTGTTGCCCCTGGCTTGCTCAAGGGGGGCTTGGACCCGTTTTTTCGCCAACCCCCACACCCCACCCTCTTTCCTTTTCTTATATACAACAAACTGATTCTCTGTGAAGCTGCTTTGAGACAACGTTGGTTGTAAAAAGCGCTTTACAAATAAACATTGATTGAGTGATTGATTGATATAGCATCAGAATACTGTAATAAGCAATAGATGCCCTCAATAATAGCTTGTTACTGTTCAGTAGAGATGAGCAGTGTTAACGGACCTCCATATTAGCCTGTATTTTGAGGATTGTATATGTGTCTGATCTGAAATCCACGTTGCTTGTTTCTTCCATCTGACAACGTACCAATTCAGCACATGCTCATGCATTCATTTTTGAAAACCGAACAAACACAGACCTTCATTATTTGGGGGACGGGCCAGGGGCCCACCGAATAACACATTGTTTATGGCCTCCATAAGGTTTAGAAAGGAGGTGACTGGAAGGCATAGCTCTTTGCAGAGTAGTTTCAGAAGCAAACAGTGCTGAACGCTTATCTACTCCCTCTCTATCTAGCACAGTGGTTTGCCATAACAGTGCACTGTATGCCCAATTCAGAGCCATTTTGGGATTCATTTTCAGACAATAGCTAGTGAATATGGGACAGAGGTGAGACTGTTAAGACAACACGAAGAGCAGGCCAAAGTGTCAAAACAGTCTTGAGTGAGTAAGGGGCCTCAGGAGGGAGAGGGAGCGAGAGACACACAGAGAGAGAGACAAAGAGAGAGACAGAGAGAGTCTTATCCTGACCTCAGTTACACTGTAACCCTTGTCTGACTTGTTGCCAACTGCTGCCAAAGTCCATCCCAGTCTCTGTGTGGACTTTCTATCAGCAATCTCACAGAGCTGAAGTGGTTGAGAAGAAACTCGCTTTGTTTTGGAAAGCAGAGCTGTTATAGTACTAAAACCCACTTAAACAGCCTCAACTTTCACAGAACGTACAGGCAGAAAGAACTGGATGAACTGGGGAGGTTGAATAAAAGAAAAGGTTTCCATTACAATAGCATAAAAATAATAATTAAAGGAGTAAACAACACTGACATGGGCATCCACTGGAAGAAGCCATTTTGAAAGACACTAGAACTGCAGAAAGGGCAAACGGTCACAATAAAAGTTGAGTAAATCATTTCAAGGGGAGCACTTTTTTATCAAAATGTGCAGAATTAAGTGGCTGAGATGTGAGATCCTGAGCACTTCGGTGTGAAATACTCCATTCTAGAGAAAATTATCCGAGTCAGAAGTGCTCACAGAGGTGGTAGTGGTGATAGGAACCAGACGTCCATCTGTAAAAGCTCCCTCACAGAAAGCTACCCCATGAAATGTATGAATGTGCTGCCTGGTGTCCTGGTGTTTTATAAGTTTGGAGTGGAGGTTTTTGGTCTGAAATGCATTTTTATCATTATTTTGATCTGTTTATGGTGGAGGGATACATGCAGGGTGCTGTGAGGCAAAATAGTCCCCAAAGAAAATCGATTCTCTTTTTTAAGATTTAACAGTGTTAGCATCACTGTATACAGTATATACGCTCAGAAGGCACATGTAGGGTCACTGGTGGTTTTGGATAGTTAATAAAGTGCTTCACTGGTAAAGTAGACATCAGGACACCTGGTTCCCATCACCACCACTGTCTTTAAGTTTATCTACGAACGAATAATTCCACATTAATACGCTACGAATGACTCTGTTTAGAATCTAGACCACTTAATTAGCCAAATGTTGGTGGAATTGGAACTGAAATTGAATGTTTTACTGTAAAAAAAAAAGAATAAAAAAGAATAAAAAGAAATAATAAAATGAATAAAAAGCTGAATAAACTGGCTACATTATTCCCAAATTAAATAAAGTCTGACTGAACTATTTCACTGCATTATCCTTATAATAAACGCTAAAATAAACATAGAGGGAAGGTTTCAATTTGCTAGCTCGTGCAGATGTTAGTGGGGCTCAGTGAGTCTCCAGAAACGACCACCGACCCTCTTACCTGTAGGCCAGAGTCATACACTCGAACAGCCGGGTGAGTGTGGGGTCTATGCTGAGTCTCCTGGAGCTGAAGGGACCGAAGCTGTACGTGTGGCAGCCCAGTTTGCTCACGGTGTCGAAGTCGTACCCCGCCGAGGCTCCGCTCCTCCGTCTCCGCGCCAGAGAATCGCTGTGTGGGGAGGAGACCATGAAGTGCCCGCTGTGGATGACTTGCGCCCGGCCGACAGGGCTCCAGCCAGTGTCCGTGCTCGCGCAACCGTCGTCCGGATCCGACTCGGACTCTGAGTCCGCGATGTGGGCCGGTTTCGGGGTGTTGGAAAACTTCTGCGATATCCTTTCCACCTTCGCCATGGCGAGTTTCAGCTATGGGTCCGCTCTGTTCCTCAGAGTCACCAGGTGAGCCAGCAGGCGGAGAGCCGTTAGGAGGAGAACCACGCCTCGCGCCACTCAGCCGAGCTAACGTGCCAGGTCCTCGCCAACATTTCAGGCGAACTTACTTAACACTCGAGGTCGGCTGACAGGAGTAGCTCAGACTAAGCTGGGTCTAACTCCTCGCAGAGAAAGTGCAATACCTGCAGTGGATTATGTAAACCGCGGACTGACCTCTGTCCCGGGTCAATCGATTGGACTCCGCCGTGACATCTGTTCAACTCTTCGCCGCAGGAGTGCCTATATTTAGCCTAGCCCAGTAGCAGAGTTCAATAGTGTAGTGTAGTTCAGTAGTTCTTTAGTGAAGACAGTGGCTCCATAGAGAACCATGAATACTCAAAGAACAACCTCACTCTTCACCCCAGTCACTCTTTACATGGTGAAATGGGCTGTGGTGTATGTGGGTTCTAGGTATAGAACCTATCTAGCGCCAAGAAGGGTTCTGCTATGGTCAAACTTGTAGAAGAAACATTTCTGGTGGAACCATGTGCAACAGTTATACAACAGTCTGAAGAACCATTTCACTATGCAAGTAAAAACATGCAAGTGGTTATTTGAGTGTTCATGGTGCTATCTAGAACCTTGGTGTTTACTACAGGAGTACGTTGTAAGATGTTGCAACCTGTCAAAATTGATACTCCAGACAAATAAGTGGCAACATATCACCAGAAAGTTCATACGTATCATAGGAAACAAGGGGAAGCACAGTCTCTCCTCCTCCCTCTTAGCCCCTAGAAGATACATTGTGAGTTCAGCATCAAACTGTATCCCGTTATTAATGTCAGTTCTATTGTTTGTTGCTTAACATGGATTATTGCTGAAAGCAGGCAACAGCCATTCTCATGCCAATGGTCGATTGCCTGGAGCTTCAGCCCTCGTGTTTATTTCTCCTTCTATTATCGATCTACAATCACACTAGCAGGAGGACCTTCAACAAGGGGTTGGAATACACCATCGGGTTAGTGCTACTTCTTCATCTTCTCCTATTAGACTGATAAGACTGATGCTACAGTGACTTGATGTATGGTCATACGAAACAGGACAGGTCTTATCAGTCTTTTCTGTCCTCCACTCACTGCCAACACTGCGTTTTCTTCATTCTGTAAAAAAGCTATTTCTTTTTTAAATGTTGTACACTAAAAATATCACATTGCTCCTTTAATAGTAAATAAATAATATTTGTCCATAATAACAGTCCATAACTGGAAAAGTAGGCATACATTCATAGTAAAAATGAGATACATGGTGTAATAAATGACCATGGCTGTGTCCCAACACAGTGTTATGGTTTAGTTATTGTGTTAAAAGGTTATAAAAATTAAATTTAAAATATCAGTCATTTTACATTAACAGAGTTTTCCACATGCACTTTTGTAGAATGAGGTTAAGATCCATCCCTGACCATCTCCAATGCAATCTGGTTCAAGAGATCAGATTTCATCCTGGAGGTGTTTACATCTGGCTGCTGAAGTGAAGTCAGGTGAACTCCAGACATGATCTGTTAGTACAAGGTGTAAATAACCTCTATTCTATCAGCACTGGCCCGAACAGATGTGTACATCCATGTAGGTCCACTAGTTGAAAAGCACTGCCGTGTCTGGTCCACTCACAACATACCTGGTACCAGCACAACATACACTAACAGATGCAGTACTAACACACCACCTCCGCATAATAATTGCTCTGTGGTGGTCATGTCCATTGACGAAAAACAGGGTAAAAGGGACTTACAAAGTATGGATATACGGAAATATGAAAAGTGGAGCTGTTCAAATGTCAAATGAGTAAAGAAACAACTTATGTCTCGCTCTTGTAGGAGTAAGAACTACACATCCCAGTTGCCCACGAACAACTTCCGGGTTGAAAGGTTCAAAAGACGCTGATTGGCTGGTGTTGGAGCGGTAGACTAGTTGAAGAGGCTTGTTGTTGTCGGCCTAAACATTTAGCCCTTAGAGCTTTCACTTGGTAAATTATGGACGCGTTACAAAGACACAGGTCTCTATACAAGGGCACCACTCCACCATGGAAAGAGACATACAGAAAGGTAAACGACTTTTAATGCGTGTGTGTGTGAAAGCAAACGTGTCGCTAGCTAACTCGCTAACAAACTGGTCCACTGTGTACTTCTGTTTAGTGAGAGTTTTGGGTCAGCACACCTAAAGATTTAGCTAAACACTTAAGGCGTTTCAGTTTCGCGTTTATTGTAGTGCTGACATGTTAATTTTTAACGATGGTAAAGCGAGTTTCGTTTTTGTGGGCTTCTTGTTCCACCTTAAGTGGTGCAGCAGGTCCATTCTGGGCCTCAGATGAATCTGCCTTGTGTTCCACACTGAGGGGAAACTCCAGTGAAGATATAACGGTCAGATCTCTGGTGTGCCTAGTAGATGATGCCTGACTGTCTAAGTAGGATGTTGGGGTGTCTAAAGTTGGCACGTTTTTACAGTGTAGTTTTATCTAGAGCAGTGTTTCTCAACCTGGGTCCTTGCTCCCCACTCCCCGGCGTTAGAGCTTTGTCTGTGTGTGTGATAGGTAGGGCTGTACCCGACTCAGAATTTTGTCAGTCGAATCGGATTCGCCCGTCCTGGTCGACGATTCGACTATTCGTTTACGTTTTTTCCCTCCATGTACATTATCTAGTAATCAGTAAATCAGTTTGCATACGGTTCAGATCTGATGTCCTCCTCGTTTAGAAAGTCAGCAGAGTCACAGGAACATACTTCTGAACTAAAAGAGGCGGGGCTTATGATGATCGATCTGAACTGGAGCCTTTAATTACAGAATATAATGTCGAGCAGCAGCTCGTATTTATGCTGAACATTAGCACTTATGGTCTTTTTAATCTCACTTTTAACAGCTTCTTCAGTAGGGGGACCCTTTGCCTTTCATCTCCTATAAATAATGAACCGCTAAATAAAACCAAATTAGTCAATATTTTAAATTATTTTTAGATGAAAAGAGTAATGGTAAACCTGAAATCGTTTAATTATATTACCCGCGCTGTAATAATTATCTCTCGTTTATCAGCAGGCAGATTAAGTGACTGTACTTATCTTTAAATAAAAATAATCTTAGCTGCAGACGAATAAATAAATATCTGTAATTTAGGTTCTAATATAATGGAATTATAATAAAACAAACGTCTTCGGCATTTTTCCTTCACGCAAACCGTAATGTCTAAAACGAAAGTCCGGTCACTCGTTTGGAGCAGTGTTGGATGTCTGACTAAATGAAGAGCAGAATTCGGTTTAATTTGTTCAGATTCTCTTCTTCTAAAGCTCCTCCAGACTTTCTCTGAGACATCGCTCCACCAGTGTTTCTCAGCTTCAGCTGCCTTCAGCGGTGATCTGCTAGTGCAAGTTGTCACGTGGAGTGGATTTTTTATTTTTATTTTTAGCAAGCCTGCGCCACAGCCCAGCTAGACCATAAATGTATTTATTATTCCCCATTGGTCTTTTTACATTCTTAAAGTTCTTGTGCATTTTTTGTAAGCTTTAGTCTGTTTAACGGAAGAAAATATGTCACTGTTCTCAGTCGACTTGAAGGGTCTCAGTCAACTTAAAGGGTCTCCTACTGATGAGGCTGTACCTGACCTGATCTCCATTACTGTTTAAAGCTTTATTTGCCAAGTATGTTCACACATACAAGGAGTTTGTCTTTGGTTACATTAGCTTGGACTGCACAGAAAGTGACCTTTCACAGTACAAACAAATTACAATAAAAAAACTTTTTGAAACTAATTCATGGCATTGACAATCAGCCCACTTCTTTGTTTCCCTTTAAACCTAAATGCATCTGAATTAACAAACGAAATCATTTTAAACTGGGTATTCAAACAGCTGCTCTGAAAATGTTAAATTCACACCATTGTAAATTTTTTATATGTATATAAAAAATTTACAGTTGAAAGGTGTTTCCTGTTAGCTTCTGTCTGTTTTGCCTTTTGTTTTTATTGTAATCTACACTGGTTGAGCAATATAAATAAGTAAATAAACGCTTCTCGACTGCTCATGTTGAAGACCCTCAGCTGACTGGTGGGTCTCTGACAGATGACTGTCAGGGGGCAACCCTGGTATGTTAAAGCAGGAAAAGCACTAAAATGTGTAGGATAGAGTGTCTCCAGGACCAGATAAGAGAGACTGCTCTAGGTGATAATTATGTTTATACAATACCACTATTTTCTGATACCATTGCTGAAAAAATAGTCTGTTTCCAGTCATTGCTTTTAAAAACCAATCATTGATCGTCTTCACCCAAGCTGCTCAAACATTCTGCTGCCTTATTATTCAGAAATAAACAGCCAAACAATAAAACACAGAAGTGCATTTTTTAAAACTCTGTTGAAAAGTCCCAGGAATTTTCTGCTTCTGAATCTGTTTCTGATAAACATTAAATGTCTTGCTCTGGGCATTGGACCAAGGCTTGCATTTCACAGATAATTTAACCTGATACTAGGTGAGCTTATTGTATTCTCAACAAGTGCGAAGAATGCAATGTTGGATCTTTATTTTACTGCATCAGCCTGAACTTGCTATCTAAGGATGAGCCAGTCAACAAGTGACAGTACTACGTGCTATTGTTTCCCCAGCGCTGCGTGGAGAGGCTGAAGAACAGTCGGTCCAGGCTACTTGAGAAGTACCGTCAGATGTCTGACAGCACTGGAGGTTCAAAGAGTTCTCTACTTGTCCAAGAGGTCATGGAGGTGGAGTGGAACGCATTACAGTCTACCAATCAATCTCTACCTTCGTTGTGGAGGAAAGATGGCATCAAAGATGTGAGAGTAGTGTTTGTTTTTTTGTCTTTTCCCCCATTTATCATGAATCGCTTGCTGCCTTGTGGGCCAGATCATGTAATTCCGTTGTCTTATCCTGCAGATGTACACGGACATGCAAGAATATGACGAGCTAGCAATTCTAGAGGAAATTCAACAGGAGCTCTTGTCTCAAGGTTGGCTGTCTATTACATTTGCTTATTTTTCCATATGATATTTTTGGAGTTATTTGAAAAAGTGAATAATACATATTACCTCTCCCCCCAAATCTTCCCCATTAGAACGTTCTATCATAGAGGAATACCACAAAAGCCAACAATATGAGGAACAGTATTTAAATGTAGTCGTGGATGGGATGGAGGAAAATGGAAAGCTCATATGTCCTGTATGTCACGTGTAAGTAGAAAGAATGCCTCTTCAAAAAAACTCATCTGTTCATCAGTATTAGCCATAATCTATATAGATGCTGGTATGTTCTTCTTTATTCAGCTTCTGTTCTGGTCTGTTCTGTATTACAGGAATAACCTAACAGTAAACAGCCATTTTACATCATGTCCCTGTGGCCTTTATATCAATACTGTGGTGAGTAAAAAGCAACATGCAAGCGTTCATGATGAAGCCATCTGAAGTATGGTTAGTTAGGTTCTCTGATCAGCTTTATGTTAAAACTAAAAGGAGCTGAGGAAATCTCTGTAGTAGGTGTGTGACTTGTAAAGCACAGTATCTGAAGATTGTCTTTGCATCTGCAGGGTAGGAATATAACACCAGAAGTGCTCCAGCATTTGCTCGAGGCAAGAGTAACTGAACACATGGAAGACTGTCTCCAGAACCCCATATTCTCAGTGGCCTCCAACATGGACGGTTCACCTAACCTCATGATAAGCTGCAAGGTAATGTGTAGACCCCCCCACCCCTTCCTTCCTGCTACAGTCTGTTGTGCTCTCATTACATGAATTTAAGTTGATCTACCATGTTATTTAGTTTCCAAATCAGTTGGTGAAATTGTTAATAAATTAAAATAGATTGTCCCTGTTTTTTTTTTTCCTGTATTAGAGAAGTTTAACTTCTTCACATGAATGAGGTGCCATTTTGTTTTCGTTGCATACCACTTTAATTTTGGTAAACTGTCAAATGTAAAAACTGCACCGCATTTCCACAACACTTACCCCTGTAGCCCTAGCTGGGAGTTACTCAGCATTCATTAGAATTGTCATGTTAAAATCAGGATGTTCTTCTCGTAACTATGCCATTGGACATCTCTAAAGGGGAATTTTCATAGAGATATTGGTAAGATTTGCATTTAAGTTGAATCCCTAATGCAGTGCTTTCTGATGCCTAAATGGGGGAAAAGGTGAAGCTAAATTCAGTTGTAAACAACCCCAGAACGACCACTTTCTGCATGCTCAGTAAGTGGAAACGGCTACAGCCATGCACATGGCATGATGTCATTTTTGCCCATCCACATAAAAACTGAGTTTGCAAAAGTTGTTGTTGACAATATAAGCCAGTAGGTTTTATTTTCACTACGGTTAATTGTGTTGAAATTGTCTGTTGTGATCCACCACACACTAAGGCCATGACAAATGGGAGATTAGAACACTGGAATACTCCATTAATACCTGTGTTTATTTTTGGTAGAATCATATTTTGTAATTTCATCTAAAGGCTGTGCATTAACTGAAGATCTCTTCTCTACAGATGTGTGATTACCTCTCCATCGTCCTGTGACGGGAGTCCTGTTCAACAACGAGGATCATGGGAGTTATTTCTTACTAAACACTTGTATTTTATTTCTGTGAAATAATAAAGCTATATTAGTCCTTTAACTTAACACCTGCTTTTGATATGGTGTTAATGCAGGAGTGTAGCTCTTGCACTAAAGCTGCTACTCGGGTCAAAGTGGCTCTGAACATTTGGAAGCTAACCCTGTTGTTATTCAGAACTATTAGTGGTTAATTAGTAATGCATAGTGTCACAATCCTATCAAAACTAGTGGGGTTGTGAAATCACCTCTGCATGCTTTTTGGTAATATTCTTCATGAAGCTATGTGTAGATCAGACTTGCTCATCAGATTGTTCCTGGTCTATTATGGGTCTATTCATAGTGCTTGCTGCTATTGTGCAAAAATGTCACTGCTGAACAAGGCCTGTACTTGGCTTGCAGACAGTTGTAGTAAGCTCCACATTGTGGCACTGGAAGACAAAGGTCTTCAAATCTGTAATCTAGTTTCTGGTTTTGGCAGTTATTTGAACTGAAATGTACCTGATTAGTCTCTTGGTGCCATGTCTTAACAGAGACGGGCAGAGTTGGATTCAGTATCCAGAGCTGTTGAGCTATTTTACCCATTCTAAATCTGTAGGTCTTCTCCTGACATATCATGAATGTTGAGTCCACAGGGCTGTAAAGTTTTCTATTTATCTAGGTCGTTAAAAGGGGGGATAATGTGAGCTTTCAAAAAGGCTGCTTAGGATAACACCATCAGACAAAGGATGCAGACTCTGTGCTAACATTCATAGGAAAATGCAGAATTCCGTAAAGAAAATATTTCAAATGATTTCAGTGTAAGCAATACACAATTCATAAGTGTATCAGACACCTGTATTTGTGTCTGAAATGCAGAACCTACAAATGTGTGCAGCCTTGCATATTCAGTGACTAGAAAGATGTTTAGCACTCATCACAGAACATGAGGCCCCAAGTCTACAAGACCAAAGATTTAGAATGGGAATTTGATTAAGTCTATTACTATGAATCAGTAAAGCAGGGGAATCCTGTCTTACCTGCGAGGGGGCAGTGTGGCTACAGGTTTTCACTCCACTCATGCTGGAGCTCCCCTACCCTTTTGATCTCTTTACCTTTTTAACAACCTCATTCTTTATCTGGCTAAATTGAGCTATCTAGCTTTTTTAGAATAACCCCACCCCCTGGTTTTAAAGATGTAATGTATATCATTTGTGCCCTGATTCTGCTTTAGTTTAGACATCAGGGGCTATAACAGCCAAGTCAGAAGTAGTCCATATGAGTCCATTCACAGAGCAGTAACACCAGTTACAGAGCTGATTTATAATTTATTTGAATGCCACTGTTACATAGATATCCACGGCAGATTGATACAAGGTTTTGAACACCTCTTAATCATGAAAACTGTTTCCCATTGGAACCTAGTAGAGGGTGACTTACCGTAATTTACATTTGAAGGACATTTTGTGGACAGAACTACATAAAGCCACCAAAGGCTCACCAGTCTAAAGGCTGAAACTATGTCCCGGATATCTGCCTAGGGTTTGACTCCAGTCCTCGAATGTCAATTTCTGTAAACCACCCGAGTATCGACTGGTTTTTACTTGTGCTGACATCCACACTAAAGAATGTAAGCTATGCTTATATTATTTGAAAATAATATAAAATAAAGTATAAAACGTGTTTGTTGTTGTGTATTTTGTCCGTACATTATTTCAAATGAGCTGAAGGAACAGAGAATAGAAGTGGGGACTACACAAACTATGAACATCAGTGGCATTTGACAAAGCTGCTGAGGTCCTCCAGGAACTTGATGTATTCTTGATGCTCCAGTGCTGTGCTCAGCTCAACCAGCTCATCTGCAAATGTGTTGTCAACGCCCCGGTCAGCCAAGAAGTCCATCAAGTGATCATACAGAGCCTGTGGAGGTGATACATTTACCAGTTAAGATATATTCTGATGGATTTCTATGGACTTCTAAAATACGCTAATCTACTTTTACCTCTAAATTCCAGATCAGCCAATTTATTTTAACAATTTTCGTGGTTAAATGGTTGAAACTTAAGTCAGTTTGATGTAAATAGAGAGACTTGTTCACAGTGGTGATGATGGGAACCTGACATCAGAAGAGTTTAATGCCAATCAAAGCTCCCTCAATCCATCTTTGGCAGAGGGGTGCATGCAGAGTGTTGTAAAGCAAGAAACCCCCATATACAACACCATTTTACCATCGCCAACATTAAAAGATGTAGGTTCCCTGGTAGTTTAGGGTAATAAATAAAATGGCTTTATTTGTGCTGTAGACATCACAATCTCTGGGTCCCATCATCCCACTGTAAATAAAAGAGTCTGTAACTTTCTCAACAAATAACCATGTTACATCAAACCACTCTGAATGACTTTCTTTACACCCCAATGACAAAAGCATAGGGAGAACAATTGGTGGAATTCCCCCAAAATTCTCTTTTTGTGTATACCCACCCAGGTCTGTTGGCTCTTGAACCCCCCCCCCCCCAAAAAAAAAAACTAGAACCAAATCTTAAATTACTTAACCAATAGATCCAGGATCCAGCCCTCCAAATGGCTCGGTACTTAGGCTAACGTTGCTAACAAAAACTATAAGTCAAAAGTCCCCAGACGACATCCCCTAAAATTCTCAATCTGCTCAAACTGCATTCAGGTCTTAATTAAGGTTGTTCTGAATTGTCAGAGTGGACTAGGACACAGCATGACTCATAAGCCAACAAAATAAATAATACACAGGAGATTTGTGCCAAATATAACTCACAGTAGATCATACTATGCCTTATACCACTGTGGTGAGTCTGTGTGGCCTTAACATAGACCTGGATCCAATTTAAGAAATTCTGGAAATTTTTTACAGAAACAAGGGGGCTCCAGGTGAAACTACAGAAGCTAAATGTGGACAGTAAACATGTTTTGGCTAATCAATCACATGACAGTTAAATATAAGATACTAGAAATTAGATTAGACCACATCACTCTGACCTACGCACTGTAGACTTGCTCAGGTTCTTTGCTAGGTCACTTTTACCTGTTCTTGTGTTTCATTATTGCATTAAAGTAACAGTACTTGTATCTGGCTGTGGGCCTATTCTACTCTACCCATCTCGACAGACAGCAGCAGTGACTGAGTGGCACTTTGATAGATATTTGTTCAATAGCCTGATATAATTAAAAAGTTAGACTGGCTTGGATCCCTTTCAGTTTACACATCAACATACACAGCAGAGTTACCTACACTCTTACGCATGACTCTGGTTCTTACCCAGTCCAGAGAGTCTGTGTTGAGTGTATAGCTGGTCTCTTTCCAGTCTCCATCTCCTTCAGGCTGAAAACTCACTTCCCGGATTGCAAAGATGTCACTCTCCTCTTCCCCTTCGCCTCGCCCAATCTGCTCAGAGAGATACAGCTTTGGATATAATATCCAATATATGAGCATTAAAGTACATCTGGGGGCAAAGCTTCCAGGTTACCACCGGCTGAATGCTCTGTGATATTACACATGAACACTGATAAATGATGCCATGGTGATAGAGTTGTTCAGGGGACGTACCTCATCCTCTGGGAAATTACAGTCGAACACCAGAGCATTTTTTGCCCCCTGCTTTGTAACTTCAATGATGAAGTTAGGTGTGGAGACAATGTCGGGCTGCAAAACAACATAAACCAAACATTAAACAAGCCGGTATCCCTACAGTAGTCACAGAGTTACCAAACTACTGTCAGCTGATGAGCTGTCCAAAGAAAACATCGAATTTTTGTCGATTTTCACTTTCATACATCATTTTAACACAGAAGCTGCTGTTTCATGATGAATGGACCAACAGAAATGGGCCATAACAGCTTGGAAAGATGTCTGGTTCCATTGACTTCCATTCAAATTAAATCAGGTTTACAGATCAAGTAAACTACAGATCAAGTCTGGTTTTGAGCTCATAAAACTGGGTGCAGGACATGAGGCTAAGGAGAGGAAAGCTGGCTCGGTTCAACAGGGCTAGATCATCAACACAATCACAGTCTTCAACTGAAGGTGTAAACTGTTGGATTTCAAAGCAGCTCTCGGGTTAAAACCCAGCTGATTGAGGATCAGAGAGCAGATTGGAATGTCATTTTTACTTGTTGTAATAGTAAATAATAAACCATAAATAATAAAATGGATGTAGTTAATAGTATAAATAAATGGATAATGTTTTGTTTACGTTCATTTGATTCTGGCTACTTACTCTGAATTATGTTTTAAATTTCTCGAGAAAAAAAAAACCTTATCACTGCTTCCAGTTATACTGCAAATGTAGACTAAGACTAATTATATTATATAGACTACATATCGTCGCTGTCCAAAGAAAAACAAGTATCTCCAAAATGGCAACTTTACAGGAGAGGCCAAAAACCTAAAAATTTTGAATGTAAGTCAATGGAACCAGATGTCTTTCCAAGCACTTTTGGGCCATTTCTGTTGGTCCATTCATCATGCAAATCTCACTCAGTGTAAAGGGCAGCTGCTGTTTTCAAATGATGCATAAAAGTTAAAATGGACAAAAATGGAGATACATGGTTTTCAGCGACAGGAACAAGACATCTACAGCATGTAACACCACTAAACTGTGACTCTCAGAGTTTTACTTGACTGACTGACCCTGATTAACAAAACTAGACATCACTAGGACAACGTATGCACACACTGGTCATTCTGATAGTAAATAAAATATCTATATCTGATTCTCAGACATTACATCCTCTGGTTCCATCACCACCACTGTAAGAGAGTCAACAGTTTCACTCCAGTAGAACTGTAGCCAAATCAAGCTAAGCTATCTAATGGAGCTTAATGGAGCTTTGCGGATCACTGAATTAAATCAAGCATAGCCGCTACTGAGTATTTCCAGGTGTATATCACAGCTTAGCAGAGTCTTACCTCTTCCTCTGCTTTCTGACCCTGCTGTGGCTCCTCCTCCATAGTTGGGGGAATACTGTTGTTAATGTTGAATGTGACCGTCACCCTGCAAAGAGAAAGGATAGGCTTGTTCTCGACCCCACTGTGTATGTCACTTAAGATCTGGTTTCAGACAAGACAGCAGAACTGCTTCGTGCGTGCGGATGCTGAAGTCGTACTTCTCTCCAGAGATCAGGCGTACAAGTTTGGCTTCCGTGCCGTTCAGTTCCAGCTCCCACCCTCCAGACATTTTGGGAAGGGTCTTGCTTTTCTGGATCTTCTTCTCTTCTTTAATTTCATCTGAGAGAAATTCTCCGAACGCTTTGTCACCTGGAGGATGACAGCAGAAACATCAGAACATTAAGGGCTCGAGCATCAAACATGCAATAACATTATTACACTAGAAAGATGCATGTGCACATTAGGGTTGAGCTATACGGCAAAAACGTTAGCCTGTGATAGTTTCACAATACACAATAAGTAAACTGGACCAGACAAAATAGGACCCATATACAACATTAAAGATAATAACTAAAAATGTGTCTTTCCTGAAGAAAATGCAAAGTGGCTGTGCAGCCTAAGTCGCTAGCCAGTTGCTAAAGTTAAATGGAGGTCTATGGAAGGAACAAGGAATGAATAAACTCATAGAGACAACAGAGGGTCAGTAGGTCAGATAATAGTTTGGGGAACTGCCCTGAATAAGTATTGGTTGTGTTTGCGAAACGGTGGAGCAGAAAAACAGGAGAGGGGCATGCACTTTTCCACACCATTCATTCCTAATGGGAATTTAATTTTTTTATTATTATTACTTTTTAAAACCCAAGTGGAAACAAAAATCTGTATGCAAGCTGAACATTCCAAGGGTGGAACTATGTTATCTCAACCCCACTCACCCAGCACACTCACTTTTTGTCCCGCTCCCCTCAGGCAGGAGGCTGCGGAGCATTAAGTGTGAAACGAACAGACTGAGGAGCAGCTTCATTCCAGAAGCTGGACGACTTTTAAACGCCACTTAGTGGAACCACTGCACCGACACTTTGAGGACACCTAGTCACTTTAAATACACTGCTACCTTTTCAATTTCCTGCTGCTCTTCTCTCTCTCTCTCTCTCTCTCTCTCTTCATATATATATATATATATATATATATATATATATATATATATATATATATATATATATATATATATATATAAAAACATTTTTATTTTTTATATATATTTTATTTATTTAAGTACTGCTGTTTGGGTGTAACTGGGTCCCTGAGTACTACAATTTCGTTCCACCATGTACCACATGTGATGCGAATGACAAAGTCTCCTTGAATTCTTGAAACCTAGTCTCAGGGCTAGTTTGTGGACAAAAAAAAGTTTACCAAGAAGAAGAAGAAGAAGACAAAAACAGAAAGGGTGCCCCACAAAGTTACATCCTCACAATGTCTGTCATGATGCTAGATTACTGTAACCACTGGAACATTCTGTATTGTGATTTACTACCTTTTTTCAACAGCAAATTTGGCCTCCAAAGGTAAACCGTGTGTAATATCGAGGGATAAAATTCCAGTCTCACTGTAGTAATTATTACTGCTATAAAATGGTCAAACACAGTCATTAAAACCTTACTTTACACTTATATTACAATATCAACATTTGGGGTACATATCTCAATACCATATCACCCCACAGCATATCACAATACGATTCTATATCGACCTCTCTCCCGCCCCTCCTGCTCACTTCTTACTGAAGCACAGTCAGTCCAGGTTCTTTAGGTACTGTGGACCCACAGTACTGTGGCACAATTAATTACGATAACAATTAAAAACCACGATACCGCCCACCACTACCACTCACGCATCTTGATCTGGCTAGTGCTAGGTATTCAAACTCCTGGGGGGGGGAAGATGGGGGCATCCCTGCTTCGACTTCCATCAGTCATTCAAGGTCACATTCAAAATGTGAATGAAGGGTATGTGACCTGTAACGAGTGGAGCTTACCTCCTCACACAGAGACAGCCCTCACCTTTCTGGATTTACTGAGCAGGACTGTTACCATGACCTCCTAGAGAACTCTCTTACTGCTGCTACGGTATTACAGCCATGTGTTCTCTGTTTTTCAGTTTTTGACATAATCAGAAGCTATCTGAGGTTCACACTGTGTGGAGGTTTGGTTCTGAATGGACCTAGAGACATGGCCCAGAATGATTTCTGAGAAGTCTGGTTCTGTTGACCTGCACTGAAAGTGTGTTTTAGTTAAACTGTATGGCTGGTACTTTGTGATAAGAGGTTTAATTCTGACAGCAGGAGATCAGCTCAACCTTAGTCTGAGGTCCACTTAAACACTGGCAGCTAAACATCTACATTAGCTTGCTAGCCAAGACGCAACCTAGCCAAGCTAGCTCTCACCGGCTCCAACCTACTAAACCGGCTGACGACACCGGCACAAGACGTTACACAAGCAGATTACTCCCACTCTACCTTCTGTGTGGAGACCCCCGCAGCCACAGGGCACTGAGGGCAGGACCCGTTTCGTGGTTAAGAGCTTCGGCCTGGAGTCCGATGTTGCGCCGTTGCTGCTGCACAGCATCCAGATGGACCGGGTGAAGGGGCGAGTGGAAGCCGAGCTAGGAACACACAGGGCCGGCCTGACCAGCGCCTCTGCGACGCGGGCGGCGGGGGCCTTAGTAGAAAGGCGAGCGGCAACGCTCACTGCGCGGGTTAAGGACTTCAGCATGGCTGCCTGCTCTCCAGTGAGGCGAAGGGACGAAACAGCCTGGAAACACGTGGGGAAGGACACGGGGACTGCGGAGATGGTGAAGCCAGAGACTTTCCAGGCAACACAACAGGAGTTCCGCTTCTTCACTCGACTGCATAAAAGTCCTTCAGTCGATTGGCTTGAACGCACTGTGTCTGAGAAAACTGTGTACTGTAAAGGTCTTGTTGGGTAACTGGTATTATTGGTATTTTAAATATTATAAATTAATAAATAAATAAAATGTGTGTAATTTTCGTGCTGAAATCACAAATTAACTCTATTATGCTGCTTTTCATTTGTTCAACGTGTGATTTTTGGACAGTGTTGGTTCAAAGATGAAATTCGTCCCATAGAATTTCCCCAATTAAAACAATAATAATAGAAATAATATAGCAATAATATAGTAATTAATAATGTAGTGATAGTAGCAACCTCCTGAGATACCAAAACGATCACATAGCAACACTTTAAGGATTATCTTATCTTATCTTAACAGTTCCACAAAATATTTGACTTGATGAGTATCATTATTCCTTTACACCCCTAATTTTGATACAATTGACGTAAATAAAAAACAGCAGTTCCCCAGTTTCATTTCTTATACTCATTGGCAATCATTTACTTCGAAATAGTTTCATTTACATTCAATTTAAAGTCTCTTTTAACGAATCAAAATGTTTTTAGTTTAGCTTTTATTTTGAAATGCCCAACGAGTGCTTTATTGCGGCCGACTTCACACCTCGACATGCGAGTTGGAAACGGTGCGAGTTGAGCTCGGAGATGGTTTAAAACTCTAAAATTAAACGAACAACTTTGTTTTATTTGCTTAGTACAGCTGTTGAGAGGTAGGTCTTATTACGGTTTAATCGGAACTTTAGTCTCCGCTTTAAGGTGTGAGGTTTAGATTAAACAGCTTCATGTTTTTGGCTACACGAGGCTGAAATGGGCTTTCTGATCCAGCTTCTCTTTCTAATTGTGTATTCCACCTTAAATAGTCTATCCGGTACACCGGTCGGGCTCACATACAGTGTGTAACTACGACACCGGTTAAGGTGGAACGGGTAATCTAGCCCTCAGTGTTGTATGTACTGAGACGCTCTTCATGTCTGTGTTTCAGAAACGCCTCCAGCGGACATGCAGCTTTGCGGAGTCTGCAGCGAACATGCTCCCAAATACAGATGCCCTGCATGTAGAGTCAGATAGTAAGTACACGTGACCAGAAGTTAAACTCAGACTGAGTGAGTTGTAAGTTTGCATTAATACAGGTAGTGTGCATCCTCAGTACTGCAAGTCTGTGCTTCCAGATCTGACACAGTGTGGTTTTTTTTCCCTTTAAGGAGAATTCCACCAGTTTTCAAAATTCCTAAATAATGTAGCCTTTGAAATGTAAACAGTCATTTGGAGTGGTTTGGTGTGAAATTGTTAATAGCACGGAAACTTGCTCTCTGATTTTACAGTGGTGGTGATTCAAAGATCAAGGGGTCACAATGTCAACAATGCAATTATAGTGATTTGATTTATTATGCAAAACCATCAGAGAAACTGCACAAGCCTTCTGATCTTTAGATGTGGTGATGATGATAGTAAAATGGTCATAAAAAAAAAAAGAGGTTTTCTTATGGGCCTGCAACCCGCTGCATGTACCCCTCCGCCAGGAATAGATTAAAATTCATTTTAAACCGAAACTTACTAAACCATAAAATCCTAAAACGCTGTCAGGCATCAGGCAGCGTATATCTACCTCTTCATGTTATAACTTCTGCGAGGGAGCTTGTAGAAGTGGATGTCTGGTTCCCATCATCATCACCACTGTGAACAGCTCTGACTCTGATGAAGCGTTTCACACCCGAGTACTCTGAATGGATGTGTTTTACATCTCGGTGTTTAATTGTGTAGTTTTTCCAGAATCAGTGGAGTTCACCTTTAAAATGACCCTGGAGCTGACTCCAGAGTTCATAAACTCCGTCTGCCTATACCATCAGTATTTAGGTGACTGCCAAGGTTATCAGTATCTGTGTGTCTTTCAGTAACCATGTACGATATATCTGTGCGATTACAGTGTACATGGGTATAGTTTCTTATTGTATTTATTTGTACTTTTAACCTAACAATTTTTTTATTAATAGATTTATTGATTCATATTTTGTATTCTGTAAACCTGCACTTTAGTACCCCTATTGCTCTGTATTTGTTCTGCTGCCATTTTTCTGCTGTAACAATACATATTCCCCCATGTAGGATAATAACAGCTCATCTTGTTTTAAAGTTGAGTGAAGCAGACAGAGGGCACATTTCCAGAAAATTCCAGATTTTTAAGCATTTTAAGCTGTTCTCTCTGGAAAACCCAGAAAGTGACACTCATGGATTGTCAGGTCATGGAGACAAGGAGTGAGGTGTACAAAATACCAAATCAAGCCAAAAGGGGTCTCCCTGGTTTAAGTTCATTATATGAACTATCTCACTGGGTACCAGTATGGGTGAGATATACCCCCAGCATGCAGGGGTCGTGTTTTTGGGTCATGTGTGGGGTTTTTTTTCGCTTTCCTATGAAAGCATTCTGTGTTCTCTCATGTAGTAATGCTTGGGCTCTGTTTGTTGTAGCTGTTCGTTGGATTGCTTTAAGAGACACAAGAGTGAGGGTAAGTCATCTCCCATTCGTTCTACTTTCTTTGTGTCAGTCTTTCCAGCTGTGTTTGAGGTGGTCAGCTAACCTGCCCAGAACTGAACTTGGATTACAATGTTACCTCTGTTATGTAGATTCATGCCAGCCAGTGAAAGAGTGCACGCCTCCTGTTTCAACACCACTTCCAGATGCCCGTCAGAGTAGGGGTGAGTTTCTGTGCACTTGCCTAACACTACATGTTGGGTCCGGACACCCGATTCTTTACAGAGTTCAGCTACGTTAGGGTCCTATCCCTGCAGACACTGGCATTAAGTTGTGCACCTCAATGGCCTGTGGAGCAGTGGAGTCTCTGGTGTGATGTAGCTCGGTCCAGCATCTTGGTCCAGAACTAATTATTGAACATCAGTACCCACACTCACTAATGCTCAATCAAATCCTCACAGCAGTGTTCCAACATAGTGTAAAGCCTTCCCAGAAGCGTAGAGGCTGTTACTGTAGCAAAGGGAACATGAAATGCAGTCACCATTCTGCTTTCCCTTTCTCTGGGCAAAGTCTTTGTGATCAGCAGTGAGACGACAGTAGTGCTACAAGTCACTGCCAGCCTTTGACTCATCTTTCCTGCATTCTCCCTGGCAGTCTGCCAACACCATCTGACCCTCATTCTGAATGTACCCCACCTCCCGGCCTGAACTCATACCCAAGCTGTTACAGTGCTGCTACGGTGTTTAGTTTCAGAATCAGCTTTTGCTGGACAGAGACCTCTGGACTGCAGCTTTCTCATCATGTGAGGCTCCTGATGCACCTGAACATAGTCCAACCTGAACAGTTCTGAATTAAACCTGGAGTTTGTTTGAGAGTCAGGCCTTCTTGCTCTAAGCAGAGGCCATGCAGAACTGCGGGCCAAGTTCTCAGTTTTCTCCCCATTCTCCATTAGTCCTCCAACGTTGTGGCACGGTCCAAACTCATTACTGAAACCCTTGAAAAAAAAACAAAAAAACAATGGATACAAAACTCTGGACTTTACCATTTAAACATGTGCGTGTTGTTCGTTGTAGCGATCATGTCAAACGGGCACTGGTTTCGTTTCAGCCGAACAGCCCTGGACTGTGGATGACCTTCTGGATGAGGAGAGCGAGTCGGACAGAGTTCCCCTGGAGAGACTTCGGCAATTAGGTATTTCAGTTTTCAGTCATAGATAGATAGATAGATAGATAGATAGATAGATAGATACTTTATTGATCCCGAAGAAAATTTAGCAAATTTAAATTTAGCATCCATTAAATAATGGTTGTGTTGGAACATGCTCTTTAATTTACCAGATAATGTTTACTTGTTTGTTTGTGATTTTTTTGAAGCACACAGTGAAAACAAGTGTACAGACAGTGAATTTGAAGATATGCACCATCATATCATAGCCTGTTATGTTTGTCTTTGGCTCTGATGCAGGTGAATCAGAGGCCCTTATGAGTGTGCTGCAGAACCCTCACCTCAGGCAGCTTTTGGTGACTGTGGATTCTGCTGAGGACAAAGCGAAGGCCATGAAGGAGGCCATGCAGGAGCCCTTGTTTGTGGAGTTTGCTGACCAGTGCTTGAAGATTATTGAACCAACAGAAGAAAGTGATGAAGAGTACTGAACTGAGGAAGAACCTGAACCAGACCAGTGCTTAAAGGCAAAGCATGACTGGCATTGTGTATATACAGACTGTTGAAACTGATGACTAATTGCACCCGGGACGCATTTCATAAAGCAGGATCTCTCAGTAAGCCTAAAGAAGAGGGCTGTCCAATCAGAATGTCCCATCTCCTATTAAACAGGCCTGACTCTGGCTTTAGGCTGCCTAAACTGAGCAATCCTCTTTGTGGAAACTCCCCTCTGAAGAACATGAACTACATTCGTTCCCAGCTTGTCCTGGGCTTTGTATGATTTGATAAAGCTATGAACTATGCTAGTTCAAGACTTACCTTGTGTGGGTTTTACTGACATAATGTAGTTTCATATTTTTGAGCCAAATTATTAGCTTAGTTTTTAATTTGTTGATCTTACAGGTAAATAAAAAATGACATGAAATGGAGAATACAAATGCCTAGGACCCAAATCCAAAACTTTCAATATTCTAAATCACAGAGGACTTTGCTTTATTATATAGACTGAACCTATTGTAGAAGTGTAAACGGTCAACTGAGGAATCCACATCTTGAATTTATAAAATGTTTATTTATTTTTTATGAACAATTAAAATGAACTGGATTCAACATAATATCCTTGGGTGGTATTGAACAAGAAACCCTTATCCAATGTCCACCATTTACCAATGCAACATAGCACCACATACACAATTTACATGCAATGTTTGTTGACCATGAAATGGCACAGAAATGATTCCAAAATTGGATACTTGTGCAGCTCTGGTAAATGAAATAGAAAACACTGAGGTTTGGTTTGTTTAGATGTCTGGTCTTTTTCCAAAATGGTTCATATTTTACCTGCTTGAATGCCCTGAGCATTACGCAAATAGCCAACACTGGAATTTGAAATGTCCAACACAAGTATTAGTAGTGTGCATGTAAAGATGTGTATTGTACCACAAAGCAGAATGATGTCAGTCACTCATAAATTAACCATGAGCAAGTTCCCAATAATTCAGCAGCAAGAGATCACTCAAACAGTACCTGACAGCTCAGTTAACTGTTCATGTTGCGATTCCAGTTGGAAAAAAGCAGCTAAGTAGAGTAAAATGTACACCACATACGAAAAGATCTCTGTCTAGTTTGGCAAGAGACATAAATAGAAATACTACACTTCCCCATAAAAGTAGTGTTATATTTATCTGTGCAATGAGCCGTAAATAAAGTATATATCAAGTACACAGTACTAAACGGAGCAGATACATTCCAGTCAATGCCATGTTCTCCCTTACAGTGAGCCATAAATATGAGTAATACCTGGCAACCTCATTTGTTACCTCTAACAAAATCAATACAGCTGATTTAGAAATCAATGGCAGGCCTTGCATATATAGTAGTGTAGGTTATCAAATGACTAGACTAAAATGTACCTCTGTAACTGAGCCACGTTATATCCAGTCAGGTGCAGCCAGGATGCAACAAAATCAATTTCAACTCCGAAACAGACTTTAAGATATTACCATTGATTACACAGGCAGAAAACCCAAGGACGTAGGAGGTATAATCTCTGAATAAATACATACAAATATTTATATTGTCTCCTTAACACTCCATTAAGAACAGAAGGCACGTACGCATGACCAACCTGAACATATACAGTTGAATAAAGCATTCAATTATGCTCAATTAAGGCAGCTTCATAAATCATCTCCTGTGCTTTGTCTTTCATTCTTACTTGTGCTTTGTAGGTGCATTGATCGTATTAAAGCTTGTTTGGGTAGTGCTGGGGTGAGCGATGAGGACTGGTGTCTACACAGTTAAGTTTTCTCCAGGAGAATCTGGTTGAAACCGGTCACTCCGTCTGCACCGTGTCCTGGGTGCATGTCAGCATAGCGCAGAGGGGACCGCTGCATGTGAAGCTTCACAGAACCCTGTGGGGAAAAAAGAACAACAGTGAGGCGCCTTGAAAACCAAGGGCAGTCTATAACGGCTTCCACTAAGTTACAGAGGATTCTACAGAGTCACTGCAACAAGAATTTAAAGGGGTAAAAAACAAAGATTGGATTTGATCATGATTCTTATGGAAACAAGTCCATGCACCTTGCACAATTAGCCACAACATTAAAACCACCTTCTAGTATCTACACCCATCCATATAATCAGCAGCACTTACCATATAGGTGCACATTGTGGCTCTACAATTACAGACTGTTGTCCATCTGTTTCTCTGTATACTTTGTTGATCATCGTTCCTGTTTCTTCAATGATCAGGACTCCCACAGAACCACCACCCCGCAGCTACTATTTGGTTGGTGGACCATTCACGGCACTGCAGTAACACTGATGTGATGGTGATGTGTTAGTGTGTGTTGTGCTGGTGCGAGTGGATGAGACAGAAGTGCTGCTGGAGATTTCCAAACGCTGTGTCCACTCACAGCCCAGTCTCTTAGACACTCCTACCTGGGAGATGTAAAGTCAGTCAAGAGCTCATCTTTTGCTGTACAGTTTGTGTCGGTCATCCTCTAGTCTTCACAGGAAGCTGTCAGCTGGTTAGTTTTGGTTGGTGGACTATTCTCAGTCCAGTAGCGACACTGAGGTGTTTAAACACCCCACCACCATGTTAGTTACACTGCAGTGCAGAGAGTAATACACCAGTCTGTGGGGGTATCATGGGGTCCTTTAGCACTTAGACTTTTAGTTTTATGGCTGTGAAGTGTGTTCATTTGCAGATGCACAACAACTGCACCCCTAATAGCTCAATAAATCCACAAATCTCATATCGCTACCAATGGCGACCTATGCTACTGTCAGGTCTCACCTGTGGTTGTGCCCTGATGGAAGCCACTCCCTGGTCAAACTGGTTCGTCTCCACCTTGTATTCTCCTTGCCTGAAGGGGATCCTTAGAGTGGCCATCAGGGACATGACCTTCTGGAAGCCAGTGGCAGTAAAGGCCACTGTGATGTTGGGTGCGGAGGCCATGGCCAGGCCCAGTGGCCAGCTGCGTACCGCCACAGGTTCTGGGACGCTGGAGAGCTGCACAGAGCCTCTCTCTTTAAGCAAGAGGTCCATCAAAGGCAGAGAAGAGCATTCCTCTTCCTCCTGCAGATCCTCAGCATCATCTAACTCGGCCTCAGCCAGAGCATCCAACTGAGCCTGGAGATGGTAAAAACAAGGGACTTACACCAATACACTTAAACAAGTAAAAAAAAAAATAAAATAAAATAAACACAGTGAAAAAGATGCCAAATTGTAAATACTATGAACACTCACCCTCCAACACCTCCATCTAGACTGGATGGCCAGAGCAGCTTTGTGCCATCTTTTCACCTCTCTCCTGACCAGCCAGGCTCGTACCACTGAGGAAAAAGACATAAAGAAATTGTGTAGATGTAGAAAAAGTGACAAAAACAAAAGCATCTAGCATGGTCAAAAACAGCAGCAGTCATTTTGAAGCCTGAATTGTGTATATACAGTTCAATACAATAGTTAACCCCTGGTGAAACAAGATTTTGTTGAAGTGAACATAATACTAACTAAATAAATAAATAAATAAAAAATAAATAATAACACATCCTCTACAGATAACACACTTCTCCACATTTAATACACTAATACTGATTTTTTTAATTTAATAAAAAACAAACAAAAAACCTCTGGACTATGTAAAAGTTTTATTTTTACATTAACATGCTGAAATAAAATAAAGCAGATTTTATTTCAGTGTATTAATTTCAGCAATTACAGACACAGACACACACAGACACACAAAAAAAAAGATTTTTGGGGGGTATTTATACTATTTCAAATAACTGTACTTTCGCCCATTTTTATAGATAACAGTATGCCACCATGTCAGAAGTCACACTAGCAATCTAGTTTAGACTCCTTAACAACTCAATGCGCGTTTCTCGCTGGTAGGCCGACTATAAGGCTTGTGTTACATGACATCATTTTGTAAAAAAAAATCCTGTAATTCCAAAGAGGTTTTTGCCATCAGAGAAAGTTGTCTATCAGCAGCAGACAGAGTTGTAAGAATAAGAGACTATCGGAAGTCACATGTTAAAACAGACAGAGTCTCTTGGCAGCAGACCAAGACTGATTTTCTTTTGGCAATCTTAAATTACTGAGATCTGATAACATGTCACAGTTTAATCTGTAACTTTGAACTGACTACCAGTGCAGGACACATTGTCTGATCTCTGCATTTGAGTGCTCGTCTGAGGTGAGGCGTCAAATGAGGTCAAGTGCTGGTAGTCCAGACACACAGAAGGTGTCTTTAACTACAGATCCAGTTTGGGGAAGGAACAGTTGCAGAACAGGCTGAATGTCAAGCTCTCCCTCTGACAGCCTCTAGAAATTCAGTGTCCAAGAGGTGCTGATTCCAAATGCTGATCCAAGATCAATATATTCATGTCCAGTAAGATATAAAAACTAGCCATACCCTCAGGGCAGCAGAGCTCCTCAGCAGTTTATCATATTTGCTTGTTTTTATTTATTCTTCTATGTACTGGAACTCTATGAAATTAGAATTTAACCTTCTCTGAGTTTGCTGACATTTACACACCTAAAGCCATGAGCAACATCTGTCACTATGAAGCACATCTGACTTTGTAAAGACTCCCAGAATTAAACAGAGTTAATTAGAATTGCACGTACTGCATGCCTAGATTAACAAACTGTGTCATGCCTTGTACTGGCTTGAGTTGAGAAGTAAAGGAACACACTTTAACCCCCAAACATTTGACTGTATTTGTGGTTAATGGGAGCAACTGAGTAAATCTGAACCTGAATGATCGCTTTAAAGCTCTGTATGATGCTTGCTGTATGTAACGATGCAGTACCTGCTTGTATTCGAGTGGCAGACTGTGTTCTTATGGCTCTCTGGCGCCGCTGGTATCTGTGCCAACAACACTGGATACAGAAGGCCTTCTGAGAGCGAACTCTGTCCCTCTGCTCCTCCAGTAGCTCCAACTATAGCAACAAACATATGGAAAGATGCTTCAGCATTCATTTTATAGCAACAAAACTGAAACATAATGACAAAGAAGTCATTCAGAGTGGTTTATAATCTTCCTGCCATGAATCGTTTTCCCATTAAAAAAAAAAAAAACCTACGCCATCATCTTATATCAAAACTATTGTAATACAATGTCTCATGAATTAGGCAAAGTATTTATAATATGTTCCTGTAATAAACTGATGATGATGATAAAATGTTTTACACATTTAATGTTTTACGGTTAAAGTTTATCTGAATTAACTTCATAAATTCTTACAACAAACTTACAAAGAAAAACCTCAGATCTAGATTTAAATGACTTCCTCTGTTATAATAGCACTTAGTGCTATTAGCACTGTAGTGCATTACCATGACATGCGTGAGGAACACTTTGGTCTTCCCACAGTGCACCATCAGGTTGTTGTTGTTGGGGTTGGTGGAGGGGTCACAAGTCTTCAGAACTGCATTCAGAATGTCCTGCACAGCAGGACTAAGACTGGCCTGCTCCTCAGTCTCCCCTACTAGACAGAGGGAAAGTAAAGCCAGATGAATCATAATCGCACCATGAAGTGGTGGGCTTGCAGTTTTAACACAACTTAAAAAGCTCAATTTCTTTCTAAGGGATGCTCAAATATTGAATTATTTGGGAGTATGATATGGAATTAGGATACGATTTAACTTTGATGTAACTAAACTCTGAAGGAGGCGGCTCTCCAGGACTAGGTTTGGCAGTCACTGTGCTATGACACTTAAGTGACCATACTGAAATAAAGTGGCAAGCTATCTGATGTAATTAGCATTCATGTTTGCAATATCAAAATCTTTCTGAGATTTCTGAGATAACATCCAACAAACAGCCATCATGTGCAGTACACCATGCGCAGTGTTGTGTCATGTCTGCTTAATTTGAACCATGCTAATTATGTATTAGCTTTGTGTAGTCAAGAAGGAAAACAACACACCAAGCCATCATACACAACAAGTACGTATTTAAGGACATGATGCTGCAAACCAAGCCACTTATGATGAAACTCATGTCCATGCTAATAACATCAGTTACATGCACATCTCATCTTGAAAAGGCATGTACTCATTTACCTGGAGCAGCTAGCAGCTTTTAAACTATGGATTGATCCACTTTAATCACCAAATATATTTAATTAAAAGAAGGAAACAAGAGGAGAGAGCTGCAAATAAAGAACAGAGAGAGTAAAGGACAGAAAAATGAGAAGAGGGGGACAGAAAAATCTAAGAAGAGGGGTCTGTGTGAGGTTTTTCTCTTACCATCATTGTTATTTATCTGAGCTGGTAGCCTGGTGTTTCTTATGACCCCGTATCGCTGAAGGAAGCTGGCATAGGGAACCCTGCAAAAATAATTATTTGAATGTCTTCATGTGTGAATGTATTCGAGTTTAGTATTTACCTACATTCATTTAATCACCAACACCTACCAGCCAATTGTACTGTACATACATACATACATACATACATACATACATACATACATACATACATATATATATATATATATATTTATTTTTTAATCAAATATAATTTCGTAATGTTGTCTGATCTGAAGTTAGAACAGCATTTCGTATTACCTGATGGGGAAACCTGCTGCACTAATATGGATGGTCTCCACTATACCACAGGCCTCCAGCTGGGTGATCACCTTAGAACACATAACAGTTTAAGCAAATGGGTAAAAATAACCAGCACAACTTACAATGCATTAGTTACTTTATATTTACAGTATACAGAACTTAACAGGTAATGCAAATAGGCTGCACACAGGTACACTTTATTTTAAAAGCTTTATGAATCAACACAGTCCAAATATCTTCTAGAAAACCAAAAAAAAGGAAATGATGGCACTCACCTCTTCTTTCATGAAAGTGAGCGGCCTGCAGTCGGGGTTGGGTTTTATACAGCGGGTGTAGTGCGGGGTGGTGCTATGTAGAATCTTCATCAAACTATCCAACGAGTTCTGCACCAAATTTAAGCAACTGTTTATTTATTATGCAGTAAAACATTTCAGTGCTTTGTTTTATGGAAGTTCAATTTCTGTCCTTAAATGCACTTGCATGATGGATTTGGGCTGAACTAAAACTGAAAAGCGCTGGTGAGCACAGCTGGCCTGTGTGAAAATTTCATGACGATGAAAGTTACATTAAGTTATATTGAACGTAATGTCTCTGTAAGTAAGACACTGAACGTAAAGAATGTCTCTGGTGTCCTTTGATGTAAACATAACAATCTGGAGCTTGTTTTTCTTTAGACAGAGATAAAACGCAGGTTATATAAGATTGAATGAACATCAATTTGTGAGTTTTCAAATGGGGTCCAAAGTGGACAAATGTTACTAACCTGCAGCTGGATCATATTTCCACATATTTAAACTGTTTCAGTCTCAATAAATTAGGACAAAATGTGCCAAGGATAAAAAGATTCAGTTTATGATTTACCCTGAATTTGGAGACAACAGTGACAACTTTACTCTGGGGCCTGGAGCTGTTTTCATCTGTGTCTGAGGCTTCAAACAGACTCTGCAGTAAAGGATCCTCTGACTTCTGCAGCAAGCTGAGGAGTTCAGGTGGGACTGGATCCTACACATACACACGTACACACACGTACACACACATACACACATACACACACAAAATGAAAGGACAGCAAGGCTAAAATTAAAATACATATGCAGCATGCCTCATTCTGTCCAATCACAGCTCAGGAGACTAAATGGTAGTCTTTTTCTATTATGTGCTATTTATATTCTGCTGAATTTCTCTAAGTGTTTTTTCATTTAGATAATGCAATAACTCATGCCTTAAGTTTCTGAATGCTGTAAGGCAAACTAGTGAGTGCAACAAGAAGCCCAAGCACAAAAGACTGCAGAGCAATGCAATTTTACAGAAAGCAAAAGGCCTGGAGGAGTTTTTCACTAAAAGCTAAGCATCTTACTACTGCACACTCCTACACCACACAGTACCTTATTCTTCTCCATCATGCCCTCAATCTGGTAGCTGACATTGCCTGCATAGTGAGCCACAATGAAGTGCGGCTGCTTGCTGAACTTGTCCCAGCTCATTCTGGTATTGCCAGAGAGCTCTTTCTCCAGTCGCACCCTGAACTGTTTCGCATCCGATGCCCTGTTCAAACGGCACTCCTGGAGGAGGAAAGGCAGAGACAGGGACAAAAGTATATCATACAATCTCTTCTTACACAACATCAAACCATAACATGAAACATTACATTATTAAAGTGCTAAAAATGTTTATATGAAAAACCTTTCAGTAGATGGCAGAACAACAAAAACACTCCAGCATTTAAATATTATGTAAGACAACAAACATTTATACCAGATATATTACACTAAACTACAATACTCTGAACTACACTGTACTGAACTGAGTATACACCATGCAGAGTACTGGGGCTATACAAGACCATACTAGACCATGTTAAACTGAACTATATATTTAACATATGAGTGTCAGGTGACACGATGACGTTATAAGGATATGCTTTTCTGAGCATCTCCTGGGTGTATAAGTACTCAAAGGACTCATATCACTAAATATAAAAGACTTTCGGCAGGTGAGGAAAGATTTTGACATTAAATTAGACCACGTATCAAGTGAATAATGTTAATTATCTCGTAACAAAGACTCGTATCAAGGTCTGGGATTATTAGCCGGCATGTAAACAGTCAGTTATTGTACAGTAGTTGGTTCTTGTAGTCAGTTCTTGTGGATGCAGATAAGCTGGTGAGCGACTTTGGCAAAGCCAGAAAGTCCTCAGTATCGCATTAAGGCGAAAGAAAAAATGCTATACCATCCGACATGACTGACAGAAGGACCATTGTGGCACCAGTTACAAAATGCTTTAATGATTGTCACTGGAGGAATACAGGGGTTGGATAATGAAACTGAAACACCTGTCATTTTAGTGTGGGAGGTTTCATGGCTAAATTGGACCAGCCTGGTGGCCAATCTTCATGAATTGCACATTGCACCAGTAGGAGCAGAGTGTGAAGGTTCAGTTAGCAGGTAAGAGCACAGTTCTGCTCAAAATACTGCAATGCACACAACATTATGGGTGACATACCAGAGTTCAAAAGAGGACAGATTGTTGGTGCATGTCTTGCTGGCGCATCTGTGACCAAGACAGCAAGTCTTTGTGGTGTATCAAGAGCCACGGTATCCAGGGTATTGTCAGCATACCACCAAGAAGGACGAACCTCCACCAGGATCACGTAGTGACCTGGCCACTATCCTGCAAGAAGAATGGCTTAAACTCCCTCTGACCACTGTGCAGGACGCAGTATATGTCATTCCCAAGACGAACTGACGCTGTATTGGCCGCAAAAGGAGGCCCTACACCATACTAATAAATGATTGTGGTCTAAAACCAGGTGTTTCAGTTTCATTGTCCAACCCCTGTATATCAAAATACACAGTCCATCGCACCCTGCTGCAATGGGGCTGCATAACAGCGGACCGGTCAGGATGCTGATGGAAGCCCCTTTTCCAAGAAGCTATACTGGGTACATAAACATAAGAATTTGGACCAGGGAACAACGAAAGAAAGCTGGCTTGTCAGATGACCACCGTTTTCTTTTACATCATGTGGATTGCCAGACACGTGTGCCTCATTTTCCTGAGGAAGTGATGGCACCAGGATGCACTATGCGGTGGTGATGCTCTGGGTACGGTTCTGCTGGGAAACAAATCAAGCACCTGTGGGATGTGCTAGAACAAGAACCGATCCACAGTAGCACCTTACAGAAATGAAAGGATCTGATATTGGTGCCAGATACCACAGGCCCATTTAGAGCTCTTTAGGATCTTTTATTTTGGCAGCATATAGAGGATCAGCAGGATATTAGTTAAATGGTCATAATGTTTTCACTCATCACTGTATATACGCCATTTCAGTCTATAGAAGTTTAGTTATACCCTCTCATGATGAAGCTAAGAAATGTTTCCTCTGCTTTCTGAACACGGCACAAGCCAATCAGCCAATTAAAATAGAGTTAGACATCAGTCCTAAATGAGCAGCAACAAAACAACTGCATTCCATTAAAAGCACATTTAGAGGATCGCTGCTGATTGTGGCACTAAATGTGGCATCAGTTCCAAATGACCAAATTTCAGAAATACAATACTGCTATACATATACTGTATAGCAATGTATTTTTAATGTATGAAAAATGTTTTCACATACTGCAATATTATTTTTTAAAAGTATTCCATGAAAGAAGATGCTGAAGTGAATACAGACCTCGTTAAGCAGGGAGAAGATGCTGGTAGGGCTGCCCTCGATTAGGTCCAGGCAGCTCTGGTTGTCTTGATAGCGGATAAAGGACCACTCGAGGCCTTCAGCCACGTACTCCTCCTGCTGAGCCTTCAGATAGTGAGCCACAAAGTGCTGCTGCAGCTTCTCATTGGCATAGTTTATGCACAGCTGCTCCAGGTTATTTAGCAGGAAGCACTCAAAGCCGTACACATCCAAGAGGCCTGTAAATGATGTCAGCCAGAGATTAGAAACAAATAGAGCACCCAGTCTGAGGCGGTTGCATCACATACAGGTGGGGAAGCAGATGGTGGAAGATGTGAAGGCTGTATACCAATGAAGTTGCACCACTTGGAGCTGTCTGCACACATGCTGTTGTTGATGAAGGTCACCAACCATTCAAAAAGCCTGGCGGACGAAACAAAAAAGTCTGAATAAGACTAAATATTCACAGCTTTTAACTCCTATAATTAAAATAAGCTCATTCAATGCTAGATTTCAGTCGAAAATACATTCATTTAAACCCTACAGAGGCTGTTTGTTTTTGAAACATATTGACAACATTTTCCAGTATTGATTAGCCAGGAAATGTTTGGTGTCCAAGGTTTGCTTCTTTGGTTTTGTGCTGGAGTTACTAGACTAATAGAAAATACAGACAAAATTTCAGATTTTAATTTGGCTATGGTTTAAATTTATTCCATGTGGTTTTGTTTCATTTATATATATGTAAACATATGTATCTAAACAACATAAGGAAGTTTATTTGAGATTTTTTAACAACTTTTCTTTTCAAATTTGACTACATTGTTAAGACAGAACTGTCAGTGCGGATTTTTTCCATTGCTGTCATGTCACTGGTTTAAACAGTCACTTATATTGTTTATGCACGCTTCTGAAAGATTTAAGTATACTCTATACCCACAGCTACAATACGCTTCTGTTAAAGGTAAATCATGTAAATACCATATTGAGGGAGCATTTCAGTAATTTTAAGGATCCAGGTGAGACACTATTTACTTTTATTCCTGACCTGAACAGGTGCATATGCAGATAAGTTGATTAACTGATCACATATGATGTTATTAACTAAAGCCCTCAACAATTTAAACATGCATTTTGCACAAAACTAATTAATGAGGTATACGTTTCCATTCATGTTGGCCACATAACCTCTGTAGTTCAAGTGCAAAACTAAAGAAGAAGAGTGGGGTGAGGGAATAGTCCACAGCCTTAGATCACCACATACAACCAGAACAGAGCACTGTGATAACACGGGAGTAATGCAGTGAGACTCACTGTGCATAGATGACTTTGGCAAGGCAGTCTCTGCGAATGGTGCACTCGCTCTGAGTGCAGGGCTTTAGCAGGACATTCTGTTTGCCCGCACGTAAGGTCCGCACGGTCACACATTCCTGTAGCTCGTCTGCAGGCACCTGTAGCAGAGTAGCTGTTTTATGGAGAAAACCTACACACACACACACACACACACACACACACACACACACACACACACACACACACACACACACACACACACAGACAATGAAAAGACTGCAAGGCTAAGCAGCCAAAGTCAGTAGTCAACACACACAGCACACAATACTGTAGGACACAGACGACCTAAATAATGGTTAAACTGAGGATCTCCTGGAATTCTGTTTATAACATGACTGGAAAGGCCATGAAGTACATGCAACTTATTTTTCAGTAGAGACACAAGATTAATTATTAAAAATAACAGAAAAAATGGATCCCCCATCAACAGTGCAAGACCTGGCAGACCACTAAAAGGGTCCCAACTTTGAAAGAGAGAAGAAAATTAAGCTTCACTCTTTCTTCAGATCTAAAAACATTGACAGGTGTTTCTGACCATCCTTTCACTGTGAGAAGACAGCTCAACGCTGTGAGTATGAATGGATGTCAGCTGTCAGGAAGCCCTCAGTGAGGAAAGGAGATAGACACACCAAACAAAGAAGCTACTGGTGTTTTCAGAACAGGGGACTGACATTAATATCATTGAATGTCGTTAGGATTACGCGGATTGCGAGAATAATTGATGTAATAAAGGCAAAGAGTGCACATGTTGAATCCTGAAATCTACACTGTCCAAGTCACATCATAATGACCACATTTTTGATGGTGGCAGCGTGTACATCATGAAGGAAGTCACATTTAATGGCATTCTCTGGGATCATCATGTGGAAGGCACTCTCAACTGATCTGGTTACAAATCCATACTTGCAGATCACATACACCCATACATGCTATTTGTCTTCCCTGGGGCGACTGGGATCCTCGAGCAAGAAAATGCGACGTGTCACATGACTAGAAATGTCTGAGCATGACCAAGACTTCCAAGTACTACCCTGGCCCCCTGATTCAGTCTTTAATCCAGTTGAGCATTTGTGACCACCTTGATCATAGTGTTTGCTCTATGGATCCACCTCCACGCACCCTTCAGCAGCTGTGAGATGCACTGCAGTCAGCATGGCTCCAGATACCTGTGACACCCTACCACCTTATGAGTCACTTCCAGCTCGTCTAGCTGTAGTTACTATGGCAATTAGCTGGTGGTTGTAATAACATGAATGACTGTGTGTTTATATTATATTCAGCTGTTGCAGCTTCTGTTAAATATGTTCTGCTCCGCTCCACTCCACTCATTTCACTTTGCTCTTCAAAGAACCCCAAGCAGATTAAACTTAAAAAAAAATTGCTGATAAAATTTTAGTTAAGAACTATCTTTCCTATATACCTTTGGACTGCTCATCGAGGTCACAGGGCTGAGACTCAGAGACTGGACTGAAGTTCACATTCCCCAGCTGTAGAATACCTGCTAGGACCTACACAGCACATTACAAGCCAGAGAAGGAAAAGGTCAGGAAGCAGCAAGAAAGTAAAAAAAAAAAAAAAAAAAAAATCCACATGCTATAATAAAAAACATCAATTTTAAAAATTTTTAAAAATCGGTTTTATAATGACCTTCCCAACTTACCCTGAATATTTGTTTCTGTTGATCTTCATCAATGCCGAGGCTGATCATGGCTTCCACGGTCTCTTGAAGACAATTCTCTTTAGAAACATTAAACAAAAGGGGTGATGACTTCACTCACCCATACGATTCTTCCCTCACCTATTATATTCTAAACCTTTTAGGCTTCGAGTAAAACAACAGAGAAAGTTCAAACCTTCTATCGTTTTGTCTGCATTTGGCAACCAGGCGAACTTTTGATTACATGGCATCTCCCAGTCACACCTCTGTTTTTCTGTAGCCCCTTTCATCATCTGGAAGGCAGACATAAAGCATATCATTACAGTTATCTCTTAAAGATATATTTTCTGTTTACATAGGGAGAGGATAATTATAATATCACAAACTTAACAGATACAGTTAAGCGGTCAAGTTCCTCAGTTTAATACATAAACCATGAAAATGTAGTTCTAAATGTTTTTGTTCCTATTGAAACTATTTTTTGTTAGTTTAACTGCTAACGGAATAACTAAACTGATTTACAGAAACATCTACACAGACTTATATCACATGTCATGAAATGCTTACTATGTAGATGTTGTGTAAGCTTATAAATGTTGACCTTGGGCAAAGTAAACTTAAAATCACTTAGCACACAGCGTTTTATTGTAGTAGTCTGAATGCAAGCTTCCTGAATCTTTCAGTCAGTTACTAAAATTGTTCTTGCTAAAATTTAATGTACTATTCCCACATTTTTACCAAGTCTATGAATTATTAATTCATGCTCATATGAAGCTACACCCTAGGATTCACAATTATAACCCTTATTAACCTTTCATTTATTTATATTTTTTTAATAAAAGATCAACATGTTCCTTCAAATATTGTTCCAGAATAAGGACAGTTACATCTTAGTAACGTACATGCAGTTGTGCTCCTTTATTGTTTAATATACTGGAAAAGAGTTAAACCAGTAATAGAACCTCTACATTTCTTCAGGCTGCATTTGAGAGAGATATTCTTTAATAATTTGCTCTTGGTTAATTATAAACAGACTCTCTGACAAACACAACCATAAAAGGCTGTAGCGTATACATTCTATATGCCGCTGCTACATAAAATCATTTTGAAAAAGGATCTACAGGACACTAAGACGCTGTGGGTCTTTATTCACCTGGTAAAATATATGGAAGTTCCTCTCATTAGGAGCTTGGAAGGCAACCCTGGTCTTCTCCAGCAGATATGTCTGCACTGAAGCTCCTACCAGGAGCTGAGAACTGCAGGACACAAAGGGTCACACCGGTCATTATAGGTCATTTTAACCTGCATGATCTGTAATCAGGTGTTGGGTATAAAACAAAGTCACAGTGCAAATAAACTGAGGGTGTAACAAGAATGACCTGTTGAGCTGGAGCTGGATATACTTTCCGAAACGGCTGCTGTTATTGTTGCGCAAAGTGCAAGCGTTGCCTGTGGAAAAACAGGGTTAAAAATGCGATTAAGCAAAACCCAAGACAGACTTCAGGGCTTAGACTATAGTTTAGGCCTGCGACATTTATAACCTGAATACCTATTTTGAAGTAATGAAATTATGGTTGTTTAAGCTGAGTACAATCATTTTCTACAGTGGTAGGGGGAAAAAAAAAAAAATTAAAAATTAAATAAATAAATAAATAAATATATATAACAAGAAGTGGTAAACGCAGTAATGCGAGACACATTGTGGGTCTTGGGTTAAAACAAACAAGAAAACATATCAATTCTCAATTGGTACTGGTAGACTCATTTGTTATCTGTATGTCTAATTCTAAAGTTTGTACATTTTGGTGTAAAATCTTATTAAAGATTGCCTACCTTGCAAACTGTGCTATAAAAAATATCATGTGTCAGCCTTACGTACATGCTCTTATGCATTAGCTGCACAGAAATTTGAAGTCACTAATTAAACTTGTTGTGCAAACTTTCACCACTAACAGTTCAGAAGCTATATAAGATTAAGATTAGTTAATAATATACATGGACTCCATGTGTTTTTTTCCTTTATATAAACTACTTTTCTGTGAAGCTGCTTTGAGACGACAATAGCTGTAAAAAGAAAGCGCTATACAAATAAACAGTGACTGATTAATATACAGATATGAATGTAAACACTAGTGTAACTTCAGTACTAGGCTACTAGGACATCTTTAGTCAGAAGTGACCCTGTAACCTCTGCACTAGGGCCCAACGATATTTTTACAGGAGACTGTAGACTAATTTTACACAACACACTAATTTCAGCTACACAATTTGTTACTTGCAGATATGATTATCAGTCCACTGTGAATGGTTAGATACTGCTGCCTGAAATTAGGTCACTGGTCTCCAGCAACTTAAGTATACATTTAAATAATAATCTATCACCCTCCTGTCGACCTCAACTGTGCTCTAATACACTTTCTTATTCCTTCTACTCATATTTTCCTCATTCTTTTATCCTCTCTTTCTCTCACCAAAGGCCTCCATGACAGGGTTTGAGTCCAGTACACGTCTCTCTATCCTCTCCACCGTGTCCTGGCACTTCTGAGAGGAGGCGGCCACAGTGGCATAATATTTCATCAGGCAGCGTGATGTCCATGTCTGTAGAACAACAAACAGGAAAGCCAAACAATAATGATGATAATAACAACAAACCTGCAGTCTGAACGAAACCCTGTATCTCCAAAATTATGACTTTACAAGTCAATGTAACTAGACTTCTCTTTACTAATCATTTAGGGGCATTTCGTTTGACCCATTTGGGATTAAATTTACATACAATACAAACAGAACAGGGATCAAATCACATCTGAAAAAAAGGGGTTCCAACATCAGCAATGCAGAACAGTATCGCATCTGACTGCTTAAAAAAAAAATTGTTACACGCATAAGTTACACAATTACTACACATTACTATGCACAAAAAAAGCATAATATAATATAATATAATATAATATAAAAAAAGGTCAGAGATAATTTAAAACTCTGCTTTTTGTACCAGTCAGACACTGACATGTTCAAACGATTTGAAATGGCAAAGTCTATGTAAAAGACAAGGCAAGAGTGACCAAGGACAAGACAATAATGGCAAAGGACAAGTATAAAGCTAACACCATGGAAAAACGGTCTAATTAATTTTATCAGACCGTCAACAAATGGCAAAAAATGACTAAACACAAAGGCTATGATTAATATGCAAGCGCAAGTAAGCCATGACAATTCTAAACATACTGCTAAAGACCACCTTTGGTGAACAACAAAAATGACAAACATTTTATTGTAATTTGTTGCACAGAACATGTCACTTTATGTTTTCCTATTCATTACTGTGGATACTGTCAGCAACCTATGAACACTGTTTTTTAATACAAGAGAGAACATAATCAGTGCTGCCTAACCTGAAAACATAGATAATATAGGATTAGTTCCAACTTATTTAAAGCTCAGGAAATCTATATATACTGTGATTCCAAATGAAGCATATAAAGTATCGTGTGATATTTTATATTTTGTAATTTTTGCCCACCTCTACATATAAAAGCCAAACGAAAAGAAATCTGCATAAGCAGGTAGAAAGCAAGCACTGTTCATCTATCGAAATAGATTCCATGACAGATCACACACAAAGCATAACAATGCTGGGAATAAGCCATAAACCCAGTCTAGGAAACTTATTTAAGTTAGCCTCCACCCAAACTTCCCAGCTCCGCTCTCCCCTGACACCACTAATGACTGGTCCACAGGTTCCACCTGGCCTGTACCGTTTCCTATATGCCTCCCTCAGCAACAATGAAGATGTGGGCTTCTTAAAGTCCTGCAGAAAGATGGACACTCAAAACTTTAGAAAACAAACGTAATCAATGTGATGAAACAAACAAACTCCTGACGAGTGGAAATGCCTAATAATTGCTTTGGAGGACAATCATGTTACATTCATTTATGTTTAAAAGCAGTTTTGCCCTTTCCTGTAAAAGTTCTGTTTTACTTTGTACAGTGACAATACTTCTTCGGTCATAGCTGCATTATTCTGTCATTATGTACAAAATAAAAGCCGGCCCTGTAATGTTACTTTGTGTAGCCCACTTCTCTCCTGAGTAACTAGCTGTACTTTTGGGATGTAAATTTGAGTTAAGAGTTAAACTTCTGTGTATGGGGGTCTTGTGTTTATTATGTTTCACTTCCTGGTGGCCAGTTTTACCCTGAAGTACACTCAGACAGCAAAAACAAACACTACTTGTGAGGTCAGTCAAGGTTTATGAAGTTTACACTGTAAAAACAATGGGCATAGCACATGTTGCGAAGCACAGAGGAAATTTAATCACTAGCAAAACTGCACGTATAGCACGGTTTATCTGAATGGCTAAATCACAGTCCCACTAGCCATTAAACTGAATGCTGCACTAATCTTACAGGGTTTACCAATATCAAAACTAATCCCAGACTGATTTTTCTGATTAATGCTCTGTAATATTGAGAGCGAAGACAACTCCCCTCAACAACAATTACTAGCTATTATTAACTAAAAACGGGGCATTTTCGGACAGTAAGGGCTTAGGGTGACAAAGAATCACAGGAAATATCAATCCATTTTCAGCCTGGTGTTTAATCCTAGGCAAAGGCCTCATACAAGGCAGGTTAAATATTTGCTCAGTGCTACAAAATGAGCGCCAAATAAATGCAATGAACCAAGCTGATCCAACAAAAACAAGAAGAAAAATTAAAATAAAAATAAAAATAATCTTTTTTACGTTTCTTAATATGACTAACTTAAACTTATGGGTACTGGGTATATATACAACATTGCCCCTATAGATGTCTAATGACAGAGGCTATATTTATAATAAACAGCCGGTTTATTAGTTGCACCTATTTTATTTTTGAGCTCTTTAAGGTTTACATGTTGCCCCGACTGTAGTTCCATTGGTGCTGCACAAATTCATCAGTCCCCTTCTGACAGATGTTCATAAAATATATAGGGACCGCTCTTCTCTGACCTAAAATTATTTTATTTGATAAGCTATTCTATCTATATCAGTCACAGTCAGTGTATTAGGCACACCAGAAAATCATTCCAGAAAAAGAAAACTGAAGTATATACTCCCAAAAAAATGATAGCAATTACACACGTTCTGTTTGTACACATGTTTATTTCCCTTTGTGGTGTATTGGAACACCAAACAAAAAAAAAAAAAAAACATAATTTTCACACAAAACTCCAAAAATGGGCCTTTTCAACATTATGTGGGTAAATAACTTTTGTTTTTCAAAACATGTGATGCTCATTCAAAATCACCTGTGGCAAGTTACAGGTTTGGGGGCAATATAAAAATCACAAACTGAAATCAGATAAAAAAGGAGAGAAGCTGATGCTCAGTCTTTGCATGTGTGGTGCCTGTGTGGTGCCACACTAAGCATATGCGAAGGACAGAAAAGAGGACCTTTGAGAATCAAAAACTGTGAAAAAATATCAACAATCTTAAGGTTGCAAGTTCATCTCTCAGAGATTCATGATGTTCCTTTGTTCCAACGGTTGCACAAACATAATCAAGATGGTTTACAACCCATGGCACTGTGGCTAATAACTCCCTGGACGTGTACCTGAAGAGACAAATTTGACTGTCCTGCAGGCCTCAGGGTGCATCAGTGTCACGTGCCCCCCTTATGGTGGAAGGAGACCAGGAGGTGGAGGACTCAACTGCTGACACAGAGAGAGGACATGAAAAACCTAGACTGCAGTTTGCCAAAATCCTTCTGAGAAAAACATCTTGTGGACAGATGAGACCAAGGACAGAGCTTTTTTAATAAAAACTTGTTTGTTGTGCTCGGCCTCTGGCACTGGGTGCCTTGACTGTGTGCAAGGCATCATGAAATCTGAAGATTAAACAAAGGATTTTGGGTCGCAACGTAGGGCCCAGTGTCAAAAGCTGGGTTCATGGGTCTTCCCAGAGGGGACAATGACCCCCAAAACATACTTCAAAACACTCAGAAATTGATGGAAACAAAAGCACTGGAGAGTTCTAAAATGGCCAGCAATGAGTCCAGATCTAAACCCCATTGACCACCTGTGGGAGAGATCTTAAAACTACTGTTGGGAGAAGGCACACTTCAAATGTGAGAGACCCTGTAAGTTTGCAAAAGAAGAGTGGTCCCCCTAAATTTCAGCGGAGAGGTGTAAGATACTTTGGTGAGGTTGGGATAGGAAGCAAGTAATTTTCAGTTACTTTTTTCAAAGGGTGTGCAACCAAAGACATGTAAGTTGGATGTGGTGCCAATAATTTTGGTCCTTGCCCAGTGGGTGATTTTGGGGCTTGTGCGAAATTAATACCAATTTGCTGGCTTTTTCCCGTGGCACTATTTTACCATTTTGCCTCAATGTACACAAAGAAAAGGACATGTAAACATAGTAAACTTCGCAATCATTTTTCTTGGGCGTATATTTTTTCAGGTTTCTCTGAGAAAAAGCTTTCTAGGGGTGGGCCAAACATTTTTGGCCATGACTCTGCTACCCAGTTACACACAAAAACGTCTTTTGGTTGCTGGAAAGAAGAAAGAAAACTGTATATTGATATAAATTAGAAACAGTAAGTCATATGCAAAACATAAAGATTTATTCCCCAGTTTACTTTGTATTCCAGACTTTTGACAGATGATTTACTCTGAGGGCTGGGGGGGACAGGTCACGGTGGTATTCACGCATCCACATCCTCCAGAGAGTAAAAGGTGAGGAGATGGGCTTGGCAGGAGGGGTTGACAGTGGCTACGACTAGGTGTAGCAGGGCTCTCTGCCATGGAGTGTTAGGAATACCCTTCGGCACTGTTAGTGCGTGCCTGGAAGACATGTTTCAGCACTGCACAACACACAAACAAACAGACTCTATTAGATAAGAAAATATCGACAAAACAAGACCAGACAAGAACAGACAGGCAAGACAGACCAGGTCAGGCAGACAGACAGGGCAGGCAGACACAGACAGGCATGGCCATGCACAGACAGGCAGACAGACAGGACAGGGGCAGACAGGACAGGGCAGGCAGGCAGGCAGGCAGGGCAGGCAGAGTCGGGCAGGCATGACCGGGGCAGTGGCCAGCACGGGCAGGGCAGACGGGCAGGGCCAGGGGAACGGGGGGCAGGCAAGACGCGGGGCAGGCAGGACAGGCAAAAAGGGGACAGGCAGGCCAGGTCAGCCAAGGCCCCAAGGCAGGCAGGCAGGTGGAGGGCAGGCAGAACGGGCAGGCAGGAACAGACAGGCAGGGCAGGACAGTGACAGGCCAGGGCAGGGCACGGCCAGGCAGGCAGGGCAGGTGCGGGCAGGGGCAGGCAGGCAAGGCATGACGGGCTCGGGCAGGACGGGCAGGCAGAACGGGCAGGCAGGACCAGACAGCTTGTTGCACACAAATAATAGGAAAAAACAAGGCAAAAGAAAGATCAGGACAGCAAAAAAGGAGAGTAAAGCAATATTTATGTAAAAAAAAAACCCTTTAACCCTGTAACCCTAACTCTTATTCTCTTAATGCTGATCTTTTATATATATATTTATATATGATTTTTAATTGATTAGCCTTATTAATAATATTTTAATTATTTTTAATATCGATTTACTTTGCTCCCTTTTATTTGTTTTTATTTCTTTGTATTTTCTCCCTTTTATGAAAGGGAGCCGCTTGAATTGCCCTTCGTGTATGAAAGGTGCTATACAAAACAAAAAATCTTGCCCTTGCCTTGCTAATAATGCATCGATCCGCCATGGAAATCTCATCAAGCTCCCGTAGACCTGATTCTATTTTGTGTGCTAGTGTTTGTTGTAACTATTCTTTTGATGGCGTTGAGTGTATATACACGTTTCAGGGCTCTGGTCCTCAGTTACCCTGTTGGTCGGGCCACCCCCCCGCTTCCCACCCCCCACCCCCCACGGGTGACTGTAAGGGTGTTGGACTTTGGTTGAGATCATCATAGGTGTGGAGCTCAGCTTCATTTACCTAAGAAGGCTCTGACGTCTTCCCTTCACAGTGAGTCACCCACTTGACGAGGACTTCCTTCGGCCCTTCGATTTGGTCCTTTTACTCCATTCACCTGTTTCTCAGAATAAGGCCGAAAACACACATACATCCTTTTCTGAACAACTTCATTTATATTCATGTTTATTTACGCCTGCAACCATACGATGTCCTAAAATTGTAGATTGTGCCACTGGCTGTACAAGTATTTAGCTTATGGGACATAACAGAACACAAGGTAAACAGAAAAGATAAGAAAAGAACTCCACAAAAGAGAAGTTTTTTAGATGCCTGAAAAAACACCCTTGATCTTGTTGGAATTCTATCCGCGCTTTTCTCTATTACAAGGGTTGATCAGTTATCTCATAAACAAATTTTGCCCCCATGTCCTGCTCTAGTCTAGCTTGCAAATGTAAAATCCACCACCATTGTTCTACATGACTTTCCAAAAAAGAATCAGACCCTAATATAAATGGGATACTAGCAGGGAACGGACTGGTATCGTCAGAAGCTTGAGCCCGACCCCCCAGCAAGTGTGGAAAAACACCAAGCCAAACAAGCACTGGTGGTTGGCAAATCAGAACCAGAGAAGGTGAACGCAGAATCAATCAGAGCACCCAATGTCGCTCATCAGGACCGTTGGGGTCTTAACGGACACCAGGACCTTTAAAATTGAGCATCCACAAACGTTGCGTTGCACAGGCGGGGCACACACGTGTGTTAAGCAGGCGGGCCACACACCAGGCACCAGGGCGCGACACACACACAGGCACAGGCGCACAACCACATACAACAGGCACAGGCGCCACCCCAAACACCACACCAGGCACCAGGCGCACACTGCAACAGGCACAGGCGCACACACGCAGACACAGGCGCACCTGGCGCACGCGCCACGACACGTGCACCCCAGGGCAGCGCCGCGCAATCACACACACGCACAGGGCGCGCACACACAGCACCACACACATGTGCACAGAGCGGTGCCACGACACACACACACAGGTCAGGCGGCGCACTAAACACACAGGCGCGGCACAGACAGACACACTAGAGCCCGCACGTACATAGGACTGCAACATAGGCGCCACACAGGGAACAACACAGCCGCACAACAGACAACACGCCGCACACAGACACCACAGCCGCGCCCACACAGAACACACAGGGCAGTCTCCAATGTCGCATGACATTGGGGGCGGACAACCATGCAAACTACCTCAAAATGCTTATTTACAAAAACGTATTAGGGCCTTTATTATGGACTTCCTGGAAAAAGACAACAACTATTTGCGTTTTTAAAAGTTATATTGACCACTACAATACATGAACGACAGAGAACTCTCTCCTCATATTTTCAACCAAGGTCTTAAAGCTGTAGCCTTGCTTCAATCTGTTCACTTTTTGGCTTAATTCCTTTGCAATCCTGAGTTAAGTAGGACAGTGCTCTGCTCTCAATTAGTTTTTCAGTTCAATTGGCTTTGATACAAAGTACACAGCAAGCACGCGAGGTAAATTACTTCCTATAATTCTGGACATTCCCTTTTACTCTTTGAGCAATAAGAGCATTTGGGAATCTCCACAATGTGTTCATGTTATCTGCTTTCCCAAGAACAATGTCTCAACATGGCTAAAACCAGGAACGTCCCTATGGACGCTCATATTTTTGGCAATTTCTTAATGATGGTGCGGGCTGTGGGCAAAACACAGCACAATCACAATCAACGCCCCGCAACACAGGGAAAACACCCTGGGCCTGGAAAATGTCTGTTTTGTAATAACTCCAGGCAGAAGAAAGCATGCCTTGCGTAAGTAGGGCCGGGTAACAAATTACAAGACACAACAGGGTGGATCTGTATGGTCTTGGCAGACTCACCTAATTACAGGTCCTAGAGGGGATATGGATTTCTGTTGCCATTGTGTCTGGGGTTAAGGTGGGTATTACTGTGCTTGTGTAGAGCAATCCACCCCAGCAGTAATGAGAATGCTTCTTTTTAAGTAATGCCTGAGGGGACGCTTGTTTCAGAGCCGTGCGTTCTTGAGTCCTCAAAATGAATTGCTTTTAATAATCCACTCCGAGGGATCGGTGGCATTACCAAAGGCAAAACACGACCTCCGTTTCCTCTGCGGAAGAAACAACTTTTCAGATTTACCTCCCTGTGTTTACCCCCCCCCTGATGGGACTCCTAATCCCCATTCTGCTGTAAAACAGTTTCGTTTGCGTTTTCTGTACTTACATAAGAGAAGGCACTTTTGGGTGAGTTGTAAATTGTAATTCTCGGTTGTGCGTTCGTTAATTCTCAGTCCCTGCTGCAAGATTAACAATAGCAGTGCGAGGATGTCTGTAGGTCTACTTGCTCAGTGTGGACATAATCAGGTGGTGGAAGATAAAATCCAATCTAGTTATAGAAACATCCAAGAATGTTTTCACCATTCAATTTCTAAGCAGCTGCTTCACCTATGCTCCTTTTTATGTGCTGGAGTGTACATCTGATCGATGGACCCGCACCGAGCGAAGGATGACCATATTTGACGGAGGATTTTCTTGACACCCTCGGGCTTGCCTCACTGGGGGGACAGGTCGACAACCACGAGATCTTTGTAAAGCTGATTTATGTGGACAAACATTCTGTTTGTAAAAACGCGCCTTATAATAATTAAATGTTGACTTGAACTTGATTTGTAGTACAGGGAGGTGCTCATAGAACACCATTCCCCTATGCCCATGGGCAAGAGAGAAGAAAACACCCCCCAGTACAGTGCTGGACTAGTCCTAGTTAAAAGGTCACAGTGGTATTTGCAAATACGTATATTTAATCATAATAATAATAAAAACTATTCGATATCATCATATTGCCCTTTGTTTTATATATATTGATTGCTTCACAACTTTTTGGCACATCTCTATTTTTTGAAATGTAACCTGAACCAGTGGTTTATGTTAAAATTGCTGCATTGTTAGAGAAATTTACTGAACCAATTTTCCTCTGTACCGTCTCGGTATCCTGGCTACGCTGTTCTGCAGAGGACATTTTGCCTATACACAAAATATGGTTTCTCGATTTTAATATACGGTCCACATATAATGTTAATGAACCTGTCTGGATAAAGCTCCCCAGAACCCCCCCCCCTCAGACGGTTTGTACAACCTCTGTAAAAAAACAAAAACTAATAAAAGTTATAAGTAAAAAACAAAACACACAAAGCATGTTTTAGGTCAAACTCTCAAAGGTATCAGGAAGCATATTACGAACCTCTGTTGAGATAGGGAATTGTTGGGTTAAAGCTCCGTAAAGTGGGCATTAAGCGTTTTGGTAGATGTTTCTGGTCTCCTTGATGACCAACTGCAGGTTGTGGAACATTTCGTTGCCAGCCCCCGAGTAAGTTTCTCTACCCATTCTCAAATAATGAATGACAATTACTTCACAGGAGTCGTATTGAAAACCACCCGGGGAATTCCCATGGAACATGTTTGTAAGAGTCTCCAACAATTTGGTGACTTTATTCCACTGGTGTAGTATCTTTAAAAAATCTACAGCAAGGTTATAAAATTGCCACCGGTCACCTCCCTAGCACCATTGCATAAAGCATTCCAAAGATTAATGAGAAGTGTCTACATGGGCACACAAAAACGATCCCCCGATTCCCAGAAGGACTCTGCAAAGACTTTGTATCAGTAATCCTATTATAATGGTCCTAGCAATGAGTTTAAATTGTAATAGCTGAGAAATCAACGAGGAGGAGACGGAGGAGGAAGAGATCTCAGTGGATCTCATTCGCTAATAACACGCTGTAGTCACACCTGTTAGGTACAACCAAGGGCAAGAACAGGGCTACGCATGCGGGAGACCTAGGGCTAATATATATACTCAGCCTGATGTAACGAACTGCAAGCCATGTATAATCCATGAGCACAACAAAAACACACGAACCCTCTGCGACGACAACACACATGCCAACAGAAAATGAAAGCATGTCGTGGTAAACATCTTTCATTACTGCTCGATAGAACAGTGAATACCTGCACGGTTCCTGGACTCTCAGATACAACAGAGAAGAGTAGGCTAGACGTTACTCATCCTGCTTTATGAGCGTTATGAGTACTGCACATGCACACATTGCGAAGTCCATGTTGAAGCGATATTTTGTGCAGCCCTAGGGATTGAGGAGATCGCAACAGATTCTTGATCTTATGTCTAAAATGGAAACCGGCAGCTGCATCAGGCCATTTTGTGAAAAAGATTGGGGCACCTCCTGCTGTACGTGGTTGTAAAACCATGGCTACTAATTTTGTTGTAAACATATTTAGTTAACCAACTTGTATCAGATCTCACCTGCAGTCGAGTGGCAGGGGTCCTCTCTAGAATTAGCTATTCCTGCTTAAAGTATAGAACTAAAATGATCGATTTTTGGCGGCAGCCTGTTTAAAAGGTCCCACATGTCACGTCTGCTTGCAATACAATTCTACATCAGTACATTTCTAGACCGACTGTATATATGCGATAATGGTTGTATGCCATATTTTGCACAATGCAGGCATGCTGGTGGTATTATGCGTGAGAGAATACTGATGGAAGCTACATCAACTAACAGACATCAAATGTCTCGAACCGAAGCAGTGGCCAAAGTGGCCTGCATAACAGAGCAAGTAACACAATAAACTGATTTAGATTTAAATACTTGAACTCTAAACTTTTGATAATTTTCTAAATACAGTAATAAAGTGTAAATCAATGTTATATTTCAATATTCGAACGCATTTCTAAAATCAAACAGAGAAGTTATTATTGTACAAATCATATACCATTATTATCTATTTCCATTAAGTAAATTTTATCTTCCCGTACTTTTTTTATTCTGAGTAACTGCAAAATTCTTGGATAAGCAAATTCCTGTTGGACTCCTTCTGTAGATCAAGATCACTGGTTCTGGGGTTCTGTGAAGTTGATGTATAAAGCTAATAAAAAGACAAGACAGACAAATTCCATCTCTATTTCACAAGACAACTGGGGCCAGGTTTATTTTCAGTCCCTTGCGGGATGTTCGACTATAATTATTAAATACTATCATAACAATGGCTTGTTTTAAGATCGTCTCATTAAAAATGTCTTAGAAGGTCTCATTTTGGTTGGATTTGCAATTTT
>JAMWET010006432.1:7500-31590 GCA_024036415.1 Prochilodus magdalenae | reverse complement strand
CACATGACAGGAAGTTAATATAGTATAGCCCACTGATAAACCTATAACAGCAGAGCCAATAGTCTTCAGAGGCTCGGACAGGCCACGCCCACTTTCAAGGAGCAGCGATAAGGCATACGTAAACAACACCACCTTTATCTCAAACGTAGTCAATCAACTCTGACATGCTTGCTGTGCCAAGCTTCCTTCCCCAGCTTTAGCGCTGAAGCTACGAGGCATCAGGCAGGGCAGTGTCTCGTGTAGGAACTTCCTGTGAGGGAGCTTTAGAGGGGGACGTCTGGTTACCTTCACCACCACTGGGAGCAGATCTGCCTCTGGAACAGTCCTGACTCTGCCTGGCTTGGTGTGCCTCTCAGTCAGCTGGTTTAGAGAGCTTTGGCCTCGAGATCAGTGGGATCCATGTTTGAGTGAATCTAGTACCCATATACGGCCAGCAGGGGGCGCTGTGGTCCAATCCAAGCCACTCTTCCTCGCATGCAGCGGCAAAAGATGGTGTGCTTTCTGAGATGATATGACTGGAGGGAGAGGAGGCTCATCCACTGAAGGGGAGTGCTTCACATGGCCTTCTGTTTCTCAGATGGAGCCAATTAGCCAGAGTTAGGGGCCAGGAGCAGGACCCCAGACCTTCATCTACTGAGGTAGAGGCACCCAGGGGCCTGGAAGAGGACCCCAGACCTTCATCTACTGAGGTAGAGGCACCCAGGGGCCTGGAAGAGGACCCCAGACCTTCATCTACTGAGGTAGAGGCACCCAGGGGCCTGGAAGAGGACCCCAGACCTTCACCCAGGGAGGTAGAGGCACCCAGGGGCCTGGAAGAGGACCCCAAACCTTCACCCAGGGAGGTAAAGGCACCCAGGGGCCTGGAAGAGGATCGCAGATCTACACCCAGGTGCTGCATTATTAATTACAGTGTAGTTCCTCCATCTCCACAGTGCCATACTCATACTCAGAGAGATCAGGGAAGGAGGTGAGCGGACAGGTAGGAGCTTTGAGCCGGAGGGCCACAGCAATAAAAGACCCCCTCTCCATCAACGTCAGTCTGGCCGTGGGGAGCGCCGGTACAGCAGCACTGGTGGGCTTAGGAGTGCGAGATGGCGTTCAGGGCTGCGGGAGACACACCACGTACAGCTCCAGGCTTAATCACTGAGGGTTCCGGGTGTGAAGTGTGCCGAGTGCTCAGCACAAGTAAACACGGAATTCCCAACGAGCGGAAGTAGATTTACGGATTTACTGGGAAAGATAATGAAAAGGGGACTGCAGTAAGTCCGGTGTAGGCTGCATGTGCAGAACTACAATGCTGTACGCTGAATGGGTGGAGCTAAATTGCTATAGGCTAAGTGGGTGGAGCTAAAGGGTCATAAATTGAATGCGTGAGGCTAAACTGCTGTAGGGTGAGTGGGTGGAGCTGAACTGCACTAGGCTAAGTGGGTGGAGCCAAAGTGCTGTAGGGTGAGTGGGTGGAACTAAACTGCTTTAGTCTGAGTGGGTGGAGCTAAACTGCAGTAGGGTGAGTGGGTGGAGCTAAACTGCTTTAGTCTGAGTGGGTGGAGCTAAACTACTTCAGGTGCTCAGTTTGGTGGGGCTAAATTGCTGTAGGCTGAGTGAGTGGAACTAAACTGCTTTAGTCTGAGTGGGTGGAGCTAAACTACTTTAGGCTGAGTGGGTGGAGCTAAACTGCAGTAGGCTGAGTGTGTGGAGCTAAACTGCTGTAGGGTGAGTGGGTGGAGCTAAACTACTTTAGGCTGAGTGGGTGGAGCTAAACTGCAGTAGGCTGAGTGTGTGGAGCTAAACTGCTGTAGGGTGAGTGGGTGGAGCTGAACTGCAGTAGGCTAAGTGGGTGGAGCCAAAGTGCTGTAGGGTGAGTGGGTGGAACTAAACTGCTTTAGTCTGAGTGGGTGGAGCTAAACTGCAGTAGGGTGAGTGGGTGGAGCTAAACTGCTTTAGTCTGAGTGGGTGGAGCTAAACTACTTCAGGCTCAGTGGGTGGGGCTAAATTGCTGTAGGCTGAGTGAGTGGAACTAAACTGCTTTAGTCTGAGTGGGTGGAGCTAAACTACTTTAGGCTGAGTGGGTGGAGCTAAACTGCAGTAGGCTGAGTGTGTGGAGCTAAACTGCTGTAGGGTGAGTGGGTGGAGCTAAACTACTTTAGGCTGAGTGGGTGGAGCTAAACTGCAGTAGGCTGAGTGTGTGGAGCTAAACTGCTGTAGGGTGAGTGGGTGGAGCTAAAATACTTTAGGCTGAGTGGGTGGAGCTAAACTGCAGTAGGCTGAGTAGGTGGAACTAAACTGCTTTAGTCTGAGTGGGTGGAGCTAAACTACTTCAGGCTGAGTGGGTGGGGCTAAACTGCTCTAGGCTGAGTGGGTGGGGCTAATCTGCTGTAGGATGAGTGTGTGGAGCTAAACTGCTGTAGGTTAGTGGGCGGAGCTAATATGCTATAGGCTGAATGGGCGGGGCTGATCTACTTTGTTGTGTACCTGAAGCACGCGGAGCCTCGGGTGGATGACTTCTAGCGGCTGTTGAACTTCCAGTGAGTGAGGTGGAGTTAGCCTAGGGCCTGCTGGAGCAGGACGGGTCTGGCGGCGGATGAGAGCGTGACTCCGGAGGGTGCCGGGGTAACTCCAGCGGCGAGGGACCCTGGTAGAGTGGCGAGGGTGGTGTCATTTTTCACCTCCAACACCTGAAAAAGACGAGCGGCACATCCCTCCATCAGCACCGAGATGAAGACGAAGGCTTCAGTCGATTTGTGGTCCAACCGAGCAAAACCGATCGGCTATTACGGCAGCAGCGGCATGATGAACGGCCGGGCATGATAAACACCGCCCCCCAAATCTACCTGGAGACATTAATGTGGCATGTGCTGTACGTCACGGCTGAGTCACCTTTCCAGACCATGAAGACAGAAGAACCATCTTGTCCACGTCCGGATTGATGGGTGACCCATCCATGTTTGACAGCGGACTATGAAAGCAGGAGCAATTCCATCAGCACTGTACAGTACAGGATATCTAGAACCATGGACCACATCTCAAGATGCACAAAGCCCTTGAAGGGACGTGGTCAGGTAAACAACAGGTGAGCACCCGATACTATTACGTGTACACTAGATGGTCAGCACCCAGTACTACACAGCTGGCAACAGATACTATTAGATGTGCACCTAATACAATCTGGTGAGCACTAGATACTGGGTGATGAGCAACTGATGCTATGTGGTGCCCACCATATATTGTGCAGCTGGAACCAGATACCATTAGATATGCACACCATATACTATGTGGTGAGAATGAGATACTTAGTGGTGAGCACCATACACACTATAATGAGCACGGGACTAGGCGGTAGGCACGAGGTACTAGTAGGTGGGCACCTAATACAATCCGATAAGCACTATATACTGAGTGATGGGCAACCGATTCTATGTGGTGGCCACCATATACTTTGGTTAGCAAAGGTGCCATTAGATCTGCACCTGATACTAGTGGTGAGCAATAGACATCTATGCAGTGACCACTTGATACTATATGGTGAGCACTAGTTACAGAGTGATAAGCAATTGATGCTATGTGGTGGCCACCATATACTGTGGTGAGCACCCAATACTGTACAGCGGGAACCAGATGCTATTAGATCTGCAGCTGATACTAGTGGTGAGCAATAGACACCTATGCAGTGAGCACTTGATACTATATGGTGAGCACTAGTTACAGAGTGATAAGCAATTGATGCTATGTGGTGGCCACCATATACTGTGGTGAGCACCCAATACTGTACAGCTGGAACCAGATGCTGTTAGATCTGCACCTGATACTAGTGGTGAGCAATAGACACCTATGCAGTGAGCACTTGATACTATATGGTGAGCACTAGTTACTGAGTGATGAGCAACTGATGCTATGTGGTGCGCACCCGATACTATTCGACTGGCAACAGATGCTAGTGTGTGTTCACCTGATATGGAGAAGTGTACACTAGATACGGTGTGGTGAGCAACTGACGCTATGAGGTGAGTATCCTAATGGTGCACACCAGATACTATTAGGTGAGCACCAGATACACACACGGTTCGGTTCTCGCTGCCGGGTACCTGGTGCTCACCTGATTTCTACATACATCATGTCCCTTGAGGCGCTCCACAGAGGGGCGCTCCACCCGTATCATTCCGAGGGCTTTGGTGTAAAACGATTCCGTGGGAGCCTAACTGGAACTACATCTGGCTCTACACCCCTCCCCCCCACCCCACTGGTGAAGCGGCAGTCCTGGCGCCGCTGCTGGCTCTGACGTAACGCTGAAACCACGTGAACCTCCAGCTCCATCGTGCTCCTTCATCCCGTCCTGTGTTCTGTGTCACTCTGAGCATCACACGAGTGGGAGACGTGGAGGGTCTGTCACCTGTCAGCCTGTACACGAACGCCGCTTCACGCCTCGCCAATCTAACTCATCCACATCAGCGTGACGAGCCATGCCTTCGCCTCCGTCCACCACGCATCCACTTCCCGTCCCCTTCAGCTACGTGGGCGGACAAACGAAAGGTTTTCCCTTTAACCTCAGACTTCCTTTACACAGTCAGCTGTGTGATGTTCCATGTACAGTGTCCAGAAAAGGCTGGGGGTCTGCACGAGGGGTCCGCTAAAATCACTTAACACAAGACCAATGATCTAAAACCAGCTAAAAACCAGCTACCAAAAATCTCAAAACGAGAACGATAAAATTCATCAACTAAACAAATGTAAACAATGTAATAGAATTTACAGAATTAGAGAATTTACACTCCAGAAGTGAAATGATCTGGTTTCTTTTTGCTCCGAAGATGCTTTAAGATTGCTGTATGCCAGTTTTAAGATCAAGTTCCGTATTTCTAGGTGTGTTAGTGTCACAGAACGGATCCACAACCGAGGTGAAGAGTCAAGTGCAGGTTTAATTGGCAAATATTCAAAGTCCAAAAAACAGTCCAGGTTCGATATCAGAAAATCCGTCCAACGATAAACAAGAAAGTAACCAAAAACCGAGATACCAAAGCCGAAAACCGTAAACGAAGCAGGGGTACAAAACCAGGAAACGAAATACATACAAACAAACGGCTCAGAATTGCAGGAAACACCAAACAAGACTGGACACTGAACAAAGGCCAACATGGAGGTTTTAAACATACAAAATGGCCTCTGATTGCGATCAGGTGGGAAACCCAGGACTAGAACTCAGGTGAGGGCGACCTCTGTGGGCAGGGAGGGGCAACAGCAGCCTGAGATGTGACAGTTATCTTGTTTAAAGTGGATTTAAGTGGCCTGTTTAAGCACGTTTCTTAAAATCAGCAAAATTAATATCTGCCAGTATAGTTAGAACACTTGGCTTACTAAAATCAATAAGTAAAAAATGTCTAGAAATAAAACACGTGATCCTAAAATTAGCTTAAAACAGCTAACCTTAAAACTAGAATTTTAGTATATATGGACCAGATATATATGATCATTTATTTGTTATGTGTAAATATTAATATAATAATTTTCTTCTGTAGATTAATTTTACATCCATGCTGCATCAGCACATCTTTTATTTCTGGTGGTACAAAATGACAAATATGATGCTCCCCGACAAAACTCGTAAACACAACAACAACAACAAGACAATATATAGTATACACAGCAAGAACTGAGGTCTTAAGGACAATGTATTTTATTTTCAGATCAGAAAATTATTTTAAGCTGGTTTTATTTATTTTATTTTCATCTCACTTTTATTTTTAGTCATTTTGAAAATACAAACCAAAACTGTGAACCCAACAATAACTCAAACAATATAACAAAATGTATTATATACACTTGACTAGTACAATAACTTCTTATTTCTAATTTGTTTATCTTAAAAATCTCATTTTCAGTTTTTTAAAGCTAAATTTGTTACTTTTATACATTTATTTCTAGACATGTTTTACTGGCAGATCCTTTGTTTCTTAACATAATGAACATTATCTGCCAGTATTGTAAGAAAGTTTGGCTTACGAAGTTCACTTAATCACTGGCAATAAGATACATAACTTTAAAACTAGGTTACAGCAACCTGAAAACGATCATTATATAATCCTTAAAAATCCTTATAAACTTAAATGACTGTATTGACAGATAATACATTTGTGGCCTTAATGTACCAAACCCCGCCCCCAAATGTAAATAGAACAATAATATGGCTAAATATTATTAAAAGATTTTCAGCTAAAATTAGATTTTTTTTAGTGAAATGATCTTATTTCTAGTTGGAATATTATAAAAAGCTGGTTTTTAGATTTCTTAAAGCTAGTTTTAAAGTTGTTGCATTACTTTCTAGATATATTTTTTACTAGTAGATAATCTGGCCTGTTTAAGCATGTTTCATAACATCCACAATTACTAAATTCACTTAAAACAGCCCATCAGGAAATAACTTTAAAAAATAGATTACAATAACCTAGATATAATATAATTTAATTCTCAAAAGGTAAAAATTTTGATATACAACTTAAACGATATTTAAGCATGTGTAAGATATGGAAAATTACACCCCAAAACTAAAATCACTTGAACATAAAAAAAACCATCTAGCATAAATAACTTTAATGCTACAACAAGTTCAAAATTAGAATTTTAAGATATAAGACTACTTGTCAAAATATACATTTTTGGCAATGAAAATTTAATGAATTTTATTTATTTATTTATGATCTGTTTAAGCATATTTCTTAAAATCAGCAAAATTAATATCTGCCAGTATAGTTAGAACACTTGAGTTACCAAAATCAATAAGTAAAAATGTCTAGAAATAAAACAAATAACCTCAAAATTAGCTTAAAACAGCTAAACTTAAAATTAGAATTTTAGTGTATATGGGCCAGATATATATGATCATTTATTTGTTAAGTGAAAATATTAATATAATAATTTTCTTCGGTAGATTGATTTTACATCCATGCTGCATCAGCACGTCTTTTATTTCTGGTGGCACAAAATGACAAATATGATGCTCCCCGACAAAACCCGTAAACACAACGACAACAACATCAACACAATGTATAGTATACACTTATATTGCCTTAAGGACAATATATCTCATTTTCAGATTTGAAAATTATTTTAAGCTGGTTTTAAGGATTTTTAAGGATTTGTAAAAATCCTTAAAACCAAATGTTTTCATCTCACTTTTAGTTTTATTCATTTTGAAAATACAAACCAAACCTGTGAACCCAACAATAATTCAAACAATATAATGAAATATATTATATACACTTGATTAGTACAATGACTTTATTTCTAATTTGTTTATCTTAAAAATCTAATTTTCAGTTAAATTTGTTACTTTTTTACATTTATTTGTCTGTTTTACTGGCAGATCCTTTGTTTCTTAACACAATGAACATTATCTGCCAGTATTGTAAGAAAGTTTGGCTTACTGGCAATAAGATATATAACTTTAAAACTAAGTTACAGCAACCTGAAAACGATCATTATATAATCTAAAATAATTTTAAGATACCAACTACATACAAGATTGACTGACTTGTCAAAATATACACTTTTGCAGTGCAAATTTTTAATTTACAACTTAAATGACTGTATTAAGAGATAATACAATGTGGGCCTTAATGTACCAATCCCCACCCCAAATGTAAATACAACAATAATATGACTAAATATGAGATTTTGAGCTAAAATGAGATTTTTATTAGTGAAATGATATTATTTCTAGTTGCTATATTATAAAAAGCTGGTATTTAGATTTCCTATAGCTAGTGTTAAAATTGTTACATTACTTTCTAGATATATTTTTTACTAGTAGATAATTTGGCATGTTTAAGCTTGTTCCATAACATCCACAATTACTAAATTCACTTAAAACAACCCATCAGGAAATAATTTTTAAAAACTTTAAAACTAGGTTACAATAACCTAAGATACACTAACTAGATAGAATATCATTTACTTCTCAAAATGTGACATTTTTAATATACAACTTAAACAATGTTTCTCAAGATATGGAAAATTACATGCAAAACTAAAATCACTTAAAACTGGTAAAAACATCTAGCCTAAATAACTTTAATTCTACAACAACTTCAAAATTAGAATTTTAAGATATAAGATTACTTGTCAAAATCTAAATTTTGGCACAAAAAAATGTAATGAATTTTATTTATTTATTAAAATTGAATTTTATCTATTGTATATTTAACGATGTATAAATTATGTTTGGGATGTGAGTGTTGAAGCCGGGTCCGGAGAAGATGCAGGTGGGAACACCGCATACGTGTTTAATCTGAAAGCGCCGGTTAAACTAGCTGCGGCTAATCCGGAGGCGTGTAAACGAGGCTTTGCTGTACGCTGGGTTTCAGAAAGATCTCAGAGCTTCAAAAGAGCTATCAAATGATCGGCCGTGTGTTTACTCACCTCGGGGACAAACAGCACACAATCCAGGGTTTAATATCCTCCTGCACAAAGCCCGGCTTGTGCCTGACCCAGCCGGAGTCATGTGAACACACTGGCCTCGCTATCACCGGTACAAACCAACCGGGTCAGGATTCCAGGGATGCTGCAAACAGCAGTGCCATGGTGTTGTGATCCTGCCTGCGAGCCGCCTGGGCAAGGCCTTCACGGGTCAGCCCCTGAGCACCCTCGCCTGGGCTCCAGGGGGTCCGGAGAGTACAGTGAGAGAATCACATGGGTGTATTTCTGACACGCTATACCTATACGGTCTCGCCAGAATCTCGGAAAGCATCATCTACATCATATCGCCAGGATCAAAGAGAGCCGGTAATAAGAGCATTATCCTTATCAGGCGCGGTGATGAAACTCCGGCCCTGGAGAAGCCCGAATAAATCAGCAATTAATTTAGGAGGAGATAAGGAGGGATATACGGGAGGCCCGTCTGGAGATACGTATCAGAAAATGAAATATGCTGCACGTATAGATGTCAGCGCCGCGATACGGGGAGGCTGGTGTTCTCAGAACCCGCAGCTCCTTCCTACAGTCTCAGCTTTGTTTTTGGTGGGTCACCGCAGTTTATGAGCTGGGACGATAGTATCAGTAGATTTATGAAGGCACGGAGTAAAAACTGGATGTGGAAATATAATACTAACACTCCGGGGAATACTGAATGGAACCTCGGGGAAATTAATAGTACGCACATGCGTCTAATAAATTAGGATGTCTCAACGTTACAGAAAAAATAATTACGTTAATAATATCGTTTCATTACCAGCTGCAGGTCTGTGACGGTGGGTGATGACTCCTGTAGAGGGCGATGGTGAGTGGTCTTTGATGGTTTGTAACGACTCCTGTAGACAGGGGTGTTGAATGGTCTATACAGAAGTCATCACACCACCGTCAAACAGGACTCACCACCACCCTCTAAAGGAGTCATCACCCACCGTCCAACAGGACTCACCACCACGGTGTACAGAAGTCATCACCCACCGTCCAACAGTGGTTGTGAGTGCTGTGTGACGGTGGTGATGATGGTGGTGGTGGTGAGAGCTGTTTGCTGGTGGGTGATGATGAGGGTTTTGGTGAGAGCTGTTTGACGGTGGTGGTGATGATGATGGTGGTGGTGAGAGCTGTTTGACGGTGGGTGATGATCAGGCGATGGTGAGTGCTGTGTGAGGGTGATGATGATGATGAGGGTTTTGGTGAGTGCTGTTTGACGGTGATGATGATGAGGGTTTTGGTGAGTGCTGTTTGACGGTGATGATGATGAGGGTTTTGGTGAGTGCTGTTTGACGGTGATGATGATGAGGGTTTTGGTGAGTGCTGTTTGACGGTCGGTGATGATGAGGGTGGTGGTGAGAGCTGTTTGATGGTCGGTGATGATGAGGGTTTTGGTGAGAGCTGTTTGATGGTGGTGGTGATGACTCCTGTAGAGGGCGATGGTGAGTGATGGTGATGATGGTGCCGGTGGGTCAGGTTTGTTGACCGTCTGGCCGATGGTTTGTTATGTCTCTGATCTGCTGTGTGATGTAATTGTTGGTACATGCTCCGTGTACGCTGTTGTTGTAACCCGGTACGGTGTCTGATCTCTGAAGTGCTCCTGTCAGCTCTCTAATGTCTACATGACTTTCCAGCGAAGTCCATCTGTCAGATCAGTACAAAGGCTTTGACCACACAGACACCGGCGCGCTATCTCCAGAAGCGTGCCTGGTTATGAATTATTGTTTCAGTGTAAACAATAACCCAAACAAACAGCGTTCTCCGGAACAGCCCGCGGCGCGGCTCACGCTGTCACGCTAATGTAAATACTCTGCTTTACATGCTCTGGAAGCTGCTTCGCACATCCTGTCCTGGTGCCGATATGGCCTGCGGTGCCGCTGGGTCCAGAGGAACATGACTGAGTGGACCCGGGTTTTATTTAGGGTCTGTTTTACCTCACAGCGCCCTGCAGCATGTATCCCTCCACCATGAATGGAGTTTAAGGCTGAGATCTTCTCCACACTATCATAAACAGCGTCTCAGACATCAGGCAGCGTATTCAGAACCACCTCCTGTAGGAACTTCCTGTGAGGGAGCTTTTAGAGGGGACGTCTGGTTACCTTCACCACCACTGGGAAGGGTTCTGACTCTAGAATGAAAAATACGGAGTGTCCTGGTGTCCTTGAGTCCAGGACAGACTGACCTGAGGACGCTGCTAATTAAAGGGCGTTAGGGTTAGGGTGACCGTCTCTCATCACTGTCTTTAAATGCCAATAGATGATACCAACGTCCTTTCAAAGACCTTTTCTCAGGCGGACAGGGTCAAAGGTCATCTCTCCGTTATCCATTCCGTGCTGAATAAGGATTTATGAGTTAGTCTCTGGATTATTGGGCCGTCCTCAGAATCAGAGGACACCACAGGCTTTCCCTCTGGGAATACAATCCAACAGTCCCATATACACACACATAGATACATGTACATACACACAGCGGTGTGAAAAAGTGTTTGCCCCTTCGTGATTTGTCTCTTAACTGTTTAAGATCATCACACTAATTTAAATATAAATCTTTAATTTAAATATTAGTCAGAAACACAAGTAAACACAGAATTCAGTTTTTTAAACGAAGGTTTTTATTATTAAGGGACAAAAAAAATTAACCTACATGGCCCTGTGTGAAAAAGTGTTTGCCCCCAGTTAAAACGCAACCTAACTTTGGTTTATCACAATTTGTATAGCCACACCCAGGCCTGATTTTTGCCACACCTGTTCTCAATCAAGACATCACTTACGTAAGAAAAAGCCAAGTAGACCAACAGATACTCCAAAGCTAGACATCATGCCGAGGTCCAGAGAAATTCAGGAACTCCAGCGAACCACAGTGACAGCCATTATCCACAAACGGTGAGAACGTGGAACAGTGGTGAACCTTCCCAGGAGTGGCCGATTGACCGAAATGACCCCCAGAGCGCGGCGATGACTCATCACAACAGACCCCAGAACAACATCCAAAGAACCGCAGGCCTTACCTGCCTCAGTTAGGGTCAGCGTTCATGACTCCACCATCAGAACGAGATGGCCTGCATGGCAGAGTGCCAAGACGAAAACCAACCGCTGAGCAAAAGAACATTAAGGCTCGTCTCAGTTTCACCAGAAAACATCCTGATGATCCCCAAGACTTCTGGGAAACACTGGACTGTGGACTGACGAGACTAAAGCTGAACCTTTTGGAAGGTGTGTGTCCCATTACATCTGGTGTAAAAATAACACCACCTTTCAGAAACAGTACACCACACCTACAGCAAAATATGGTTTGGCCCACTCATCAATGTCCCACGTTCCTCCACAGTGCCTTGAAAGACTGACTGCAAGTTACCGCAAGGGCTTGATTGCCATTGTTGCTGCCAGGGGTGGCCCAACCCGTTATTAGGTTTAGGGGGCAAACACTTTTTCACACAGGGCCATGTAGGTTTGTTTTTTTTTTCTCCCTTAATAATAAAACTTCATTCTGTGATTACTTGTATTTCTGACTAATATTTAAATTAGTTTGATGATCGGAAACATTAAAGAGACAAACATGCAAAAAAATAAGCAATCATGAAGGGGGCCAACACTTTTTCACACCACTGTAAATATACATTTTTATATATATATACTGTATGTGTGTGTGTATTATGCAATCACCTATATATTAATAGTAAATATACGTACATGTCTACATATATGTATATATATATATAGATACAGGTGTTAGGGTTTATGGTGAAGGGGTTAGTGTAGGTGAAGGGGTTAGTGTATATATATATATATATATATACATGTATATATATATATGGGTGTTTTCGGTGATGGCCTTGTCCGTGGTGGTGTGCTCCGCCGGCTTGCGTAAGCGCTCCCCGAGCCGTGCCTGAGAGTGTTTGCAGAGTAATCCAGCCTCTATTATCCCCATTATTAAAGTAAACAGAGGCGTACGGCCTTATCAGTGGCCCGTGTGGGCGGCGGAGCTTCCTGGACCGGCGGTGGTTGAGCGGACGCTCCTGTAGTTTGGCTATGAGGCGTGCGGCGAGCGAGTAGCGTGATTTAGCGGTCGCGGTACGTGCTAAGAGGTGACCCGCGTCTTGTGATTACTGTTTATAGCTCTCAGGCCGAACGTGTCGGTTCACATTCCACAGCCGGAGCGGTTCGCGCCTCCTCTCAAACCTGCAACCCTGAAACGAGGACAAACAAGTTAGAACCGGGATCAGAAGCGGAGATAAAACATGGCGGGGGTGGAGGGGGCCGGTCAGAGGCGCGGTAGGCCGGCGCGGCGGCGTTTCAGCCCTGTAGGACCTGTGCTCATGTGATCTATTCTGTAGGGGAGCGGGAAAAGGCGCTGTAGCGTCTGCCGGGACGCTCTTTGTTGTTGTTGACAAGTAGCTGACGTGGCGTGACGGCGTAACCTTTCATCTTCAAGGCGGGTTAAGCGCGGTTGTTTCAGGGCTCTTGTGTTAAAGAGGAGCCAAGAGAACAGTAAAAAAACAGAAGCCATGCAAAACATCCATCAACACCATTACGCAACGCCCCGTCAGTCAACCTACACGCACCCGACAAGCAGGGGCCTGTAGGTGTGAGGGGAAGGATCTCCAAGCCCAGTCACGTTACACCATGGGAAAACGTACGTGGGCTCATTCAGCAGTCTGGTCTAAACCCATTCCCATCACGAGGAATCCCAAACTCACCAGCCAGGAGGAGGTGTGGGGGTGCGGGTGTGTTGGGAAGGAAGAATATTTATTGAGCCACACATACAGAAGTCTGTCTCTCAGTATGGACGAACAGACGTCTCGGTATGGAGCTGTAGAGGTTCCTAATGGAGTCCTGTGATAATCCATCCCATGCAGCTTGAACATCCTCACACAGTTCCTGCAGATGGTGCGGTAGGGGTGGAGGTGGAGGGACACCAACCCGTTCATCTTGGTGCTGACCACGGTGCCTCCACACACGGGTTCGTTGGGCGTCTCCACCAAGACTAAAGAGGGACTCGTCACTGAAGATGACCCGCTGCCATTCTGAGTCACTCCATGACAGTCTGGTACGACACCACTGCAGTCTTTGGTGACGGTGACGTGGTGTTAAGGACAATCGTGGTAACGGTGTGTGGTGCAGCCGTCTGCCGATGGTGCTGCACTAGCAGGATGACTCTGGACAAGGAGGAGTGCTGACTGGTCAGAAGAAGCAACACTGTACTGTGTAGGAAGGAAACGGGGTTCCAGGAAGACCTGTGAAGCATGGCGGTGGTAGTGTTACGCTGTGGACCACCGTTACGGTTGGTATGGTAAGACATAAGGCAGCAAGGGCACAGTGCATACCTGAGTCTCAGGTAGACTAGACCACTGTCTACGGGACAATGCTTCCTGTCCAGGACACTCAAACAGATCCTAGACCATCCACCACACCTATTAACACCAGCCTGGATTTGTGCAAGGCGCCCGGAAATGCTGGGCCGCTGCCCAGGTGAGGCTCACCACCCATGGCGGTGAAGCGCCAGCTAAGCCAAGCGTGTCCAGCTTTGCATATTAGCGCCAGGTAGGCGCAGGATCAGTTTACCCCCGTCATCTCCGCATCCTGTAGGCAAATAACCGCCGCTTCGTTCCATTGTTCTCTCTGTGCATCTACCATTGTTCGGCTTCACCTGTTAGCCTCAGGTGGTCTAAATTAAGGCTAGCGTGCTGGTCAGCGATCTCCAGGAACTAAGCTAACAACAAACACATCCGTGTGCACCTGGCTCTTCGAGTGCACATCTTCAGCACCTAGCCTGCAGCTATTCAAATCATTTGGTCTGTGGGATTTTGATATATAGCTATGAGGAACTAGCCAGGTGTGCTATCTCAGGTGTGCTAGCTCAGGTATGCTATTCAGTAGCTAAAATAAATAATCTGGCTGTAAATTTGTTTATTGCCAGAACGATAAATGGGTCAAGAATGATATGGATACAGTTTTCTCTTACACCTGTGTTTAGTCAATTAGCCATGCGTGCTAGCTGCCTGAAGCTAACTCATCTTTTATAGCTAATGCAGTACTAATGATTATAAGAGCTGGGCCTGGGGTATAACCGGCAGAACCGGATCAAAAACGAGGTAAAGAACTTTTTTGTGATTATGCTAATTTATGCTAACACCCCTGAGGAACTGGGTAGCATGTTAGCGCTTAATGTTCAAGATTAAACACCGGCTTACAGCCGCCGCTGCTAATATTCCTAACAACTAACCGGAACCTGCTTAGACTGCTACTCAGATTCACAGCCAGTGATGTATCTAGAACTTCCAAAGAGACCCAGTTCTATCCCAGCATCCATCACTTCCTCATGATGTTGATAGTTAACCTGACGTGTAGGACCTTCAGTCTGACTTCTGAAGTCCTGACCAATAGGAGAGCCTGCTTGGTGCTAGCTGCTATCTAGATTGATGCTAGCTTGCTGCTAACTATGCTAAGTTGTTGCTAGCCTGCTCTGTATCCCATACGGTAAATATGATTACATAACCTGAACAAATGAACTTTGAACTCTATCTGATCAATGTCTTGAGGCTTGAAGTAGAGCGTTAGCTTGATGCTAATTGCTCAGTGCATTACCTGTTAGCCACATTAGCCTCGTAGCTTGAGCCCAGAGCTGAAGAGGAGACTTTAGACCGGCTCCATACACATAACGTCCATTTCAACGACGTCAACAGCAGCAGAACCCCACTGTGTACTCCGGCCGGGTCCGCCGATGACGCGTGCAGGATTCCTAAATTGGAGGTGCTTCCTGCTTGCCGCTTCCATACCATGGATGCATAATGCAGTGGGAAGGAAGAGCGAGGCGGATCAGTCAGAAATAGCTCTGAATTAAACCCGGGGATTATTCTGGAAGGTTCCTAACGAGCCTGGCGTGTGCGTTCGCAGGGAGAACAGCGTGAGATCCGCGTCTCCTGATTGAGAGCCGCTGGTGTACTGAGAGACCAATGTTCTCCTTTTCTCAGGGAGGAGGTACATGAACAGCTACACCTCCATTACAGACCTCCATAGCGTTGAGGTATCTTCTCACAGTGGAAAGAGGATGGATGGATGGAGACACCTGTGGAGGTTCTCAGATCTGAAGCAGGAGTGGAGCTTGATTGGTTATCTAATGGTGCTGGTGGGACCACCAGCTCTTCCAGGTGGTTGCTGGGAATCCCAGTTCCTCTGGTTCTGCTAATCTCATGGTTGGGAGATCTAGAACTCTGGTGTTGCAGGGAGCTGCCAGGCGGTAATGAGAACGTCTGCAGGGTGAGTTACGGATGAGTCACTGGGAGGTACACCCTAAATCATCATACCTAGCAGGAGACAGACAGGAGACGCCATTACTGCATGAACACAGCCCAGGATTATAGTGGTTATGTCCCCGCTGCCACGGAGACCAGACCCACGCTCAAAACAAGCCTGTGAGCTTCTGCATGGCGCGTCCGGTCTGGAGGGCACGCCCCCCTCGCCCTCTCCTGAGCAGGTCTACTGTCCGTGGTAGACACAGTGCTGATGGCCTGTAATAATGTAATATTCACTACTGATCCATTTTAAAACATTTCACATCTAAAGCAGTAAAAAATATTTAAACTGTAAAAGAATTCATATTTTAAAATATAAAACACAAATACAAAGCTAACTAACATCACATTCTGAAGAAACAACCTGAAATCATGAAATTAAAATGCTGAACAATCTTACATCACTATGTAAACATATTTTAAAATCGTTTATAATTACTAAACAACACAAACGATACTTTAAAACAAGAAGCAAACCAAAACTGCTACTTCATAAACTACTAAACAATCAGGACACCATTTAACATCGCTACTTTAAATACCAAACAATCAAAATCACTGGAATAAACAAGAAGCAATATAAAATCCCTACTGTAACATACTGTAAAATATAAACTCAGTAGGGTAACATACTGTAAAATTTAAACTCAGTAGGGTAACATACTGTAAAATATAAATCACTATTGTAACATACTGTAAAATTTAAAATCACTACTGTAACATACTGTAAAATATAAATCCCTACTGTAACATACTGTAAAATATAAATCACTACTGTAACATACTGTAAAATTTAAACTCAGTACGGTAACATACTGTAAAATATAAATCACTACTGTAACATACTGTAAAATTTAAAATCACTACTATAACATACTGTAAAATATAAATCACTACTGTAACATACTGTAAAATATAAATCACTACTGTAACATACTGTAAAATTTAAACTCAGTACGGTAACATACTGTAAAATATAAATCACTACTGTAACATACTGTAAAATTTAAAATCACTACTGTAACATACTGTAAAATATAAATCACTACTGTAACATACTGTAAAATTTAAAATCACTACTGTAACATACTGTAAAATATAAACTCAGTATGGTAACATACTGTAAAATATAAATCACTACTGTAACATACTGTAAAATATAAATCACTACTGTAACATACTGTAAAATATAAATCACTACTGTAACATACTGTAAAATTTAAACTCAGTAGGGTAACATACTGTAAAATATAAATCACTACTGTAACATACTGTAAAATTTAAAATCACTACTATAACATACTGTAAAATTTAAAATCACTACTATAACATACTGTAAAATATAAATCAGTACTGTAACATACTGTAAAATATAAATCACTACTTTAACATACTGTAAAATATAAATCACTACTTTAACATACTGTAAAATATATATCACTACTGTAACATTCTGTAAAATTTAAACTCAGTACGGTAACATACTGTAAAATATGGCAGTATGGTAACATACTGTAAAATTTAAAATCACTACTGTAACACACTGTAAAATATAAATCACTACTTTAAAATAATACAAATTCTAAAATCGCTACGGTAACATACTGTAAATTCTAAAATCACTACTTTAAACTAATACAAATTCTAAAATCGCTATAGTAACATACTGTAAAATTTAAAATCACTGCTTTAAAATAATACAAATCCTAAAATCGCTACAGTAACGAGTCACTACTTTAAAATTCTAAAATCCCTATGGTAACATACTGTAAATTCTAAAATCCCTATGGTAACATACTGTAAATTCTAAAATCACTATTTTAACACCCTTTCCTCCTCCTCCTCTCTCTCGTTCACCTTCACTTCTCCTCTCTCCTTCATTCACCCTCTCTCCTCCTCCTCCTCTCTCCTTCATTCACCCTCTCTCCTCCTCCTCCCCTCTCCTTCATTCACCCTCTCTCCTCCTCCTCCCCTCTCCTTCATTCACCCTCTCTCCTCCTCCTCTCTCCCTCATTCACCCTCTCTCCTCCTCTCTTCACCCTCTCTTCCCACTAGTTACCTCATGCTTTTACATATGACCTCATGTTTGCTGTATGGGATCCCACGTGTGTCACATGACCTCATGGCTTTCACACCTGAGCTCTCGTTTCTCTCTCGGCGTATTCGCCGTGTTCACAGGTCCTCTCACTCCTGCCACACGTGTGTTTTCACGGTACTGACCCACCGTTTCCAGCTCTGCCAGGTCACTTCCTGTCCGTCTCTGTCCCAGCAGGTGGTTATAGGCCGGACTCCTACTGTGCTGTTTGGACTGTTCCATGGTGCCACTGAGATCCAGATGTTCTGCTGGGCGGGCTGGAGCTGAATAACCCAGTGACCATGGTTCTGGTGAAGACCAGTGATCAGAGGGCTACAGGTGTGGAGGGTAGGCTGAGTACGGGTTATACATCCTCCCAGGTACAGGTGAAGTGGTGAGAGATGAACTCAGGTGGTGGGGTGGTCTACCAGGGCGCTGTGGTACCTGGGGGATGTGCAGGTACCTGACAGCTGCCTGAGCCCCGTCACCGTCACCAGGCCCGAGGAGGAGGAGGTGGGGCTGGCGGCTCACACAGGACTGCAGGAGACAGTGTGGGGGGGGCGATCGATGGACCCCACCCATCCTAAATAACCACCTGCTACTACAACTACAGTCAGCAGGACTGTTTACAGCACGTTACCATGACAACTGATCTACAGCGGCGTGTTACAGGAAGCTGAGATCTGACAAGGTCAGAGATGATAGAGAGAGAGAGAGAGAGAGAGAGAGAGAGAGAGAGAGAGAGAGAGAGAGAGAGACGGGGCAGAGACAGAGAGAGAGAGAGAGAGAGAGAGAGAGAGAGAGAGAGAGAGAGAGAGAGAGGGACAGAGAGAGAGAGAGAGAGAGAGAGAGAGAGACAGAGAGAGAGAGAGAGAGAGAGAGAGAGAGAGACAGAGACAGAGAGAGAGAGAGAGAGAGAGAGAGAGAGAGAGAGAGAGAGAGAGAGAGGGAGAGAGAGAGACAGGGAGAGAGGGAGAGAGAGAGAGAGAGAGAGAGAGAGAGAGAGAGAGAGAGAGAGAGAGAGAGACAGGGGCAGAGACAGAGAGAGAGACAGAGAGAGAGAGAGAGACAGGGGCAGAGACAGAGAGAGAGAGAGGTACAGAGGTAAAGAGGGATGGAGAGAGAGAGTGAGAGAGAGAGAGAGAGAGGTAGAGAGAGAGAGAGAGAGGGGGGGAGAGAGAGGTACAGAGGTAGAGCGGGATGGAGAGAGATGATAGAGAGGGAGAGAGAGAGGTACAGAGGTAGAGAGGGATGGAGAGAGAGAGACAGAGAGAGATAGAGAGACAGAGAGACAGAGAGACAGAGAGAGGCAGGAAGAGGGATAGAGAGAGAGAGAGAGAGAGAGAGAGAGGTACAGAGGTAGAGAGGGATGGAGAGAGAGAGAGAGAGAGAGAGAGAGAGAGAGAGAGAGAGAGAGAGGGAGAGGGAGAGGGAGAGAGAGAGAGAGAGAGAGAGAGAGAGAGAGAGAGAGAGAGAGAGAGAGAGAGAGAGAGAGAGAGAGAGAGAGAGAGAGAGAGAGAGAGGTAGAGAGGGAGAGAGGTAGAGAGAGAGAGAGAGAGAGAGAGAGAGAGTGAGGGAGAGAGAGAGAGAGAGAGAGGGAGAGAGAGAGAGAGAGAGGGAGAGAGAGACAGAGAGAGAGGTAGAGAGGGAGAGAGGTAGAGAGAGGTAGAGGGAGGTAGAGGGAGAGAGGTGACAGAGTGTGTGCGCGTCTCTATGGAAGCAATGGCGCCCCCCGGTGGAAGTGCCACTGTGTTCGAGGGGGCGGAGCTAAGAGCAGGAGGAGCGCGAGAGCAGCTGACACACTCACACACACTTTCTCTCTCTCTCTCTCTCTCTCTCTCTCTAACTCCCTCTCTCCCTCCCTCCCTCCCTCACTCTGGTACAGTCCGAGGAGCTGCCGGCTGGACTTAACGCGCTGCGCTGCGGGATGCGGGGGCTTGGCGCGCGGAGCGGCGCGCGCTGGATTTAGAGGAGCGCACGGTGAGTGACCGAACACGCGGACGCGCGCGGGAACACCAGCTCAGTTTATTAAGATGGTAAAGTGAGTTCGGGCTCGCGCAGGCTGCGGCAGGCTGCTCGTGCGCTCCAGCGCGCGCTCTCCTTCTCCGAGTGTGAGTGTTAGTCCCTCCAGGTCAGGATCAAAGTCTGTTACTGTCAGTGTGTTAGTGAGGAGTTCGCATGGGTGTTAATGAGGACTGTTCTGGAGTAACCAGTGTGTGTTAGGCGCTCTGTTATATCCAGTATGTATTAATAATAGCCTACTAGTGTTTACTATTATAACCAGTATGTATTAATAATACTGGTGTTTACAATTAAAACCAGTATGTATTAATAATAGCCTACTAGTGTTTACTATTATAACCAGTATATATTAATAATGCTGGTGTTTACTGTTATATCCAGTATGTATTAATAATAGCCTACTAGTGTTTACTATTATAACCAGTATGTATTAATAATAGCCTGCTAGTGTTTACAATTATATCCAGTATGTATTAATAATGCTAGTGTTTACTGTTATAACCGGTATATATTAATAATGCTGGTGTTTACTGTTATATCCAGTATGTATTAATAATAGCCTACTAGTGTTTACTATTATAACCAGTATGTATTAATAATAGCCTGCTAGTGTTTACTATTATAACCAGTATGTATTAATAATAGCCTACTAGTGTTTAATACTATAACCGGTATGTATTAATAATACTGGTGTTTACTGTTATATCCAGTATGTATTAATAATAGCCTACTAGTGTTTACTATTATAACCAGTATGTATTAATAATACTGGTGTTTACTGTTATAACCAGTATGTATTAATAATAGCCTACTAGTGTTTAATATTATAACCAGTATGTATTAATAATGCTGGTGTTTACTATTATATCCGGTATGTATTAATAATACTGGTGTTTACTGTTATAACCAGTATGTATTAATAATAGCCTACTAGTGTTTAATATTATAACCAGTATGTATTAATAATAGCCTACTAGTGTTTAATATTATAACCAGTATGTATTAATAATAGCCTACTAGTGTTTAATACTATAACCGGTATGTATTAATAATACTGGTGTTTACTGTTATAACCAGTGTGTATTAGTAATAGCCTACTGGTGTTTACTATTATAACCAGTATGTATTAATAATGCTGGTGTTTATTGTTATAACCAGTATGTATTAATAATGCTGGTGTTTACTATTATATCGAGTATGTATTAACAAAGCTGGTGTTTATTATTATATCCAGTATGTATTAATAATGCTGGTGTTTACTGTTATATCCAGTATGTATTAATAATACTGGTGTTTACTGTTATATCCAGTATGTATTAATAATACTGGTGTTTACTGTTATAACCAGTGTGTATTAGTAATAGCCTACTGGTGTTTACTATTATAACCAGTATGTATTAATAATGCTGGTGTTTATTGTTATAACCAGTATGTATTAATAATGCTGGTGTTTACTATTATATCCAGTATGTATTAATAAAGCTGGTGTTTACTATTATATCGAGTATGTATTAACAAAGCTGGTGTTTATTATTATATCCAGTATGTATTAATAATGCTGGTGTTTACTGTTATATCCAGTATGTATTAATAATGCTGGTGTTTACTGTTATAACCAGTATGTATTAATAATGCTGGTGTTTACTGTTATAACCAGTATGTATTAATAATACTGGTGTTTACTGTTATATCCAGTATGTATTAATAATGCTGGTGTTTACTGTTACTGTTACTGTTACTATGCTACAGTTTACTGTTATATCCAGTATGTATTAATAATGCTGGTGTTTACTATTATATCCGGTATGTATTAATAATGCTGGGGTTTATTATTATAACCAGTATGTATTAATAATACTGTTGTTTACTATTATAACCAGTATGTATTAATAATGCTGGTGTTTACTATTATAACCGGTATGTATTAATAATGCTAGAGTTTACTATTATAACCGGTATGTATTAATAATGCTGGTGTTTACTGTTATAACCAGTATGTATTAATAATGCTGGTGTTTACTGTTATAACCAGTATGTATTAATAAACCTGGTGTTTACTATTATAACCGGTATGTATTAATAATACTGGTGTTTACTATTATAACCGATATGCATTAGTAAGGGTTGTGATTAATATTGTTAGTGTGCGGTGTTACAGCCAGTGTGTGTTATTATAACCGGTATGTATTAGTAAGGGTTGTGATTAATTTTGGTTGTTTGCTGTGTTACAGTCAGTGTGTGTTATTATAACCAGTATGTATTAGTAGGGGTTGTTGATTATTATTGTTAGTTTGCTGTGTTACAGTCAGTGTGTGTTATTATAACCGGTATGTATTAGTAAGGGTTGTTGATTAATATTGATAGTTTGCTGTGTTACAGTCAGTGTGTGTTTTTATAACCAGTATGTATTAGTAAGGGTTGTTGATTATTATTGTTAGTGTGCTGTGTTACAGTCAGTGTGTGTTATTATAACCAGTATGTATTAATAAGGGTTGTTGATTATTATTGTTAGTGTGCTGTGTTACAGTCAGTGTGTGTTATTATAACCGGTATGTATTAGTAAGGGTTGTGATTAATATTGTTAGTTTGCTGTGTTACAGTCAGTGTGTGTTATTATAACCAGTATGTATTAGTAAGGGTTGTTGATTATTATTGTTAGTGTGCTGTGTTACAGCCAGTGTGTGTTATTATATCCGGTATGTATTAGTAAGTGTTGTGATTAATATTCATAGTTTGCTGTGTTACAGTCAGTGTGTGTTATTATAACCAGTATGTATTAGTAAGGGTTGTTTATTATTATTGTTAGTGTGCTGTGTTACATTCAGTGTGTTATTATAACCAGTATGTATTAGTAAGGGTTGTGATTAATATTGATAGTTTGCTGTGTTACAGTCAGTGTGAGTTATTATAACCAGTATGTATTAGTAAGGGTTGTTGATTATTATTGTTAGTGTGCTGTGTTACAGCCAGTGTGTGTTATTATAACCGGTATGTATTAGTAAGTGTTGTGATTAATATTGATAATTTGCTGTGTTACAGTCAGTGTGTGTTATTATAACCAGTATGTATTAGTAAGGGTTGTTGATTATTATTGTTAGTATGCTGTGTTACAGTCAGTGTGAGTTATTATAACCGGTATGTATTAGTAAGGTTGTGATTAATATTGTTAGTGCGCTGTGTTACAGTCAGTGTGAGTTATTATAACCAGTATGTATTAGTAAGGTTGTGATTAATATTGTTAGTGCGCTGTGTTACAGTCAGTGTGAGTTATTATAACCGGTATGTATTAGTAAGGTTGTGATTAATATTGTTAGTGCGCTGTGTTACAGTCAGTGTGAGTTATTATAACCAGTATGTATTAGTAAGGTTGTGATTAATATTGTTAGTGCGCTGTGTTACAGTCAGTGTGAGTTATTATAACCAGTATGTATTAGTAAGGTTGTGATTAATATTGTTAGTGCGCTGTGTTACAGTCAGTGTGTGTTATTATAACCGGTATGTATTAGTAAGGGTTGTGATTAATATTGTTAGTGCGCTGTGTTACAGTCAGTGTGTGTTATTATAACCGGTATGTATTAGTATGTATTAGTAAGGTGCGCTGTGTTAATGTGTGTTATTATAACCGTATGTATTAGTGTTGTGTTACAGTCAGTGTGTGTTATTATAACTGGTATGTATTAGTAAGTGTTGTTGATTAATATTGTTAGTGCGCTGTGTTACAGCCAGTGTGAGTTATTATAACCAGTATGTATTAGTAAGGTTGTGATTAATATTGTTAGTGCGCTGTGTTACAGTCAGTGTGTGTTATTATAACCGGTATGTATTAGTAAGGGTTGTGATTAATATTGTTAGTTTGCTGTGTTACAGTCAGTGTGTGTTATTATAACCAGTATGTATTAGTAAGAGCTGCTTGTGTGTATTTGTGAAACCAGTATGTGAGTTAGTAAGTTAGTTGTGATACAGTAAGTGTGTGTGTTAAACGCATGTATTAGTAAGTGTTACAGTTTAGTGTTGTGTTATTATAACCGGTATGTATTAGTAAGGGTTGTGATTAATATTGTTAGTGTGCTGTGTAACAGTCAGTTTGTGTTATTATAACCGTTATGTATTAGTAAGAGTTGCTTGTGTATTTCGATCAGAAGTGTGACCAGTGTGAATTTAAAGGGTCTGTAAATGAAGGTCTTTTGTTCATTATGATAACCAGTATGTATAAACAAGGAGCTTTTGGTTTATTATTATTGTGTGTATTAACATGGTC
>JAMWET010006432.1:0-2500 GCA_024036415.1 Prochilodus magdalenae | reverse complement strand
CTCTCTCGTACACTCTCTCATACACTCTCTCATACACTCTCTCATACACTCTCTCATACACTCTCTCGTACACTCTCTCGTACACTCTCTCATACACTCTCTCGTAAACTCTCTCATACACTCTCTCATACATTCTCTCGTACACTCTCTCATACACTCTCTCATACACTCTCTCGTACACTCTCTCATACACTCTCTCGTACACTCTCTCGTACACTCTCTCATACACTCTCTCGTACACTCTCTCGTACACTCTCTCGTACACTCTCTCATACACTCTCTCGTACACTCTCTCGTACACTCTCTCGTACACTCTCTCGTACACTCTCTCGTACACTCTCTCGTACACTCTCTCATACACTCTCTCGTACACTCTCTCGTACACTCTCTCATACACTCTCTCATACACTCTCTCGTACACTCTCTCATACACTCTCTCGTACACTCTCTCGTACACTCTCTCGTACACTCTCTCGTACACTCTCTCGTACACTCTCTCGTACATTCTCTCGTACATTCTCTCGTACACTCTCTCATACACTCTCTCGTACACTCTCTCGTACACTCTTGTACACTCTCTCATACACTCTCATACACTCTCTCGTACACTCTCTCGTACACTGTGTCATACACTCTCTCGTACACTCTCTCGTACACTGTGTCATACACTCTCTCGTACACTCTCTCATACACTCTCTTGTACACTCTCTCATACACTCTCTCATACAACCCACTCTCTCGTACAACTCTCTCGTTACACTCTCTCGTACACTCTCTCCGTACACACCTCTCATACCACTCTCTCTCGTACACTCTCTCGTACACTCTCTCGATACACTCTCTATCGTACACTCTCTCGTACACTCTCTCGTACACTCTCTCGCGTACACTCTCTCGTACACTCATCTATCACTCTCCTCGTGTACACTCTCGTACACTCTCTCGTACACTCCTCTCATACACTCTCTCATACACTCTCTCGTTACACTCTCTCATACACTCTCTCGTACATACTCTCTCGTACACTCTCTCATACACTCTCTCATACATTGTCTCGTACCCTCTCTCATCCACTCTCCTCATACACTCTCTCGTACACTTCTCTATACACTCTCTCATTACACTCTCTCAGCCAACTTCTCGAGTACACTCTCTCGGTACACTCTTCGTACACTCTCTCATACACTCTCTCATACCCATTCTCTAGAGTTACACTGCTCTCGTTACACTCTTTAATACACTCTGTCATACACTCTCTCATACACTCTCTCGTACCACTCCCTCGTACACTCTTCTCGTACACTCTCTCGTAATACACTCTCATACGCTCTCTACGTACACTCTCTCATACACTCTCTCATACACTCTCTCATACACTCTCTCGTACACTCTAGCGTGTACAATCTCTCGACACTCTCTCATACTCTCTCTCGTTACACTCTCTGTACACTCTTCTTCAACACTCTCTCGTACACTCGCGCGTACACTCTCTCCTACACTCTCTCGTTACAATCTCTCGCCCTACACTCCTCTCGTACAACTCTCTCCATAACACTCCTCGTTTACAACTATCTCATACACTCTATCTCGATAACACTCTCTCGGACATTCTCTCAGTACACCTCTCTACTCATACACTCTCTCGTACATCTCATCTCGTTACATTTCTCTCGTACATTCTCTCGTACACTCGCTCATTACACATCTCTCGTTACACGCTCCGTTACACACTCTCGTTACACTCAGTCTAGGCATAACACTCTCTTCATACACTCTCTTGTAAACTCTCTCATACACTCTTCGTCCCTCTCTCGTACACCATGGTCATTAAACTCCTCCGTTACCACTCTCTCCATACACTCTTTCGGTTTACACTCTATACAGACAATCTCTCGTACACCTCTACAGTTACACTCTCCTCATACACTCTTTCGCACACCCTCTCTCCTACACTCTCTCATCACCACTCTCTCGTACCCACTCTCTTCATACACTCTCTCCGTACACTCTCTTCGTACACTCTCGCGTTACACTCCTCTCGATACACTCTCTCGTACCACTCTCTCGGTACACTCTTCTCGTTAACACTCTACTCATACACTCTCTGTTACACTCTCTCATACACTATCTCGTACACTTTATCGTACACTCTCTCGTACAACTCTCTCATACCACTCTCTCGTACATTCTCTCGTACCATTCTCTCGTTACACTCTGTCTCATACACTCTCTAGTACACTCTATCGTCATACACTCTCTCATACCACTCTCCTCATTTACACTCTCATTACGACCTCTTTCATACAATCTGCTCGTTACACTGTGCTCATACACTCTCTCTACACTCTCTCGTACCACTGTTCTCATTACACTCTCTCATACACTCTTCTCCGTATACACCTCTCTCATACACTCTTCTCTCGTACACTCATTTCGTACACTCTACTCATTACACTCTCTCATCCACCCTCTCGTACACTCTCTCGTACACTCTCTAGTA
>JAMWET010006431.1:0-19131 GCA_024036415.1 Prochilodus magdalenae | reverse complement strand
ACTTTGTGCGCTCCATGGTCAGCATCCCTGTTTCATATTAACAGCGGGGCTATTTATTACACTAGCACTTATGGATAATGCCTTCTACTCTACATGGAATCCATCCCCACCTCGACATTCTCCTCGTGTTCCCTACCTACCGCTCAGGCGTCGCGTTTGCCTCTTTTAAATGAAAAGCGTGATTGACAAGTGTATGTGCCACCCCTGAAACTGGCAGTTGTTTTTTTTTTTTTTCCAGGCACTGCCCTGACTGCTGACGAAGCTAGCGAATTACAGCATGGTTTCCCTAGAGACAGGGCAGCAGCGTCTCCAAACGAGTACGGACGTGTATGAAATCTCGAAATGATCCGGCGGTTTTTCTAAAACCAAAACGCAAAAGCATGTCTGAAAGCGCTTAAGGAAACTCGGACCTCCGAGTCGTTTAGCGTATTTGAAAGAAGCCTCCTCACTAGCCCTTCCTATGTAAACTCGTGGTATGATGAAACACATGCTTTGACAATGCAGGTCTTGTGCTCACCGCATCCTCCATGGTCACCCTCTCCACAACGTAAAGTCGCCCAGGTGAAATGTGAAATTATACTCTATATGCAGTGACGATGGCGCGTTCCAATATTTTGGAGTGGCATATGGAACTACTAACCGTTACTGTGATCGTGTATATACTTCTGTTAATAGGGGCTTGTATATCCAATGCCTTTGACAGATCATTGCACATATTCAGAGTTTATATAGACCATGCTGTAAAGAAATGGGGATGAATGGTTATTTTTTTTTTTTTTTCTCCTTCTAATATAATAAATCCTGAATGACCAGAACTAACGTCTCCTATGGCCAGATGGGATGGGACGAATAGAACCTGGAACCGGGGGTAACGGCACAGCTGGAGGTGGGTGGAGTAACTAGTGGTCGTAAAGTAACTTCGGTCAAGATCAAAGGACTCGAATACACTCAACATCAAAAAGGATTAGAGCTTCACCATGTAAGCTGCATCATGTAGCATGCCCACGGGAGGATACATCCGACAGGACGCTCGAAACTTTGTGGGTAGGTTAGACTCTATGGGGACAATGGACGTAAGCAAGGCTGGGCCTTATCACTGTACCTCGACGGACCCAACAGCACAAGGTTATGGATATTCATGCAAGCGTGATGTCCTACATGAAGTCATCCCATTGGGTACAGCACCATTGGCAGACGGCTGCACCACCCAGGACTACATGCACACAGACCGTTACCACGACTGTCCCTAAAACACGTCACCGCTCACCAAAGGACTGCAGTGGGCTGGTCGTACCAGACTGTTCAAGGAGTGACTCAGGAATGGGCAGGGGTTATCTTCAGTGACGAGTTCCCGCTTTGTCTGGTGGAGACGCCCAACGAATCCGTGTGTGGACGGCACCGTGGTACAGCACAGAGAGAACGGTTTGCCGTTCACCACATCACATCATTTGACAATGCCTAATGTTTTAAATAATGCTGTTCTGATTAAAATCAAGGAAAGTTGTTGGTTTTTACAGCAGTGGGTCGCGCCAGTGTTAGGAGCTTGCCCAAGGACTCTTATATGGGTGGTTAGTCAGCAGCATTTCGATCGCTGTCCAAAAAAAAACAAGGATCTCCAAAATAGCACTTTACAGGAGAGGCCAAAAACTAATTTCATTCTAGGAAGTTAATGGAAAACCAAACTTTTTCCAAAAGATCTTTGGGCCATTTCTGTTGGTCCATTCATCAGGAAATAGGAACACAACTGAGGTAAACAGCAGTGGGGGCATGTGATTCAAATTATACATTAAAAGAAAAATCGTTAAAAATGGAGGATACATGTTTTTCATTGGGCAGTGACGGACGATTTCGCCAACGAGGACTGTGTCTCCCACATGGGCTGGTGGCTTCCTGGGTGGGTGGACGTGTTAACCGCTGTCCAGCAACTGCTCTTTAGTTATTCAACTTTTACTATTCCTAGAGTATGTTGTATTTATAGACGCAGCACTGGTCTGCCTTGGGGTGGCTGCTTTGTTTGACGCAGATCAAGGTTGGTCCTTTACACAGCCTAACGCAAACTGTAATAATGGCCTTTTCCCATGAGATCTGGAGATATGGCGTGGGATAACTGTCACCGTTTCTTCAAACTGAATGACAGAAGAGAGGATTGAGGAAGTTAGAATTCTGAAAAGACCGAGCAAAACTAGAAGACAGCGTTTCCATATGAAGAACTGCCAAACCAAAACTTGGCTGTCATCACGCTCATAGCATCAACACACAAGTGGGGGTTGAGTTAGCCAAATGGGACCCGTTTAATAACCAGGAGGTGTATCAACACTGAAAAAGAGGGCTGCGTCTGCAACATGTTAGGAATGGTCTTAAGCAGTACATACTGAACTGGATCTAGTAACATTATGGACATTTTAGCTGAGCGCTTCTTATCCAGAGCGGACTTACAAGGTTAATGAATTACAGGTGGCCCATTGTCAGTGTTGGGGAAAAGGGTTCCTTGCCCAAGGAACTCTGTATTGGCGTATACTCAGCTGGGGATTTTGAACCCCAGATCTACCCCAGTAGGTGGGCACCCTGAGTAGTGGTGTCAACCCACACGACTACCATCAAACGTACTGCTTTGGCTATTACAGAAGTAGGTACTTGTTTTAGTAATGTGCATGTGTAGTTTCAGTATACGCCACACGTCCTGGTGACACGACACTACTATGTCCCGCCATTATTACCCTGTAGTGCTTTGAAACCTGAATCTCCGCTGAACGTTCACACAAACTGCGGCAAACCCCCTTTCGTTAAAAAGCCAAAAAGTGACACCAACGGTCCTGTCTTACCACACTGTGCTTAACGGACGTTTACGCACTTCGTATGTGGTTAGCTGTGGTGATGAACACATTCCACGACAGACGGCGAGCGTTCGAAGCAGGAGGTCAGCAGCGAGAAACACAATGCCCTGAGAAGGAATTTGTTCAGCGGGCCTTCGGCTTTTCCATCCATGTTTTTCCAACACGTGTCCAGACGGACTCACGTGTTATAGCATACCATGGGAATCATACCCAAATGGAGTAGGACAGTGTGCTGTGGTCACATACTTCAAAATCCCTCCCGATGGGTGATATACGTCATGCGGGGACTTTCCGGGCCTGGCATGTACTTTATGAACACTGCCTGTATTCGGTCAATACCAGTAATCTTGTGTTACAGTACACTATGGTAGACCTAGTTACGCCATTTGCCCGGACGTAGCACCTCTCTATTGTATAACACAGTACTGACCATTGTTTTAAACAGGTGAGGTTCAGGGCGGGGGAAGAAAAAGAGCAGGTAAGATGGGGTAACGAAGATTAGGGAAGAATCAATGGTGGAGACGAAAGGGGGTTGTTGGGGGTGATTGTATACCTTATAAGGTGGGACGACCGTGGGTGCATTTCCATATAAACTGCAGCATGGGCCACTCCATAGGTGGGCGGAATCCGATCACACCATTTCACAACAACAGCCAATTTGCCTGAGCTTAGTTGAAGACCATCGTGAGATATATTAATGCTTCAGAATTCAGAGGATTGAACATTCAGAAAGGAAAATAATAAGTAGGTTGAGGCTGTTTTTCCTTTCAAAACACCAGCCTTTAATTATTATCCAAAATGACCGTTTCTAGTTGAGGATACGTCTTTTACATTTCATTAATGTTAGAGAGAGCTGGGTAGCATCCAACCCGTGACGTGGATAAATTGGTACCTGAAAATCCTGACAAAAATCCTCTGGGTCTATTTTGACATATAACGTCCTGCATGTATCCCCCCAGCCATGATGAAGGATTGACTCTGAGTACGATTTTAGGCCCAGAATGACTCAAACGTGCTGACAATTTGTACATGAAATAAAATATGTTACAATCAGCATAAGCCTGGTAAATTATACAGCAACTTGTGTTTGACGGGGAGCATCATCTTTTATTCATGCCTAGACTGGGCACATTTGGATTCTCCGTTTTTCAGTGTTGCTGGTTTTCTTCATATAACAATTATTTCACACGGTGTTTTATAGAATGTGTAGGAGTAAAGGAATCAAATACAGAAGTAACTTAGTAGCTAACGAGGGCCGTTATATTTCTGCCTCCACTGTTCACGGCTCGCCCCGCAGGGTCGCTTCCTCTGCGTCAGACCTGATACACCCCTGGTAACCTAAACTAGTTGTAAGGAGATGGGCAGTAGTAGTGTGTATGGAATGGAAAGAGTGTCCCCACACTACTATTGGGGACTTGGCATAAGCCCCTTGGGATAGAGAGCTCTCCTGTAAGTAGTATACTGTACAAGACAGTGGGGTAAAGTACGCATAATGAACACCCTCCCCCTGCCAGCCTCTATGCCCGCTTTACTCAGATTACTATGCCCCCAGAATGCTTTGGTCCTTTCCGTGAACGATGATCCATCGAGAGTTTAAATTCTCTTTCAAGTAAAAGCTCACAGTCACCTGGTGAGAGCTAAATAGGGGTGGGTATAACCTCAGGCTCCCTGGCAGATGGTGTGCTGCACACATAAAAGATGATGGTGCTGTGTGGTGTGTGTGTGACGGGATCCATAGATGGAGAAGAGGTGCCTGTACAGTTGCAGGGAATGTCTCCGTCCCATACTGGGTGGAAAACGCTCCAGAGATAGAAGATGTTAATGATTTGGGGCTAAAAGGAGGGACTGAGCATGTGGGTGTGGACAAAAGACCGCTGTAGTGTAAAGTCAGTTTTAAGTAGCTGAATCTGCAGGCGTATGAAAGCGTACGTCATGCATTCACGCGTCTACCAGCGGTGTACTGTGAAATCCCAGTCTATCAGGAATGCTCTACCCAGTAAGGAGGTGTGGTAGGTGCTGTGCTGTTTGGGACAAGGAAGATAAAGGTACCAGGATCAATAACTGATGTGATCTAATTTTACGCTGATATTATCAATATTTGATTGAGCTGAGCTACACAGCGAAGTCCTGGTCTCTCAGGTATTGGCCACCGTCGGCCTGCCGTGGTTTGCTAACCGCACCATCGCCTAGACATGCGTCGGTACTGGAGCCTAGTAGAGGTTCCTATTAACGGTGGTCTCGGTGATACATCCAGGTCACCTCCCTTCACGTCTTGAACTGCCTGCACACAAGTTTTCCTGCAGGTGGTGCGGTAGGGTGGTGGAGGTGGAGTTGTACACCAGGTCTTCTGGGACGGTGTATCACCAAACCAACGGTCATCTTGGGATGCTGACCACGGTGCCTCCACACACAGAGGCAAACGGGCGGGTTCCATGGTCCGTCTCCTACCGAGGCAAAACTGGGACTCGGTCACTAGAAGATGTCCTATGCTGTGCAAGGCCGTCTGCCCACTGGGTGCTGGCACTAACAGGGTAACCCCAGAGGTCAGTCAGCAAGTACGGTGATGTAGGCCGTATCCACGACTCGCGCGCTCACCTGACTCTGGGGCGTGCGGCTATCCATCGTTAAGGTTGTGTGGATGGGGTGTCTGAATCGGATCTTGGATTCTCGGTCTCGTGTGCTGGATATCAGCATATATTACGTGGGTGCCATCATACTAATATCCTAACAGCAACACTGGAAGACACGACTAGACCGCATCAGAACCAACCCCATTTCTTACTAGAAAACAGTGTCAAGCGTAACTAGTCTTGGAAGAAAGTGGAGAACATCCACACACGTGTTTCCGCTTCCACACTGGGGGGGGGGGGGGGGATCCCTTCATTGGGGGGGTGGGAGGGGGGGGGGGGGGGTAGGGTATGGGAGGTCTTGGGGGTGAGGGGGGTGGGAGGGGGGGGGCGGGGACATCGCAGGGTGGACCGGGAGAGGGGGGTCCCTATATTGGTGTCCGTCCTGTGAGAGGACCCTTCAGTGGTGTGGAGGTCTGAAAGGTTGGTGTTGTAGCTGTTCCAGAAGCTCCATTTAGCTGAGATAGGACTTACACACACACCTCAACAAAGCGAAGCTGCGTGTGTTCAGAACAATGGAACCGGACCAATGGGCGATGGTTTGTACAGTGTACACTGATTTTGGGGATGGTCCAGATTTGAACTCTTCCTTGCTGAGCATGTAGCATCCCCTGGCCTCTGGAAGGTAAACCCTCAGGCTCACATATGGTGATTATTCACTGTTGATACTCATGTACCTGAGTTCCCGTCTCTTGGCCTGGTAGTGGTTGGCATAGTCCAAACTGGAGAGATGAGAGAGGATAGCCATCCCTATTCTTGGGGCAGTTGTGCGTTTACTCTGTGCGACAGTGGATCTACTCTGCCCACCAGCAGCACAGCGGGAGCAGTGGTTTTAACTGACCCGAGCCCCCTCGGCTACGTTTTATTAAATCACTGACCTCCAGAACACGACTTCAGTGGTGGATTTATAAAGTGTATGATCTTCCAAAAAGGCCGTCAACCTTGCATGTGTTAAGGTGGTAGTACCTTCAGGCCTCCTGCATGATTCCGGCCGCTGCACAAGAGATGATGGGGCTATAAATACCGACGCTGGCGGGGTGTGAGTGACGGGAAGTCCATAGGATTGGGAATGAGGTGCTATCAGTGCAGGGAATGTCCCACTCGCTCCATGTTGTTGGAAAAACGCTCCGAGAGCAGATGTTAATGATTGGGGCTAAAAGGAGGTGGCTGAGCATGTGGGTGTGGCCAACCCAAAGACCGTAGTGTGAAGGGAAGTAAGCTGAACCTGTCAGGTGTATGGAATGACAAGCAGACGTACGGTCCCATACGCGGCGGTCTACCCAGCCAGTGGCACAAAATCCCAGTCATACAGGGAATTCTCCTCCTCGGGCAATTGTGCCCAGGAAGGCATCCACCACATCTGGACGACCAATTCTTTGATGCAAGATTGTGATGCAATAACAGTACTGAACACTGATGTGGTTCTACCATCTCTTCCTGCTTATTAGCGCGCCCTGAGTGGTGGCTGTTAGTGTATGTCATCAGGGAAAGTCCGATTTTCTGTACGGTTTAAAAAATGGTGTAACTGGCGGGTGACACATCAGATCTCCCCAACCTGTGTACAACTGGTTGTTCGAGCGCCCTGTCTTGGTGACCGCTGGGCAAATGCGATGATGATCAGATTGATCAGTAGTGTGGCTTTAGGTAGTCTAGAGCGGGTATCCGCCCTAAAATAGGGGTGCCACGTAGGAATACAACACGTTAAACTAGTCCCTTCATAATAAGGTGACCCAACCCGGGTCCTTGAAAAACTTCTCTGTCATCCTGTGCGTTTGTGGAGTGCACAGTCACCACAACCAGAGTATTCGGCAGCATGTGTTTAGCCTGTGCTTATAAGAATTAAAACCTGCTGAGGGACACAGTGGTATGTAACGTGTTAGGTTAGTAAAGATCCGGATCCCTGCAGATGTGTGGCGTGTGCAACAGTCAAGGCATGATGGGGCTGTATATTAGGTGTGAGTGACTTGCTCGGGATCTCTATAGATGGAGAAGAGAGGTGCTCTACAGATGCAGGGAATTTGTCCTCGTGCCCATATGTGAAAAACGCTCCCAGAGCAGATGTTAATGACCTTGGCTAAAAAGGAGTGACGTGAGCATGTATGTGGTGTGGCCAAAGACCATAGTTGTGGAGGAAAGCAGCTGAATCTTGCAGGTGTATGGAAGCGTATTTGACGGTTATAGGCCGGGGCTCTACCAGTGGTGGCACCTGTGAACATCGCCAAGTGAGTTAAATGTGTCCCTCAAGTGCTGTCCGGCCCATGGTCCCTGATCTACATACTGTGCCCAACTCATATAGACATATGGTCATCGTGATGTTAGTGATTCTGTTGTTCTGTGACCTGACCCCCCGTCCTTATCTCTGTCTCCTGTGGTTGGAGTGCACAGCTCAACCCAACCAGAGCCAAGATGGCAGCAGCATGTTTTACCTTGTGCTTAGATTAAAACTGCTGCCTGAGACACAGTTGGGTAGTAACTTCAGGTTCCTGCCAGATGGGTGTTTGCACAAGGATAGAGTAGGCGGGATCCATAGATGCCGAGAAGAGAGTGGCTACAGTTCAAATAGTGCAAATAAGGGATGAAAGTCAAAGTCTCGTCCCATGTGTGGGCAAATGTCGTTGTCCCATGTGTCAGAGCGGAAACGCTATGTTAATGATTAATGGCTAAAAGAAAAGTGGACATGAGTCATAGTGGATGTGGGCGTGGCCAAAGACCATAGTGTGGAAGGAAGATAGTTAAAGCTGAATCCTGCGTATGTGTATGGAGTAGCGTACGGTCGCCGAACAGGTCTACCAGTGGTGGCTGAAATCCCAAAGTCTACAGGAGGGCTCTACTGCTCGTGAGTAATCCTCAGTGTGCTGTCCGGGGGGACCTGGTTGACCTCTAGTCGTGGCCCAACTCTAGACTGTCTCATAGACATTATGTCCTCCGATGGTTTGCCGTTTGCCCCTGGCCCTCGGGGCTTCATGCTCTGCCGCCTGGGCCTTGACGCTTCACTTCTGTTTTATGTCGATGACCTAACCTCGTATCCGTCCTTATCTCTGTCTCGCTGTGGTTGGACTGCACAGTCAACAACCAGAGAAGCAGCATGTTTTTGGCCTGGTGCTTTCGAATTAAACATGCCGCCGAGTAACACAGCGCAATCTTAATAATAGAAGCCCATTTCCTCCAGTGGCTAAGTCGCGAAATCCCTCATTCAGATGCCGCTGAGAGTGTGTACGTTGTTGTTTCAGAGATGAGTGCTGAGCCTCTCCGAGTAGGGAGTCTCTTAGTGATACAAATGGAGGACTGGTTTAGAGGAGGCAGCTCCTGTCTTGCAATACCTGAGAGGATCCCCGCTGTTATAAAAGGTACAGGGGACAATAGATAACTGAACGGATGTTACTATGTTTCGTGGCTTGATGCTTGCCTTGCGGTGCAATGTGCGGGGGCGGGCTGTCGCCTTCCACGGCAAGCTTGATCCTCTGGGTTTCGATTCCCACAGCTGCGCAGACGCGTAGTCACAGAGCTGTCTAAATCACTCATGCCAGTGGCACGACTGCTAGGTTCTGATACCACTCACACCTATTACAACGCATGAAGTCCAGTGTCACTGCACTGGCTTGAGATATGATCCAAGCATCCACATCACTAACCTGCTTCTTTGGTGGGTCCTGTGGGGGTCCTGAGTCACTATGAACATAGAAGAAACAGGGTGTCGATGACAGTATGATGAGTACAGAAAACAGGATGTACTACCAGTCTGTAGCTGTAGAAACTACAGCAGAGTGTCCTGGAGGCGTCAGGGCGAGCTGATAACATCCTGTCAGACCCAGTCTTCCCTTGACTTTTACCGATACGTAGTGAAACTCAGCCAGCATCATACAGACTAATGGGAATTTCCCGGATGTGTAGATGATGACAGGTGGTCTCTGCAGTGCCCCTGCATCTACCCTGCTTTCGCTCTCAAAGGCAAGAATGTGAGGAGTTGGACTAAGTTGCAAGTGAGCTTCGTGCCCTCCCATCCAAACACATGAATAAATAAATCTGCGTTTTTCTATTTACGGCCTAAAGCCCCCTTTAAATTAATACCCACTCCGTCTGTGTGCATTATTAAGAAAGCGCCCCTCCGCACACGCCAGCCTGATTTACAGCCAAAACGATCCAAAGAGTGATTAAGAACGCAGTTCAGAGGAGCTCATGTTCGGGAGGACGTTCAGGCTTCAGGCTACTGATGGCAGGAACAACAGAGAAGCAGTGAAGTGAAAAAAGAGAGAGAAAGAGAGCGAGAGATTAAAAACGAGGTTGAAGCTTAGCTCAGGAGTGTTTTGGCTGCTTTCTGTTGACCCCTGAGGCTTGTGTGGGAGGGCCGAAGGGGGGCCAGGACCTTTCTGACAGCCCTGTGGCGTTGAGTGAGTGTGTTGTGTGTTATAAAGAAGAAAAGCATACTGCCATAGGCCGAGACCCCCCACGTTCTAAGCCCCCTACTCCCACGGTAAGGCTCCTGCTTTATACGCTCCATTCTGAAGGCTCAAAGGGGAGTTCCACCATCTTTGTCCATCAAATATCTGCATCGTAAAAGTGGCTGAGATTTTGAGGTTTGAAGTGAAACGCTCCGTTCTAGAGAAACATGCAGAGTCGGAATTGTTTTACAGTGGTGGTGATGGGAAAACCAGACGTCTGAAGAGTTCAGGGCCTCTACGAGCTGCCAGGCTGGTGGATGGATGGATGGATGGATAGATGGATGGATGAGTGGGTGGGTGGGTATATGGGAGGATGGATGGATGGATTGATGGATGGGTGGGTGGGTGGGTATACGGGTGGATGGATGGATTAGTGAATGGATTGGTGGGTGAGTGGGATATATGGATGAATGGGTGGGGCTGGGTATATGGATGGACGGAAGGGCGGGTATATGGGTGGAAGGGTGGGTATATGGATGGATGGAAGGGCGGGTATATGGGTGATTGGATGGGTGGATGGACGAGTGGGTGGGTATATGGGTGGGTGGATATATGGATGGATGGATGGGTAGATGGGTGGTTATATAGATGGATGGAAGGGCGGGTATATGGGTGGATGGATGGGTGGTTGGACGTGTGGGTGGGTATATGGGTGGGTGGGTATATGGACGGATGGATGGGTAGGTATATGGATAGGTGGGTGGGTGGATGGGTATATGGATGGGTGGATGGACGTGTGGGTTGGTATATGGATGGGTGCTTGGGTATATGGATGGGTGGGTAGGTGGGTGGGTAGGTGGGTATATGGATGGATGGAAGGGTGGGTATATTGGTGGATGGATGGGTGGGTTGGCATATGGATGGATGGGAGGGTAGGTATATGAATGGATGGGATTATGGATGTGTGGGTATATGGATGGATGGAAGGGTGGGTATATTGGTGGATGGATGAGTGGATGGACGGGTGGGTGGGTAGGTATATGGATGGATGGGTAGGTATATGGATGGGTGGGTGGGTATATGGATGGATGGATGGGTGAGTTGATGGATGGGTGGGTGGGTATATGGATGGGTAGGTTGGCAGGTGGGAGGTTGGGTATATGGATGGGTAGGTAGGTGGGAGGGTGGGTATATGGTTGGATGGATGGGTGGTTGGACGTGTGGGTGGGTATATGGGTGGGTGGGTATATGGACGGATGGATGGGTAGGTATATGGATAGGTGTGTGGGTGGGTGGGTGGGTATATGGATGGGTGGATGGACGTGTGGGTTGGTATATGGATGGGTGCTTGGGTATATGGATGGGTGGGTAGGTGGGTGGGTGGGTATATGGATGGATGGAAGAGTGGGTATATTGGTGGATGGATGGGTGAGTATATGGATGGGTGGGTGGGTAGGTGGGAGGGTGGGTATATGGATGGGTAGGTAGGTGGGAGGGTGGGTATATGGATGGATAAGGGGCTGGGTGGCAGCTTCCATTGGAGGGTGAGCTGATCCTATGTTAGATGGAGGGGTTAATTCTAAATTAACGAATACCCACCAATCTGTAGTAACAGGTGATTACACACTCATGAAAAACGGGCTTCTACAGTGAGCCGTTTCTTACCGAACCCCTCTCATTGGCTGTGTTTACATGTACACCACTGATGATACAGAAATGTTGAAATGCTGGTGGAGTTGCCCTTGGAAGCCTCCCCCTGTTGGACCTCTGGCGTGCGAGAGTGTGTGAGTGCATAAATACTCAGCTAAGTGCTTAAAATGTTTGTGTGCGACTGTCTGCTTTTGGAGGTCTACTACATTCATCACCACCCTTATTTTCCACTCCGCACTCACTGGCACTGTGCCCAGTCCCTCCTCTCGGACTCAGGAACACAGGACGGCCCACTGCAGTGCCCTTTACAGATTAGCCAACGTTAGCGCCGGGGCAGCTTACGGACTTCACATATACACGACCGGTCAAAGGTTTAGACAGACCCAACTTAATGGATGTAGCTGGTGGTCTTAAAGACTCTACAGGCTCACACTTAACAGCTCCAACTCCTGAGAGTCCGAACCAGTCCATATCCTGATACACCACATCTACTCCTGATGTACTACTGTGTTATACACTGATCAACCGCCTCACAGTATCCACACTCACTGTCCATCTTATCAGCTCCACTGACCGTACAGGACACTCTGTAGTTCTACAGGTCCAGACTGTGGTCCATCTGTTTCTCTGTATACTGTATTACCCTGTTCTTCAATGGTCAGGACCCCCACAGGACCACCACAGAGCAGGTATGATGTGGGTGGTGGATCATTCTCAGCACTGCAGTGACACTGACATAGTGGTGGTGTGTGAGTGTATGTTAAGCTGGTGTGACCTCAGTGTCACTGCTGGACTGAGAATCGTCCACCAACCAAAACTATCCAGCCAACAGCGTCCTGTGGGGAGCGTCCTGTGAGCAGCGTCCTGTGGGCAGTGTCCTGTGGGCAGCGTCCTGCGGGGAGCATACTGTGGGCAGCGTCCTGTGGGCAGCGTCCTGTGGGCAGCCTCCTGTGGCCAGCATCCTGTGGCCAGCGTCCTGTGGGCAGCGTCCTGTGGCCACTGATGAAGAACTAGAGGAGGACCAACACTGCACTGTGCAGCAGCAGATGAGCTATCGTCTCTGACTGTCCAACTACAAGGTGGACCAGCAAGGTAGGAGTGTCTAATAGAGTGGACAGTGAGTGGACACAGTGTCTAAACACTCCAGCAGCACTGCTGTGTCTGATCCACTCACACCAGCACCACACACTAACACACCTCCACCACGTCAGTGTCACTGCAGTGCTGAGAATGATCCACCACCCACATCATACCTGCTCTGTGGTGGTCCTGTGGGGGGCCCTACTGATGCTATGGCTGACGGTGTGTCTGTGCCATATCTCCACCTCTAACTCTTTCCCGGCTTTCTTCTTGGGTTTGATATCTGACCCCTTCCTAACACAAGCACCCCTCTGGCTGAACACAGTCTCCTCCATCCTCCTCTGCATGCTGTGTTTCTTTCTCAGAGGGCTGAAAGGCTGTAGGGCTGAACGGCCTAAAGAGTTCAGTGAGGTGGTTGCTTTCAAACACTTTATATAATCCCCAACAACATGTTTGTGTTCAGAGCGAGCTGTGTGTGCTGGAACGCTCTCCTGCTCTGATGTTCTGAATGGAGTGCCACTCCCTCATCCATCTGCACCACTGTCCAGCAGCCTCACAAGAGCCTCATCCCCAAACAGCGCGCTGAAATCTACTGACTCACTCTAAGGGGAGCTCCACCAAACGTTGAATGGGTAAGTGGGCTCTGGTTGTGACACTCGAGTACACTCACCGTCATAGCCCCACCCAAAGGAATCCACTTGGTGGGTGGGTTTGGCATTGTGATGTCAGCATAGACGGGCCTTATCGCTGTCCCTGACTGACCTAACAGCCGTTACTGCTGACGTTCAGCGAGTGGTGGTGTCCTCCATGAGTCATCCTGTTAGTGCAGCACCATTGACAGACGGCTGCACCACGCAGGACTACATGCACACAGACCGTTACCACGACTGTCCTTAACACCACGTCACTGTCACCAAAGACTGCAGTGGTGTGGTACCAGACTGTCATGGAGTGACTCAGAATGGTAGAGTCATCTTCAGTGACGAATCCCGCTTTAGTCTTGGTGGAGACGACCAACGAATCCGTGGGTGGAGGCAGGAACTGTGTGAGGATGTTCAAGCTGCATGGGATGGATTATCACAGGACTCCATTAGGAACCGCTACAGCTCCATACCGAGACGTCTGGCATGTTGGGTTAGCAAACACGGCGGCCCGACGCCATACTGAGAGACAGACTTCTGTATGTGTAGCTCAATAAATATTGATCATATCAGTCTAAATTCATCATCAGTTATTGATCCTGGTCACCTTTATCCTCCTTCCCAACAGCACTGCGATCCAATCCTTAATCTGGGTGCAGCTGTTCCTTTGATGTTGGGTGTGTTTGGCTATCCGCACAGACCCTTAATAAACACTACCGACACTTTTTGGCTTTGGGGCTTTGGTTAGCTCGAGGCCTGCAGGTTGGAGTGCCGATCAGGAGCTTATCGTAGACCGCGGGAAGAATGCGGGGGTCTCCGTCCTAAAAGCCCCTTATGGCATCTGTTTTCCACTTTGACTTTAAACACATACTCACTCACACAGCCTGTCAGAAAGGTCTGCCCCCTTTGCCCTCCCACGCAGCTTCAGGGGGCCGACAGAACCTGAGCCAAGAGACCAAACACTCAACCTCCCTTTCCATCATGCGCTCGGGACTGACTATGTGGGTGCATGGAGGAAGCCACGGGCCTAATATCCTACTAATCCATAAATATCCGATGGGAGAGGACACAGTAAGGTGATTTACAGGGCTAGTGTTTATTTAAGAAACGTCTGGATCCAAAATTACAAAAAGTTCGATATTTACAATCTCCGGAAAAGGTCTCGGATCGTAGTGGCCTTACATTTACATTTCAGGCGTTTAGCTGACGCTCTTAGCCAGAGCGACTTACAAGGGTAATCATAGTACAGGTAGGCTAATGTGGTGTTAGGAGTCTTGCCCAAGGACTCTTATTGGTGTAGCACAGCATAGTCACCCAGACCGGGATTCAAACCCGTCTCCCACATGTGGTGGTGGCTCCCTGGTGGGCTGTGGTGTCATCCGCTTAGCTACACCAACCACACGCCTTCACGCATCCCGTTCGGAATTTCAGTTACTACACAAGGAGAAGTAAGATGAGCCATAAGGGAAGTATGGATGGGATTAGCTGTGGAGGAGGGATAATGTCAGTTTTCTATGGGACGCCTGTTTATGACTGATCCGGCCAGGATTAGAACTCTCGGATTGGGAGCGGCTACCTTCGGAATACGTTCAGTTTACTGTAGTTTGATTTCCAGACGTCAGTCAGACTCTTCAGTGGCTCGAGGTAGAACAGTGTATAAAGGACCAGGTTTGAGGAACTACCTTCCCAAACATTTCCACAGGCTATGATGCAATACTTACCAATATGGTAAATTGCAGCAGATTAATATAACATGGGATTATTTCTAGGGTTTGTTTTGTGGCCCAGGTTTAATATAATCTGTGAGTATTTAAATGGTTATTTCTATAGGATTAATATAATCTGGGATTACATCCATGGTTGATTTTGCAGCACTCGATTAATATAAACTGGGATTACTTCTATGGTTTCGTAGCACAGGATTAATGTAAATGAGATTATGTGTATTGTTTTGTAGTAAATGGTTAAAATAAGATGGCATTATCTCTACGGTTAATTTTATAGCACATGAATACATAATCTGGGATGATAAAATCATCATAAAATTCCCTGGGATGATTTCTATGGTTTGTTTTGTACCACAGGTTTAATATAATCTGTGAGTATTTATATGGTTCTTCTCATAACAAAGGATTAATATAATCTGGGATTATGTCTATGGTTCATTTTATAAAACATGAATACATAATCTGGGATTATGTCTATGGTTCATTTTATACCACATGATTACATAATCTGGGATTATTTCTATGGTTCATTTTATACCACATGATTACATAACCTGGGATTATTTCTATGGTTCATTTTATACCACATGATTACATAATCTGGGATTATGTCTATGGTTCATTTTATACCACATCATTTACATAATCTGGGATTATGTCTATGGTTCATTTTATACCACATGATTACATAACCTGGGATTATTACCTGGGTTCACATGATTACATAACCTGGGATTATTACCTGGGTTCATTTTATACTACATGACTACATAACCTGGGATTATGTCTATGGTTCATTTTATTCCACATGGATACATAACCTGGGTTAATATTTCTATGGTTCATTGTATACCACATGATTACATAACCTGGGATTATTTCTATGGTTCATTTTATACTAAATGATTACATAACCTGGGATTATTTCTATGGTTCATTTTATACCACATGATTACATAACCTGGGATTATGTCTATGGTTCATTTTATACCACGTGATTACATAATCTGGAATTATTTCTATAGTTCATTTTATACCACATGATTACATAACCTGGGATTATTTCTATGATTTGTTTCGTAGTACAGAACTAGTGTTACCTGGGATTATTTCTATGGTTAAATCTGCTGAATCCTAAATTTGCGCAATTACAACTAACCCTGTCCTAAAAGTACGTAAAGCCAAACAGAAGGTGAATTGAGTTTGAGTTGAACTGTCTAGAGTTTTAGGAAAGTATTTTATTATACTTTTAAGAATTGAGAATTCTTCCACTTAATTTTGTTTTGGCTGTTATACGTCATATGTGCTTTGATGTTGCCACGTCATTCATGTTATTTTGACCTAGTGCAGTTTCATCGTTCAGCCCACCGTTCGACCAACAAAAGCTGTGTTCATGTCCACCCTGTGTTCACACAACTTCAGAGCTGATTTATTGGAGATTAAAAACCATATATACTCCTTTTCTCCTTTTGCCTGCTCATATGGCTACACCAGAATCAAGATAATCTACCACAGATTATAGTGATTAATCACAATTATCTCCAAAAAGATAGTGCAGCTATTCAGAATAACTAAAAATCAACAATGTGATTAATCACGATCACTTACATAATCAAGGCAACGTGACAGTTAACCCCAACAGGCTTGTTCCAATGATCACGATTACCATCAACAAAGGACATGTAGATTCATCTTGATTAAACTGCAACATCAGCTAATCCAGCCTGATCTTGAAGTACAAGGCAACAAGCTAACGTGGATTAATCGAAGTTTCTGCGCACAAAACTCACAGTGATTAATCACAACTAACTGTAAAAAGAAATGCAGTTAATGAGGATTCTCTACAATGGGCTACACTGAGTAATCGCAATTAACTGCAACAAGGTATATTTTTATTCGTTTATTTTGGAATATCTCCAGAAACCCTGAAAGAATAGCGGTTAATCATGAATTAACTGTCAACAGACTAATGCGTTAATCATGATTCCTGGCATTATACTGATGCACTTTTTGATTCTATAATATATGGCAACAAACTAATGTCGATTATCGAAAGATCCTGAAGCAATACTGAAGGGGATTAAATCACAACTGTAAAAAGGAATTGCAATTAAAATGAGAGTTATCTACAATAAATAACTGTGATTAATCATGATTAATTGCAACAAACTAATGCGATAATCATGACTACTGCAACAACTGATGCAATACTAATCTCGATAGATAATGGCAGCAAAACATAATGTTTAGTGTTTAATAACAAATTATCTGCAGCCAAACTAATGTGATTAATTCTCGATTAACTGCAGCGATAATGTGAATAACCTGCAACAAACTGACAGCGGTTAAGCATAGAGGCCACTGCAAGCTAATGAGAATAAATTCAGATTAATTCATTCTGACAGCATAGTTCTTACATTCCCGCCTGAGCCCGTCTCGCCTATTGAATCTTGACACCACTAGATATGAGCAATCAGCATGAATAAGGCTGAGGAAACATACAGTGGTCAAGGTAAGCCATGTGTAACTGGAATATGGTGAGTCGTACCGCCAGCAGCCTCCGGGAGTTCGAGTCTGTGTCTGTCCTCAGAGCCATCGCTGTAGGGCCGTGACACTATCCCTTTGAGGTGGTTTTGGCGGAGGAGATGTTGGTGAAACGAGGGTGGAGGTGAGATACTGAGGCGCTGCTGGAGGTCGAGTGCGCAGCGCGCTTTCGCCGAGCTTCTGCGGCTTTCCTTAGCGTGCGCTTCAGCTCCCACACGCGAAGCCTTCAGCTGCATCGTTCTCGCTCCATGCCCGCCACTCGTTCCTGACACTACCCACCGCTCCTCCTCCCAAACAGCACTGATGAAAGGATGAACACAGCAACTGCAGGAAAGAGAGAGAGATGGGGGATGGAGACGCGTTAAGTATGGCAGGATATTGCTAGCGTTCAGAACCAGCGTGGTGGTTTACATCATCATCCCAAACTCATGTTAGCCCCAGACTCTCTTCTGGAGCCCACACAAGAAACAGGGGAAGGAGGTGATCTCAGGAAGCAGGCAGTAGTAAGACCATTCTGTGTCAATTTCTGTGATCTACGTGAACGGGATTGATACTCACGCAGTCAGAGAGCATCCTTAGTTAGGTCTGTATTGCTTATCTAGCAGGACTCCTCCACCAAGGCCAGAGCACAGGACCACACACTCTGTACCACACGTTCAAACATTCTCAGAGCTCCATCGACAGAACCCAGGAGTTTACAAAGGGACTGAGGTGACTTAAGTTAAGTGTACTTTCCGTCACACTGATAGATAAATGTCGGACTCTCCTTCATCATCCCCGATCTCCATTAACCCACCACTGAAGACGCACGCTCACATTCGCCATCCCAATTCCGTTCTGTTTTCCAGAATATGATTCACCTTCAGCGAGTCTGTTTTACAAATACCCCACTCCCCCTGACCCGATGTGAGGTATTGACATACTTTTGCTGCGTCACATATCTGAGCGTTTCTCCATGTTGTTGTGTTCGTTTAGCTTCTCTGGTTTGACTCTATATGTCTTTTCCGGTTGGTTCTGTTGCGGTAGGGTTGTTTTGCCTGGTTCGGACTACTGCCGGTTGTCTTACTCTGACTCAGTATCTGTATATAATAATACACATAGTACAGCTCGGAAAAATGAAGAGCCCACCTAAGACTGACCGTTCCTCTAGCGTGTACAGGTATGGGTTGTGGTGGTCGTTTGATTCTCTACACACTGGAAGCATGTTCTCCCAAACTTCCAGATCAAGATATTCGTTATAGATCTGTGTATTAGAAAAGCACTAATTGTACTAAAGAAGCCTGTTTGTAGAACCATATGCTCGCTGTGCGTTTCACCCCAGCCACCGCTCGCCCAGCTCTCTGTAGGTCACCTGAGGTATCTTACGGGGAGGTAAGCGGACATGGGAATGAAGTTGGCGCTCATCACTAACGGTCAGTAGAGAGGGGTTTGGACTCTGGCCAGTCGAGCTGTGTTGTCCGTGTGATTTGCTGCTGGACCCTTGTCTTAGAACACAGACGCTCACTGTATCTGACAGTAAAGCAGAACCAACCTTCAGTTCCACATGAGAACCTGCTTGTACACTTTGGCGATGCTGATTGAAGAAGGAACTGGAGTTGGGCTCTGATTATCCAGAAGCTGTAGCTGTACCAACTGCTGTTTTAAGGCAA
>JAMWET010006430.1:62500-63966 GCA_024036415.1 Prochilodus magdalenae | reverse complement strand
TTGGTTTTGTTGGATGTGGTGTGGAGATTGGGGGGGGGTGTTAGTTTTAGGGGTGTTGTGGGAGTGTGGTTAGGAGTTGTTTGTTTTTGGTGGATGTGGGGTGGGGGATGGGGGTGGTGATGAATTGTGTGGGTTTGTGTTTGTGTTTTTAGTTTGTTTTAGTGTTTTTTGTGTGTGGTTTTGGTTGGTGGTATTGTTGTTTATGTTTTTTTAGTATGAGTGATTGTTGTGTTGTGTATTTGTTTTAGTTTGGGTGTGGTTTATGATGAGTGTAATGGGTAGTGTGTGTTTGTTGTGGTTTTTTGTGTTGGTATGTGGTTAGTGTGTGTGTGTTGTTGTGAGTGTATAGTTTGTTTTGTAGTGTTTGTGTGTTATGTTGTTTTGATGTGTGTGTGTTTTTGTTGTGTGTTGTTATGTTTGTTATGTGTGTTGTTTGTTTGTGTTTATGTGTGTGTGTTGTGTGTAATGTTTTTTTTTGTTTGTGTGGTGTTTTGGTGTTGTGTTTTTTTGTGTGTGTTTGTTTTTGTGTGTTTTTTTGTTTTAGTGTTATGTTGTGTGTTGTTAAATATTTAATGTATTATGATGGTGATGGGCAAAAAAGAATTTTTGTTTTTGGGGAGTTTGCCACTAGCGTGACATGCTTATGGGAAATTACTGTGCCATTACACCCCTCATGCTTTAGGACTCCATTGCACCGGTTGCAGTGCCACACGCCCATTCTCATTATCCTTCCATCCCCGCGTTTCCTTTCCTCCCTGACGTCTTTCTTTTCTCAGTCGCCCGCTCTATAAAGACCCAGCTTCAACCGTCTTGTTCTCTGACGCTTTCTCTCACTGTCTGTCTCTCTTTCTTTCTCTCTCTCATTTCATTGTTTCTTTCTCTCTCTCTCAGTGTGTCTCTGTTTCTTCAGCCATCCATGTCTATTTGCATTCATCGACAGTAGATGCTGATTGGCTGCAGCAGGCAATGATTTGGGACATGAAACTAGATAGATAAATGTACAGTGCTGTATGTAGATGGAGGGTGGTCTCTGGTTCTGTACGGTGCTGTGTGTAAGTGAAGGGTGGTCTCTGGTTCTGTACGGTGCTGTGTGTAAGTGAAGGGTGGTCTCTGATTCTGTACAGTGCTGTATGTAAGTGAAGGGTGGTCTCTGATTCTGTACAGTGCTGTGTGTAAGTAAAGGGTGGTCTCTGATTCTGTACGGTGCTGTATGTAAGTGAAGGGTGGTCTCTGATTCTGTACGGTGCTGTATGTAAGTGAAGGGTGGTCTCTGATTCTGTACGGTGCTGTGTGAAAGTAAAGGGTGGTCTCTGATTCTGTACAGTGCTGTATGTAAGTGAAGGGTGGTCTCTGATTCTGTACAGTGCTGTGTGAAAGTAAAGGGTGGTCTCTGATTCTGTACGGTGCTGTATGTAAGTGAAGGGTGGTCTCTGATTCTGTACGGTGCTGTATGTAAGTGAAGGGTG
>JAMWET010006430.1:35000-57500 GCA_024036415.1 Prochilodus magdalenae | reverse complement strand
AATTCTGCTGGTCTCCTGTCTTTCTCTCCACTCAAACAGATTGGGGAGGCGGTTGTGGTTCTGCTGTAACAGAGTCTCCTGCCTTCTCCACCTTATTGGAGCTCCTCCTGCCTTTCTCCCACCTTATGGTTCTGCTGGTCTCCCTGCCTCTTCTCACCTGTATCATAGAGGTCCTCCTGCATTTTCAACCCTGTTAGCCCTGATGAAGGTCCTGTCATCTCCACCTGTTTCGGGGAGCGGTGTTAACATGCTAACGGTTGCCTGGCTGCATGAATAAACTTCTGCTGGTCTTGTCTCTCCACCTCAGTACACGTATCGTGAACCACCGTCGGTGTGCTCTAAGGCTTACTGTGAAGGCTTCCTGCTGGGTCTTGTCTCTCCTACCTGTATCGCAGGAGTGCGCCGGTTCATACGGGCATTAACGTGGTTCTGCTTCTCAGATACAGGTAATGAAAGAACATCATCATCTACATTTTTACTGTTTATCGGGGTAACGGAATTCTAACTGCTGCACACCTGACCCTCTGACCATTCGCTGATGTGAGTAGATCGTTAGTCTAGCTATTGCTACATGTTAATCAGGGCCTGAGTAGTGCTGCGGGGTTCGTACATGGTTCTGCTGCACACTGGTACTTGTCTCTCCACCTGTATCGGCTGTGTGGTACAGTGGCAGTTGTGATAATTCTGCTGGTCTTGTCTCTCCACCTGTATCAGGGAGGCGGTTGTGGTTTTGCTGGTCTTGTCTCTCCACCTGTATCGGGGAGGTGGTTGTGATGATTCTGCTGGTCTTGTCTCTCCACCTGTATCGGGGAGGTGGTTGTGATGATTCTGCTGGTCTTGTCTCTCCACCTGTATCGGGAGGTGGTTGTGATGATTCTGCTGGTCTTGTCTCTCCACCTGTATCGGGGAGGCGGTTGTGGTTCTGCTGGTCTTGTCTCTCCACCTGTATTGGGGAGGCGGTTGTGGTTCTGCTGGTCTTGTCTCTCCACCTGTATCATAGAGGTGGTTGGGATTCTGCTGGTCTTGTCTCTCCACCTGTATCGGGGAGGTGGTTGTGATGATTCTGCTGGTCTTGTCTCTCCACCTGTATCGGGGAGGCGGTTGTGGTTTTGCTGGTCTTGTCTCTCCACCTGTATTGGGGAGGTGGTTGTGATGATTCTGCTGGTCTTGTCTCTCCACCTGTATTGGGGAGGCGGTTATGATTCTGCTGGTCTTGTCTCTCCACCTGTATTGGGGAAGCGGTTGTGATGATTCTGCTGGTCTTGTCTCTCCACCTGTATCGGGGAGGTGGTTGTGGTTCTGCTGGTCTTGTCTCTCCACCTGTATCGGGGAGGCGGTTGTGGTTCTGCTGGTCTTGTCTCTCCACCTGTATTGGGGAGGCGGTTGGGATTCTGCTGGTCTTGTCTCTCCACCTGTATTGGGGAGGCGGTTGTGATGATTCTGCTGGTCTTGTCTCTCCACCTGTATTGGGGAAGCGGTTGTGGTTCTGCTGGTCTTGTCTCTCCACCTGTATTGGGGAGGCGGTTGTGATGATTCTGCTGGTCTTGTCTCTCCACCTGTATTGGGGAGGCGGTTGTGGTTCTGCTGGTCTTGTCTCTCCACCTGTATTGGGGAGGCGGTTGTGGTTCTGCTGGTCTTGTCTCTCCACCTGTATTGGGGAGGCGGTTGTGATGATTCTGCTGGTCTTGTCTCTCCACCTGTATTGGGGAAGCGGTTGTGGTTCTGCTGGTCTTGTCTCTCCACCTGTATTGGGGAAGCGGTTGTGGTTCTGCTGGTCTTGTCTCTCCACCTGTATTGGGGAGGCGGTTGTGATGATTCTGCTGGTCTTGTCTCTCCACCTGTATTGGGGAAGCGGTTGTGGTTCTGCTGGTCTTGTCTCTCCACCTGTATCAGGGAGGCGGTTGTGGTTCTGCTGGTCTTGTCTCTCCACCTGTAATGGGGAAGCCGTTGGGAATCTGCTGGTCTTGTCTCTCCACCTGTATTGGGGAAGCGGTTGTGGTTCTGCTGGTCTTGTCTCTCCACCTGTATTGGGGAGGTGGTTGTGATGATTCTGCTGGTCTTGTCTCTCCACCTGTATTGGGGAGGTGGTTGTGATGATTCTGCTGTTCTTGTCTCTCCACCTGTATCGGGGAGGTGTAGGAGTGCTGGTTGTGGATGTTTGTGTGGTTTTGGAAGTGAGAAATCGGCTGTGAGAGAATTCCGTCAGTCGGAGCTTGTTCGGGCAGTTACCCGCACATCCCTTCCCCTCTCAGAGCGCCCTGCTCTCGATGGCCAGTGCCGTGTGATGCTCTCTCTGTGGACGGCCTGCCCGCCCGGAATAATGCACACGGTATGGAGTTAGCTCAGTCACACATTTCCAAACGACTGTATGCACTTGTTCATTTTCTCCTCCCTCCGGTTAGGGACCTGCCTCATCCCTGCTGTCCTCTCGCTCTGTCCTCCTACCCCTCTGCTCTGTCGTTCCTGGCTCCAGCTCGCTCACAGCTTAACAGCTTGAGAGACAGCCTCTGTTATAGCGGCGAATGTAGCAGCACGGCCGCAGCAAAGCGGCTGACACTCTGCGTTAGAGTCAGGAGTCAGAAGTGAGAGAAATCCCACTCTTCCAACCCAACCCCCCCACCACTGTCATTCCTCATCTCAGAGAGGCTGTTATTCTTCGGGGGGGGTACGAGATCAATGCAGTTAGCAGAGACGCCTTTTATTATTCATTCAAACGACCCAGAAAAACAGAGAGAGAGAGAGAGAGAGAGAGAGAGAGAGAGAGAGAGAGAGAGAGAGAGAGAGGGAGAGAGAGAGAAGGAGAGAGAGCAGGAGAGAGAGAGAGAGAGAGAGAAGGAGAGAGAGGGAGAGAGAGAGAGGGAGAGAGAAGGAGAGAGAGCAGGAGGGAGAGAGGGAGAGAGAGCAGGAGAGAGAGAGGGAGAGAGGGCGAGAGGGGGGATCTCTTTGGAACGTGTGCGGAAAACACATTAACACTTGTTATTATAGACCATCCGCACACTCTTTCTCTCTCTCTATCTCTCTCTTTCTCGCTCTCTCTCTTTCTCTCTCTCCCACTCTGTCTCTTTTCTCTCTCTTCCTCCCTCTCCCTCTTTCTCCCTTTCCCTTTCTTTCTCTCTCTCTACCCTCCTCTTTCTCTCTGTACCCTCTCTCTCTCTCTCTCCCTCCCTCTCTGTCTCTCTCTCTCTCTCTCTCTGTCTCCTCTCCCTCTCTTTCTCTCTCTACCACCTCTACCTCTCTCTCTCTTTCTCCCTGTCTCTCTCCCTCTCTCTTTCCCTCCCTCTCCCTCTCTCCCTCTTTCTCCCTCTCACTTTTTCTCTCTCTCTACCCCCTCTTTCTCTCTCTCTCTTCCTCCCTCTCTCTCTCTCCATCTCCCTCTCTTTCTCTCTCTACCTCTCTCTCTCTTTCTCCCTGTCTCTCTCTTTATCTCTTCTTCCCTTCCTTCCTTTCTCCCTCCCTCTCTCTTTTTTTCCTCCCTCTTTCTCCCTCTCACTTTCTTTCTCTCTCTCTACCCCCTCTCTTTCTCTCTCTACCACCACCCTCTCTCTCTCTCTCTCTCTCTCTCTCTCTCTCCCTTTCTCTCTCTCTCTCTCTCTCTCTCTCTCTCTCTCTCTCTCTCTCTCTCTCTCTCTCTCTCTCTCTCTCTCTCTCTCTCTCTCTCTCTCTCTCTCTCTCTCTCTCTCTCTCTCTCTCTCTCTCTCTCTCTCTCTCTCTGTTGTCCCCCTGGTGGGTTCATGGTCAGCTGTGTTATTTTCCGCTCTTCTCGTTTAAAAGTTCACTCTTTCTCTTCTCCTCTTCTCCTCACTCTGCTTTGTGTGTTAGCGATGTCTGTAACTTAGCAACAGTGGAGCGCCCACTGTCCGTAGTTATTCCTGAAAGCGCTTTTCCTCATTTTTCCTCTGGACTCTGATTATCCTGGATCTTAAGAGGAGGGATGTGTGAGATGCTCGGTCCTGATTCAGCTTCTCCTGAATTGCTCCCAGTGTATTCTCCCTCTCTCCTTCACTCTCTCTCCCTTTCTTTCCCTTTATGCCTCTCTCTCTCTCTCTCTCTCTCTCTCTCTCTCTCACTCTCTCTCTCTCCCCTCCACTCTTCTCTCCCCCTTTCTCCCCTCTCTCCGCTGAGCTGTTAAATTTCTCACCTCATGTGAATGAGATCTGCTGCTGATGGATTGTGATGGAGAACAGAGCAGGAACAGCGTCGACTCCAGTCTCTAAACTTAGTTTAACACCAGGTGTTGCCATGCAGAGCGATGTCACTTAGCAACCAACGAAAGAAGCAGATCATAGAACCTCACAGAATGAAGTCTGATTAGAATAGATGAAAGCATGGATAGAGGGATGGGTGAACTGTATTGATCTCCACAGATGGTGTCTGTTCAAAACTGATGAATTAATAGAAGAAAGATGGAGGACACATCTCCAAAAGCAGGGTCAGCATTAATCATGCATCGGCTTTAGTCCTCTCAGAGTATGGATGTATGGGTAAACAAATGTTTGGATGGATGGATTAACAAGTGTATGGATGGATGAATAAAAGGGTATGGATGGATGGGTAAACATATGGAGGAACTAATGTTCAGATGGATGGATAAACTAATGAATGGATAGATGGATAAATGAATGTATGGATGGATTAATTGATGAACAAATGTATGGATGGATGGATGATGGATGGATGGATGGTCCAATGGATGGATGGAGGAACTTATGTATGGAAGAACTGATGGGTGGATGAACTAATGTATGGATGAATGGATGGACTGATGTATGGATGTATGGATGAACTAATGGATGGATGGATGGATGAACTAATGTATGGATGGATAGACTAATGTATGTATGGGTGAATGTATGGATGGACAGATAAACTAATGGATGGATGAATGGATGAACTAATAGATGGATGGACGGATGAACTTGTGGATGGATGGATGGATGGATAGATGAACTAATGTATGCATGGATGGATGAATTAATGGATGGATGGATCAATGGATGAACTTATGGATGGATGGATGGATGGATGAACTAATGTATGTATGGATGGATGAACTAATGGATGGATGGATGGATCAATGGATGAACTAATGGATGGATGGATGGATCATTGGATGAACTAATGGATGGATGGATGAACTAATGTATGGATGAACTAATGGATGGATGGATGAACTAATGTATGTATGGATGGATGGATGAGCTAATGTATGGATGGATGGATAACTAATGGATGGATGGATGGATGGATGAACTAATGTATGGATGGATGTATGGATGGATGGATGGATGGATGGATAACTAATGTATGGATGGATGGATGAACTAATGTATGGATGGATGGATGAACTAATGTATAGATGGATGAACTAATGTATGGATGGATGTATGGATGGATGGATGGATGGATGGATAACTAATGTATGGATGGATGGATGAACTAATGTATGGATGGATGGATGAACTAATGTATGGATTGATGGATGAACTAATGTATGTATGTATGGATGGATGGATGGATGAACTTATGTATGGATGGATGAACTTATGTATGGATGGATGGATGGATGGATGGATGGATGAACTAATGTATGGATGGATGAACTGATGGATGGATGGATGGATGGGTGAACTAATGTATGGATGGATGGATGAACTAATGTATAGATGGATGGATGAACTAATGTATGGATGGATGGCTGGATGGATGGATGGATGGATAACTAATGTATGGATGGATGGCTGGATGGATGGATGGATGGATGAACTAATGTATGTATGGATGGATGGATGGATAAACTAATGGATGGATGGATGGATGAACTAATGTATGGATGGATGGATATAGGTTATTGATCCTGAATAGGAACCTTGAGTGCCCTATAGGTGCAGACATTCCTCCAAACACACAGAGTGCAGGACCAGTGAGACGCAGTGCTCATGATCTCCTGAGCGGGAGCTGAGATGGAGAACAGAGCCGTACAGCAAACGTAAACTTCTCAGAGCTTATTTTAACATCAGGTGTTGCCATGCAGAGTGAAGTCACTTAGCAACCAACGATGGAAGAGTCAAGGATACAATCTCACTGAATGGACTGAATCAGTGGGAAACGGCTCTGTACCAAACTCCTCACAGGTATCTAACTCCCAGTTAACTAACTCCCAGCTGGGAGGTGCAGGCTCTTTCAGGAGAGTGGACTCCTGACTCCTGAGATCCACCGTATTTAAGAGGTCAGGGGAAAACAAGTGACCACTGTATAGGACCTAGTCAAAGACGAGGAACCGTATCAGTGGATGCTGAAACCTGAATAACTTCCACTGGCTGATAAAGGTGGACTCGGATTTTCAGTTATGGACAGATACGTGATGCTCTTCCGCAGAAGGGTTCAGCACAGAGCGCTCCCATAATAAACAGACACTCACTGTAGTTCCACACACACACGCACAGAGCAGATGACGCCAGTGCAAGACATTACATAAAGTGAACAAGACAAGCAGGATGAAAAACATCTCTCAGAACCCGGTATGAATTAAGTGGTGCGCATATAAACAACAGCCTAGATGAAAAGCAGTAGACAGAGCGCTGCGTGAGCGAGTACCTGAGGCTGTGTGCCTGTAATTTGTTTTTTGATGGCTGGATATTGGGCATACCCAAATGCTGTCGGAGGCTGGGCTCATTGGGGTCCGCTGGGAGGAGGCATTAAAGCGGCTAATGGCAGCTGGCACAAAAATCCCTAATAACGATTCCTACAGAAACACGGCAGGATCAGCCGGCTGCTGAAGTTGCTCTTCGGCCGGGATCATCAATCCAGATTTTCAGTCTAGCAGTGATTTCTCTGCTGGAACACTCAGTGGGTGGTGTTGTGCAGAAGTCAGAGACCACCTTACGCTCTGACTCTGCAGGCGCTCCTCCAAAGTTCAGTTTTAGACGCTGGTGTGGCATTTTCGGGTTCTTCTTACCAGCCAGATAACCCCAAACACATTCAGTGGTGTGGAGGTCTGAAGATGAACCACTGTGTCCACTCCCTGTCCACTCTATTAGACACTCCTACCTTGCTGGTCCACCTTGTAGATGGACAGTCAGAGACGATAGCTCATCTGCTGCTGCATAGTGCAGTGTTGGGCATCCTCTAGTTCTTCATCAAGGGACACAGGATGCTGCCCCCAGGACGCTGCCCACAGGACGCTGCCCCCAGGACGCTGCCCCCAGGACGCTGCCCCCAGGACGCTGCCCACAGGACGCTGCCCACAGGCTGTTGGCTGGATAGTTCTGGTTGGTGGATGATTCTCAGTCCAGCAGTGACTTTGAGATATCCAGCAGCCCTGCTGTGTCTGATCCACTCACACCAGCACCACGTCAGTGTCGCTGCAGTGCTGAGAATAATCCACCACCCACATAGTACATGCTCTGTGGTGGTCCTATGGGGGTCCTGACCATTGAAGAACAGGGTAATACAGTATACAGAGAAACAGCTGGACTACAGTCTGGACCTGTACACCTACAGAGTGTCCTATATGCTTAGTGGAGCTGATACCGTGGACAGTGGGTGTAGATACAGGGAGGTGACACACTGCACACTGACTCAAATGCGTGAGGTTGTAGAAGGAGTCTTCAGAAACCAGTATTTACCAGATATCGGTGTGCTGGGCAAGGTCATCTTCCAACACGCCAGCGTCTAGGCTCAGCACTTTACTGGTTTAGGATTCTCTGTGCTGGATAGATCCTCCTCCTCCAACATCATCTCCAAAACACAGCCGCATCTTCAGCATCTCACGCTGGACCAGAACTTCAAGGCAGCGTGTTCCTTCCTGGCGCTGTCCTGGGGGAAAGGACAGGCAAGGAACCTTGGGAGATCGTTTAAGGGAAGGTTGATCAGTGAGGTGTAAGGGTGTATGATGGTTTCGCTCTAGGAAGCTCTTCTGTAACACTCTCTGAGGGCTTTCCTCAGCACACTCAGCCTTCGGAAGTACTTAGGAGTGATACTAACCAGACAGTCAGTCCATTGTGTCTGTCTCCTTTTCTCAGTGAGGTGCTTCTTGATCAGCTACACCTCCTTTCAGACCTCCATAACAATGAGGTGTCTTCTCACAGTGGAGGAAGGATGGGCAGAACCACCTGTGGATGTTCTCAGACCTGAAGCAGGAGTGGAGCTGGATGTTCTCCAGCACTGGGATTGATGACCTCGGCTCTAGCGTACAGTGTGAAGGGCATAATCAGGAAGCTGACCTTCCTATTCAGCTTATTGAGGTGTTTGACCCGCTCTGCAGTGCTACCAGCAGATAACAGTGTAGAAGAGAGCAGTATCCGTCGGATAGCTGTGGAATATTCCCAGGAGAACTGCGGCTGAACGATGCTGAAAGGTCCAAGCCTCAGCAGAAAGAGGCGACTCTGGCCTTAGCAAGTCCAGTTCAGTCTGTTTAGATGGACCCTGAGCTCATTTCAAGGGTTGTACACATGCACTAGTCTCTACATCCTCTTCTGGAAGGTTACCTGGTCCGAGGGACTTCCCAAAATCCCAGAATCCACCATCAGTTCACTTGGTTGATGAACCTTACCTCAAATTTCACCAAATTGTTTACACCATGAGAGAAAGGATGGGCAGAACATGAGAATGTCCCCCTTTCCACAAAATGGGCAAATGGTGATATAGTGTGGGATTTCCTCTTTGGAAAGAAGAGAGAGTTTCTCCACCTCATGCAGGAGCCGAGACTCAGGAGCTCACCTGAGTTTTACCTGGAGATAAGGTTCCACTAAACGAAGCACCAAACAAATTGACTTCACATCTTTAAATGCAGGATAGGATTCCTGTCCATTCTGGAAAAGTTGAAGTAGTGTGAAGACATCGCTTCAGTATCTGAATCTCTTGGTACTTCCACACAGGATATAATCTCACTGGATGGAAAACTCCCCTAGTAGTACCTTCAAGCTCCAGCAGATGGCGCTGCATGAGGATGATGGGGCAATAAATCCCTATGGGGTGTGAGTGACGGGATCCATAGATTGGGAAGAGGTGGTACAGTGCAGGGAATGTCTCGTTCCATGTGTGGAAAATGGCTCCAAAGCAGATGTTAATGGTTGGCTAAAAGGAGGGACTGCATGTGGGCGTGGCCAAAGATCATAGTGTGAGGAAGTAGCTGAATCTGCAGGTGTATGGAAGCGTACAGTCATACGGGTCTACCAGCAGTGGATAAAATCCCAGTCTACAGGGAATCCTCCTTGGAATTGTCCCAGGGAAGGCATCCTCCAAATCTGGCCCAGCTGACCAATTCTTTGATGTGAGAGTGTCTGAACATTGATGTGGCTACATCCAGAAACTTGTCCAGTACAGGCCCAGTCCAGTCCCAGCTTTTATTGGTTCTGGTGGAGGTACCATACACTGCCTGGTACGGTTCAGTCACAGGGGGCTCAGATATGACCTCACCATGCCACCATCGATTTGTTCGTCTTTCTGATGATGGTTTTCTTCACACCTCCACCTCCACCTCCAACAGCCTAGGATACAGTTCATTCCCACTGTTAGTGCACCCAGGAGTGGAGGAGCTGCCAGAGAACTTCTCTAGGTGGCATCAACTGGTGTTATCTAAGTACGAGGTGGACGGGGAGAGCCGACACGTCCCTGTGCTGTCCCTGCCGTACAGTAACACAGCCTAGTCAGTCAGGCATGATGGCCGAGATCAGGGAGGCAGGAGACTGGAGGCACCAGAGAATCAAAGATCCCGACCTAGTGGACTCGGATGACACCAATGTGTGTCTGGCAGAGAAACCACAGGGGGTCAAAGTGGTCTCTGCCAAAGGATCAGTGCTATTTCAAGACCACCCTCTCTAAAGGCTTTACGATGTGTGAAGCCTGAGCAACTGTCCTGTAGGTGTTAGGGCCGCTGGGCCACCCTGCCTTTGACACCAGGCTGTGTGTCTGAGTTGGTGGAGCGACCGTGGAGTGGACTTCAGTATTCCGGAAATGACAGCAGGCACGTTGGGAATATCCATAATGCTAACCGGAGTATGAATTCCTTCCATGGTTTTATATGTCTGATCTTTTATTGCTTCCAAGAGCTGTAGAGAAGTGACGTGTTGTTCACGAACGAGTCAGCTCTTACATGTAAAACTATGAGAGCTGACACTCTTTATTAACTTATTATTATTATTATTATTGATTTTTATTTTTTTATTTTTTATTTTTTTATTTTTTTGTTACAAGCAATTCTGTTCCTGAAAGCCATAGACCCTCCCTTTGGGAAAAGGATAAAGCGTTTGGAATTACTTATGCACAAACTGAGAACTGCACCTATCCTTTTTTAGTGAATGTCTAATAGACTAATTCGATAGATAGATAGATAGATAGATAGATAGATAGATAGATAGATAGATAGATAGATAGATAGATAGATAGATAGATGGATGGATAGCTGGATAGATAGATGGATGGATGGATAGCTGGATGAATGGATGGATGGATGGATGGATGGATGGATGGATAGATAGCTGAATAGATAGATGGATGAATGGATGGATGGATGGATGGATAGCTGGATGGATGGATGGATGGATGGATGGATGGATGGATGGATGGATAGATAGTGCTGCCTGAAGAAGATGCGGAGTGATGTGCAGGTTAAGCTGGTTGCTAGCTGTACACAAATGAATGGTAGTCTATGGAGGGAACGAATGACGCACATTGCGGGTCAGTGTGTTTGGCGGCATGTCTTGAGTGAGTACATGCAGTTTGGTCTCGGCTAAAGGAGACAGTAGGGCTTGGATGGAAAACGTTGGATCAAAAAACATTGGAACACTGGAACAGTGTCTATCTCAGAAACTGAAGGACCAATTAGTGGACAAAAAAAGAAGAGGAGAAGAAGAAGAGAAGAAGGTGAAGAAGAGGGAGAAGATACAGAAGAAGAAGAGGAGAAAGAGAAAACAGAGAAGAGGAAAGAAGATAAAGGAGGAGAAGTTGAACTCTCCAATCCCCCGCTGTCCACTGAACTAACACCAGAGCGCTGTGTGCTTGTGTACTGCTGTTGCTCCACCGATTGACGTTTTCGGGATATCCACTCAGACCTGCTGTTAGCCTAAATGCTAACGTTGACGTCAGCTCTGTCTGTATAGCGCTGATGGAGGCCGAGTGGGGTGTGTTGTTGTGAGTCTTTGTTGAGTCACTGTGTCAATATCTATAGAAGGGCCCCATTGTGAGTGCTCTCCGCCTTCCCTGTGCTGCGTCACTAAGTGGCAGCTCCAGCTTCACCACGTGGGTGAACAAGTTCTACAGGTTCCACAAATGTCATGCCTGACGTCCAGTCCCTCATCGCTGGTTCTGCTAACCGTGAACGGGAGGGGCAGTAAAACTTCCCCATGACATTTACTGCCCTAAGAACATACGTACAGCACCTGCGGAATGGGCCGACAAAACCGCGGTTAGCGTAGCAGGCAGCTCCTCCAGGCAGCTTTGGAGGAAACTCACCGAGACCGAGATTAAGCCAGGAGAGTCCCTGTGAATTTCACCAAAGTGTCTAGACTCTATGCAGATTGGATCCGGGAAACCTTCACAGGAGAAGGCCATATGAGGGTCAGCGTTGGTATCCTCGGCACGTTCGGAGTTTCAACCTTTCAGTGTGCTCTGACATTTTCCAGACATGCACTGACCAACAGCGTCTGCATTAAATGGGAATTCCGCTGATGATTGAAAACCAGTCATTCGGAGTGGTGTGAACTGGACTCTGAACACGGTGCCTCCACACACGGATTCGTTGAGCGTCTCCACCATGACTAAAGCGGGACTCGTCACTGAAGATGACCAGCTGCCATTCTGAGTCACTCCATGACAGTCCGGTACGACACCACTGCAGTCTTTGGTGACGGTGATGTGGTGCCAAGGACAGTCGTGGTAACGGTCTGTGTGCATGTAGTCCTGCGTGGTGCAACCGTCTGTCAATGGTGCTGCACCAACTCATGGAGGACACCACTGCTCACTGGAGGTCTGTAATGGTGGCTGTTGGGTCAGTCAGGTACAGAGATAAGACCCGTCCCTGCCTAGGTCACATGTGCGGTCACCATGTCAAACCAACACACCAAGGTTCATTCTGGTCAGCTGACAGAGCGCCTGGTTTCCATCCCCAGGATCCAGGGTTTGGTATGAACCCATTCTGAACTGTGGACTGTTGTCATCAAACGTATACCGTCTTTTATTTGGGAATGCTCTGCTCGGATTGTGAACCCTGCATCTACTCCTAAAGGGGGGGGTTAGGACTCCACGTGTACATGGCGACCGCTGTGGAACAGTAGAACCCGATGAAAGAGAATACAGGTTATTACTGCATAGGCTGTCATGCAGGCCTGGACGCTACAGGCCAAGTCAACCTTTCCCATGCCTTCCTACTGAGAAAGAGAGAGGAGGAATGAGGATGAAGGAAATATCTCCTTTCAGCTAGCCGCCGTTTTCCACATCTGCCCTCCTCTCACTCAGCACCTGGCCGGGCTGGCCTTTGGTGGTTTTGGGTTTGGAACTGAACGCGTTCTGCTTAAACCACATGACTGTGTGCAACAGCTCTGAGCGCAGAGCTCACAAACAGACACGTACACGCCCACGTGCAGCCGCTTCGAGGTCAGACTAGTGCATCGTGCTTACTGCTACACGCGTGTCGCTCCTACTTTCTGGAATTCCGCGAGATAAATACACCACCACTGGTACGTGAATGTCATGCACGGTGTGTGTTCGGTACCAGATCTAGAACATTACCTCACGTTTACCTCAGGTTTGTGTCTTGTGGTTGTTGGGTGCTCGTGTTGTGTGTGTGTGCGGGTGTGTTTAGTTTTGAAAGCACATACTTTGTTTTGGCATGGAAACCTAACCTGCTTGCATTTGTGGCTAGCTTTATTGGCTTGTTAGCATGCTGGCTAACCTAGCTAGCTATGGCGTGACCAGAGACCCCAACAATGTCCACTGTTTTCTATATGTACAAGGACGCATCATAAAACCTAGGGAAAGAAGAAACCGCTGGCGACTGGCGAGCCCATGTCTTTGATTGGTCAACGGAACGATTGCTTGATTGCATCATTCGTTTGCACTGGGAAAATCTCACCTCGGTTTGTCACCTGTCACCTGTCACCATGTTGCTGGCCCCTAATTGCGCCTACAGGTCGTAAACTTCCATCGTAGGAAGCGTCTAGTCGCTGCTCACTCAGTACAGCAGTATGGCTCCAATGCATCCGGGATTCTGACTCTGACTCCTGGATTGTGTTGGGAATATGACTCACAGCAAGGCTGGAAAATGTTCCCGGCTTTATCTTTATGCAAATGAATGCACAGTGATGACCAATCAGAGAAAAGCTACGTAGACCTGCCTGGACAGCATGTTAGGAAAGCTAGTAGCTGCTGTGTCCGAATACCACATGGTAGAAAGTCTCCGGCACTGACGGCACGGCACTGGTGGCGAGGCACTGCCGCCTGACAGTGGACACATGGTGCTAAGGTCCGAGAGCTGTGTAGCACCGTCTCCTGATTGGTTGTCCTTCGGTTTTAGCAGGTGGAGCGCTGCTGAGTGTTGAATCCTGAGTCTGATTGGCCCTACTCCTGTATTGTCGCCCCCTAGAGGCCATTCTGCTGACAGAATGGAAATTGACTTCTGCCCCCCCATAAGTCCAGCGTATGTACATACATACACGTATGTATCAGTGTATGTAGGACCCCTTGGTCTCTCAGGGGGTGAAATGCTGTGGCTGTGTTGAGCTGCTTGTGAGCAATGAGAGGTGAATGTGGGAGGAGCGTGAGATGGCCGTGATGGACACAGCTGCAGCTGGCTTCATAGCAAATAATACAGACGATCAACTGAACACTGTTATAAACGCTGACCTGCAAACATCACATTCCATCAACGCTGGCAAAAAAGCATATTTCAACGATCGGATATATGGACAAAAGTATTGGGACACCTACAGAAGCTTGCATGAAACCCATTCTAATTCCGTGGGCTCTGAGTTTGTTACCCCTCAGCAGCTATAACAGCTTACACTAATCTGGGAAGCTTTCTATAAAATTCCGGCGTGTGTCCGTGGGAAAACCGATGGTGGATGCGAGGACCCGACTTGCTGTCTTCGCTCTAGTTCATCCCAAAGGTGCTGGATGGGGCTAGAGTCTGTGTGGGCCAGTCAAGTTCCTCTACACCAAACTCATCCAAACAGCCTTTATGGATCTGGAAAAGGAAAGGGTTCTTCCTTAAACTGTTCCAGCAAAGCTGCTCGGCCATGAAAGCCCCTGTCATGCCAGAGGTTTGGAGCTCAGGTATCAGCAGAGTGTTGGAGACTCTTATGCACTCTGAGACCTCTCTCTGTAACGTTACATGGTCTAAAACTTTGTGGTTCCGATTTTTAATATTAGCACCCACAGCTGATCGTAGAATATCTAGGACTATTAAGAGCCATGCTGAAGTTCAGTGAGTTCTTTAGAACGACCCATTCCTTCATTAATGTCTGGAAAGTCTGACCTCAAGGCTAAGTGCTTGATTCTATACACCTGAATCCAGGGTCCCTATACTTTTGTCCATATAGTGTATTTGTTTTACTGTGATTTTTTTAAAGGCTCATTATTTAAAGCTGAAGCTGCTGCAACCCATTAGATACACCACAGTGTGGTAACTCACTGTAGGAACCCTGGTACTCGGAGTCGCTGTGTGTATCTAGGCCGGATTATAAGCTAGCAGGTCATTTCGACTGGTGCCTGCAGCTCTTGGTTCTGTCCATCGGGTTTAAGAGTTTGTAGTGAGACTATTGAAAGCCATGTTGAACCTGACTGACGCCACCAACTGTGTGAGCACAGCAAGCAAAACAATAGAACCTCCAATACAATAGAACAGTAGAACCCCTTCCACCGCGAAGGGCAGAACACTGATGTACTGAATGTGTCACGCAGTATTTATATGGATTTAGAAGTATGACTGTGTGATAACTCCGTACTGTGTTCTGTACCGTAGTTTGGACTTGTAAGTGACCCTAGCTGGTTCATGCTGGCCTTGTGCTGGCCTTGTGCTGGCCTTGTGCTGGCCTTGTGCTGGCCTGGTGCTGGCCTGGTGCTGGCCTGGTACCAAGCTTCTTCACAGAAAGTTCCTACATGAGGTGGTTATGAATACGCTGCCTGATGTCTGAGATGCTGTTTATGATAGTGTGGAGATGATCTGAGCCTTAAAGTCCATTCATGGTGGAGGGATACATGCTGCAGGGTGCTGTGAGGTCAAATAGTCCCCCAAAGAAACTTAGTATTTCCAGGTTTTCCAGATTTTACATCATCAGCATTCCATATACACTCAGAAGATAAGTGCAGGCCATTGTTATGCTACCCTAACTGGTTGTTAGGGTATAGCTAGGCCATTGCTGTAGTGTCCCAGGTGGTTACTAGTATGTGTGTATGTACAAGGCTTTAGATTTGAGATTGCTCTGTTGTATTCCGACTGTGAAATACATAACCTCACCGGACTGTAACCGAGCCCACTACATACTACTGCCTCCTTCTGAGTACAGGCCCACGGACCACTCAAGGGTGCTTCCTGGCCCACTGGGGGTCCACGGCCCACCAGATGAGAAACCCTGCACTAATCGGCACACTTCTTGTGCAAAGTACGTACTTCCTGTAAACACTGCCTTGACTGCCCGTGGTGCTCCGCTCTGTCCCTCAGACGGGGGATCTTCTGCGGTTAGGGGCTTGTTATTCGTAGCTATGCCGAACGTGAGCCCCGCTGCCTGCTTTGGCCTTATAACTTTGGACCCTCCACTTGTCAGAGCAGATTTGCAGCCCTGCATGTGATGTATCAGTGCTGTATATGAGCAGTTTATAGAAGCTCATCTCTACCACAACCACATCTATATGGAAATCAGTGGGGTCCCAACCACACACACACTCACACACACACACACACTCACACACACAACCACACATACACACACACACACACACACACACACACACACACACACACACACACACACACACACACACACTCACACTCACACACACAACCACACATACACATTCACACACACACACACCCACACCATCCGCAAACACGTAACAGAGCTTCACTGGAGGTTACAGATATGCTACAGTCATCAAACATACACTGGGTGCTCACATACTCTCCTAGACTCTCTCTCTCTCTCTCTCTCTCTCTCTCTCTCTCTCTCTCTCTCTCTCTCTCTCTCTCTCTTTCTCTCTCTTTCTCTCTCTCTCTCTCTCTCTCTCTCTCTCTCTCTCTCTCTCTCTCTCTCTCTCTCTCTCTCTCTCTCTCTCTCTCTCTCTCTCTCTCTCTCTCTCTCTCTCTCTCTCCCTGTCTCTCTCTCTCTCTGTGGTCCTCTTTCTCCCTCTCCCATTCTCTCTCCATCTCTCTCACTCTCTCACCATTTGTCTGACTCTCTCTCTGTCTCTCTCTCTCTCTCTCTCTCTCTCTCTCTCTCTCTCTCTCTCTCTCTCTCTCTCTGTCTATCTCTCTCTCTCTCTCTCTCTCTTCCTGTCTCTCTCTCTCTCTGTGGTCCTCTTTCTCCCTCTCCCATTCTCTCTCCATCTCTCTCACTCTCTCTCCATTTGTCTCATTCTCTCTCCATCTCTCTCTCTCTGTCTATCTCTCTCTCTCTCTCTCTCTCTCCCTGTCTCTCTCTCTTTCTGTGGTCCTCTTTCTCCCTCTCCCATTCTCTCTCCATTTATCTCACTCTCTCTCCATCTCTGTCTATCTCTCTCACTCTCACTCTCTCTCTCTCTCTCTCTCTCTTCCTGTCTCACTCTCCCTGTCTTTCTCTCTGTGGTTCCTCTTTCTCCCTCTCCCATTCTCTCTCCATCTCTCTCACTCTCTCTCCATTTGTCTCACTCTCTCTCCATCTCTCTCTCTCTCTCTCTGTCTATCTCTCTCTCTCTCTCTCTCTCTCTCTCTCTCTCTCTCTCTCTCTCTCTCTCTCTATTTTCACTGACTTCCCCATTGCATCATTCTGCATATCAGTGAAATTAAAGGTGCAGTATGCGATTCTGGAGAACGGCTGTTGATACTTGAAATGCACAAATTAACCTCCATTCAGTGACCTTCAGAGGCCCCTCCACCAAAAAACTGTATGGTCATAAAAACTTGGTGCAGAGAAAACGTTACAGCGAACACTGACTCGGAGAGTACTGTAACTAAGGCTAGCAGGTTAGCTGGTTAAGCTGTCTGTACGATTTGCTGCTGTGATGCTGACCAGTTACTACCACAAACATTAGCAAACAGACGGGTTTGACTGGTTCTGTCAGAACCCACTCCACCTTAAATGGTGCAGAAGATTTCTTCCAGCGCCTACATTTTCCTGTTCCACCTTAAACAGTGTAGCAGTTCAGGTACACTGTTATCTATTAGGTTAGTCCTGTGTAAAAATATGTAATATGAATTATTAATAGATTCTGAAAGGAATGATGTTGAATTCCATGTTTTCGTCCAGCTCAGCCGTCAGAGCGTGAGTGACGTTATCCTCGGGTTCTGTGAATAGCCGCTGGGGTCAGCAGGTCAGAGGGAGGGAGACGTCCGCTGGTGTTGGAGGTCCAGGGGGGCCTGTGCAGATGATTGACAGGGTCAGGGGTGTGATGACAACTTTTCTATGTCACCTCACATCCCATAATTACCACACCACCTGCACCACTCACTCAACTCTGTTCCCTCTCTCTCCCTCGCTCACTTTCTCTCTATAACTACGCATTCTGTTCCCAAAACTAAACAATAAACATGGAAACATAAAACAGTCGGACCAGAGCGCTGGACTATAGGGAGTCTACATGATGTAGTTCAGATGTAAACAGACTCCTTTACAGTAGTTCAGTGTGAAACTCTCGGTTCTAGATAAAGTCAGAGCCTCTCTCAGTGTCGGTGAGGGTAACCAGACGTCCCCCTCTAAAAGCTCCCTCACAGAAAGTTCCTACATGATGTGGTTATGAATACGCTGCCTGATGTCTGAGACGCTGTTTATGATAGTGTGGAGAAGAGCTCAGCCTTAAACTCCATTCATGGTGGAGGGACACATGCTGCAGGGCGCTGTGAGGTCAAATAGTCCCCCAAAGAAACGTAGTGTTTCCAGGTTTTCCAGATTTTCCATCATCAGCAGGAGATACGTGTAGGCCATTGCTATGCTACCCTGGCTGGTTGTTAGGGTGTAGCTGGGCCATTGCTGTAGTGTCCCAGGTGGTTACTAGTATGTGTGTATGTATGTGTGCCGCTAGGTGTATGATGTCTCTGAAGGCTTTAGATTGGAGATTGCTCTGTTGTATTCCGACTGTGAAATACATAACCCCACCGGGCCGTAACCGAGCCCCCTGTGACTGACCCGTACCTAACAGTGTGTAACACCTCCACCAGCACCAACAACAGCTGTGACTCTCACAAAGTCTCTCTCTCTCTCTCTCTCTCTCTCTCTCTCTCTCTCTCCCTCCCTCCCCCTCCCTCTTTCTCTCTCTCTTTCTGTCTCTCTATCTCTCCCTCCCTCTTTCTCTCTCTCTCTTTCTGTCTCTCTATCACTCTGTCTCTCTCCCTCTTTCTCCCTCTCTCTTCCTCTCTCTGTCAGTCTCTCTGTGTGTACTGTGTGTGTGTGTGTGTGTACTCCAGAGAGATGACCCTTTTCCTCTCCGGCCTCCTGAGCCCCATTCACACTTCCTGACACACACACACACACTCACACACACACACACACACCCTGTCACTCGTGACTGAAGTGCGGAGTGTGAGTGTGTTTGTTCAGTGTTTGGTGTTTCGTCCCCTGCTGCAGCTCTCCATTGTCTCATCACTATGCTACAGTAAGTCGCTCTACTTCTCTCTCTCTCTCTCTCTCTCTCCTACTTGTCCTGCTGGTGTCTCTATCTTACCCAGAATCTCTTTCTCTCTCTCCGCTCTGTGCGTCATCATCCTTTCTTTTCACTCTCTTTTATCTCCTCCATCTCCTTTTTCCTCTCTCTAACTTTTATCCGGTGAACCAGTCGGTGCATGTGGGTGCCTGAGCGTCTGGCGGCCCAGCCGGCGTGTGCGTTCATGCTGCGTTCTCCGCTGAGCCGGTGCGTTTAGAGTATGTGACGGATTGTTTTCAGTGGTAGCGGGTCGTATAGGGAGAATCCAGATTCCTGCTTCTTCTGAATGGCCACGCCGCTTGGTAAAGCATTCCGATTTGAACCTCTTGAATCCCTGCTTGTCCCGAGTGTGTCACAATTTCACATGCATGGTTTCTCGCCCGCTGGCTCGGAGTAATTGGTGTGGAAATTGCAGATAATCTTCCAGCGTGTGCGGCGTTTGTGTGTGTAAGTAGAAGAGGAGAGATTCTATCAGTGTTCGAGTTACACTCCGGCTTCTGGAGACGGGAGGACACTGGAGATCCTGACTTGGTTACTTAATGGAAGAATAGACCTCCTGAACTGTCACTGGGGGGCTCGTCAAATGATCCCCGGACAGCTGACAGCATGTCTTTACCCTACTGACATTAAGGAATGATATCTGAGTGAGAAACTTCCAGACCAGATCTGTCCTGCTGGCTTCACGATTTGTGTGTGGACACTGGGAGAAACTGGTTGCGTGTTTTTCCATTCAGTTCTACAGTTTACAGATTGCATTACATGCAACCTGCAGTAGGCAAATGAGAAACTTATCATTTTCAGAAATAATAACAATAATAATAACAACAATAATAATAATAATAATAAAATGTATGAATAATAATAATAACAACAACAACAACAATAATAATAATAATAATAATAATAATAATAATAATAGCAAGAATAATATAATAATAATAATAATAATAATAATAATAATAATAATAATAATAATAATAATTATTATTATTATTATTATTGCTATTAATAATATTAATAATAATAATAACAACATCAATACTACTACTACTACTACTACTAATAATAACAATAATAATAATAACAGCAATAATAATAATAATAGCAATAATAATAATAATAATAATAATAATAATAATAATAACAGCAATAATAATAATAATAATAATAATAATAATAATATTAATAATAATAATAATGTTTATTTATAGAGCACCTTTCATTCCTTTGGCTGCTCAAAGTGCTTTATTTATATATACACACATACGTTAATCATGCAAGTGAGCATGATCTGGCCTGATTGGCTGGATTCAGTGCAGCCGTTTATAAAGTACTGAATAAAAATCCTCATAGATCATAGTACTATGTTTATTATTAGTAGTAGTAGTAAGTAGTAGTATTAATATCATTATTAGTATTATTATTATACAGAGCCCACCTGTAAATGATCAGTGTCTCTAGCTGTGCAGGTTCTGGGTTTGTGTTGGACCAGAATCCCTCAGTTCTGTTTGATTCTCTACACTACTGGAACCACGTCTCCCAAACTCCAGATCAGATATTGTATTAGATCTGTTTATTTGGGAAACCACTAATGACCTCCAGAAGCCTGTTTTAGAACCATGCTCGCTGTGCGTCTCACCCCAGCCACCGCTCGCCAGTCTCTCTGTAGGTCACTCGAGGTCATCTTATGGTGGTTAAGGGACACTGGAATGAGGTGGCGCTCATCACGGTCAGTAGAGAGTGGGTTTGGCCCTCTGCCAGTCTGTAGCTGTGTTGCCCTGTGTGTTGGCTGCTGGACCGTGTTCTTATGAAGCAGACGCTCACTGTATCTGCCAGTAAAGGTAGAACCCAACCTTCGGTTCCTCACTAAGAACCTGCTGTACATGTGGAACTAGAGTGGGCTTTGATTTATGTCCAGAGCTGTGTATAGTTTTTGGAGACACCATACTGTTCATACAGTAGTGCCGTTTGGATTTTGGTCGTCATGTTGTTCTTTCCAGCTGTGATTGACAGTTGTTCTGTCATTGTTGACACAGCTGGAAAATGAAACATGAGCTTCAGAAAACTTGGATCTGTTGACGGCCAAAGCTGGAGTCAGTTCAAGGGGGTCTGCGTTTCCAACTCCCCTCCCCTGCGTTTTACTCTCCTGTCTATTGATCAGGCTGAAAAGCATGCCGTGATCACGTGACACACTATCAGTGTTTTGATTGGCTGTTTTATGAAACTTGTTTAATGTGCTAGGAACTGTTGCGTCTGACTTTTGAGTGACTTGCAGGGAGTCGCTTTGTATCACCCAGTTCAAGTGTCATTTAGTCCCATGGAGCTTTACATGGCTCTATGCTTCACTGGTCCCAGTTCACCTCTCCCACCGTCTCCGGATTCTGGACTGGATCGTTTGGGGATGAGTGTGTGTTCTGACAGTGTAATGTATGAACAGATACGCTGAGCCGTGTTTAGCTGTATGCAGTGTGTGAGTTTGACACCCCCATTGGGGACGAGGAGGGTCCAAACCTTGGCACTGCATTGAAGTTTGTGCTCTGGAAAAACATATGGAGCAATTCTATTGATCACATACCATCACATGCTGTTTACTGCACCGCACACTCAGTCCTGCCTACACCTACAGATCCCAACAGATAGAATACAACACAGTCGGCTACAATGCCTTCCCAACAACCAGAGCACAAAGCAAATATACAACATATATATATATATATATATATAATATTTATATATGTATATATATGTATATATATATATATATATATATAATTTCCAGTGTAAGCTGCCAAAAACATGCATTTTTCTACATATAACAACACATCCAACACATATGACATTTTACTGTTTTTGGAAGCAAATATTATCATTATAATTATATATATATATAATATATTTTATATATATATATACATATATATATATATATATATATATATATACATATATATATATATATATATATATATATATATATATATATTTTTTTTTTTTTTTTTTTTTTTTTTTTTTTAAATTTAGGTCATATTTCTAAATGTTTGTGAGTAAATTTTTCTGATCCACATTTTATTTTTCACAGCAAAGCATTATACATCCATACAGACCACCATCAGCTACATCATCAGCTACGTCATCAGCTCAATACTACATAATATCAAATGTCTGAGTGGTTGAGGTGTCCACTCTTCAGAGGTGCTGCCCGTCCCCAGGCCAGTGGAACCTAATAAACCCGGCCACTGAGATCAGATTTAATAGTTCCTAAGAGACCGTGTCCCCCTAATTGTCCCCCCATGATGTAGTTGTTGGCTTCACACCCTTCACCACGTGTCATTTCCCGCCGTCACCGCTGTGCCGGACAGAGACTCTGCTGATGCAGAACACCCAGTGAATGTAAAGGTACCTCGCTGCAGAACTAGCCGTGCGATTACCTAATCATATTTAGATGGAGTTACACAACAGCTGCACGGCATCTGAAGGGTTAACCCACGCTCCGGGGACTGAACTGTTCACCCTTCATATGAGTGGAATGTAAGGAGAGACGCTTGCTTTAGAGGCATTCACTCTCACACTTAGTCTCAGATCCAAAAGAAACTCCTCTGGCGACTGAGGAGCTGGCACGGCCTTCTGACAGTATTAATTAAGAGGTGGAGAAGGTGCACCATCCTGGAAGATCCA
>JAMWET010006430.1:7500-20000 GCA_024036415.1 Prochilodus magdalenae | reverse complement strand
GTCGGGTTCTTTGGGAAGGGAATGGAAAGTGCCGACTCCCCCTTCCCAGCCTGGAACGCCGGATTTCTCCACATCGTCCACCATGTTGGTTCTGTAGCTCCGGTGTGGTTGTATGTAAATGTTGGGGGTGTGAATATTAATGAGTCTGTTCCGTAACAGTTCAGGATTTTGGGATCATCCCGTTTTCCCGTCCTCTTTTGGAAAAGCAGGATTTGTATTAGAAGGAGGAACACCAGTGTTTGAGGTTCACGGTATGTAGTTTCTAGATACTGGACTCTCCTCTTTACACCATCACGGTCCACATACGGCTTTACAGTCTATTGGAGCTTTAATTATGGTGGGTTGGAAGAGTGGTCAGTGATGGAGGTATAGATGGGGGAAGAAGGCATGCACAGGGTATGTGCGGACGTCCCATTGGGACTGTCTCCTCAGGACGTCCCGCCCCAGGGGTTGGTGCACAATGGCAGCTGTTAATCCTGTCACAGCCAGCTTTCTGCCTGCACTCAGACCAGATGTGCTGGATTAATATTAAAATAGACGAGTGCTAGAAAGAGGTCAGAAAGGTCAAGTTGGCACACGGCTGGTTCTGTCAGTCTTTGTACGTGTATGTATGTGCGCTTCTTTGACCGCAGCAGCTGCGTCTCGGGGAGGCGTGCCGTCCCGCTTGGTCATTTTTTATTTGTCGTCCGTCCTGTTCGGTCCACTCGTCCCCTCGGCCCTTCTCCTCGCCGCTCCTCCATCACTCTCTTTTTGTCCTTTAACAGCGCTGAGTGTGTCCCAATGCAGAGCCGACGGTGCAACCATTCGCCCGACATGCACCACCTGACCGTCCAGGTATGTCACGCATACAGACGTACACTCATGTATTAATAGAGGTATAGATATTTATACTTCCACTGCTGCCGTCCTTCCTGCCGCTTTCTGGTCGCATGTGCCGTCCGGCAATACTTATGTCCATTTATCAGTGTATGTCTGTGCTGGTTGCTGTCCCTGTAGCGACTGTTGTTGTCCAATGTCGGGTGCCTTAGTACAGTCCTATTCGTCAGTGTTGATGTTGTAGGTGAATGTACGCTGGATGTCATGTACAGACAACATATTATATTTGATATTTTAAAATATAAAATAAAAATAGTAAAACGGAAATTAACTAGACCGTGACTTCACAACACGTTTTCTGATTCGCTGGTTGTTAAATGGAGTAAATAAAGTAAGACTGTGGTTTAAATGCAGTTACATGTTCTGGGTAGAGGACAATGTGTGTTTATGTTTAATATAAATGCTATAATTCATGAAAGGTTTTTGCGTATGACTGTAGTCGTGATTAGGATGTCACCGCTGGGGTCACTCGTTGCCGTGCTGCGTTGACTTTAGTTGCTTTTGTGTGTTTGTGTAAACAGTTGTGTTGTTTGTTTGGGGCTGTTTACATGCTGCCATCTCTGCTTATGAATGATCACATCTTCTATGGTGGCTCCAGGTTTCAAAATCAATTGAAATTTGGTCAACCACGAAATAATCAAATCAATAAATCGGAAATTATAATGACATATAGGACTGAAACAGTCACCACTGAAACAGTCACTACTGAAACAGTCACTACAAAAACAGACACTACTGAAAAAGTCACTACATAAATGTCCACTTCTGAAACATCCACTACTGAAACAGTCACCACTGAAACAGTCACCACTGAAACAGTCACTACTGAAACAGTCTCTACTGAAACAGACACCACTGAAACAGTCTCTACTGAAACAGTCTCTACTGAAACAGACACCACTGAAACAGTCACTACATAAACGTCCACTTCTGAAACATCCACTACTGAAACAGTCACCACTGAAACAGTCACCACTGAAACAGTCTCTACTGAAACAGACACCACTGAAACAGACACCACTGAAACAGTCACTACATAAACGTCCACTTCTGAAACATCCACTACTGAAACAGTCACCACTGAAACAGACACCACTGAAACAGACACCACTGAAACAGACACTACTGAAACAGTCACTACATAAACGTCCACTTCTGAAAAATCCACTACGGAAACAGTCACCACTGAAACAGTCTCTACTGAAACAGACACCACTGAAACAGTCACCACTGAAACAGACACCACTGAAACAGTCACCACTGAAACAGTCACCACTGAAACAGTCACTACATGACATATAGGACACTAATCAAATAAAAATACAGACTGTTTTTGTGATTTAATTTTACAAAAAAACATTTTATAAAGCAAAAAAGGGTAGAGGAAGAAAAAAGAATTTAAGGAAAAAACGCAGGACCTTTCAGTAAATATATTTAATATATATATTTAAATATAATGCTTTGTTTACATGTTTTAATTTGTGCTCGTAATAGCACAATATAAATTATACAAAATAAGGGCATATTAATAAATAAATTACTTAATTAATACATTGTAGTGTACCACTGTAGTAGTTTAGTAATACTATAAAGTATGTCACAACATAATAATTGAAATAATAATGAAAATAATAATAGTATACCTAATAATGGACACAATAACGGACATAATAATAAACATAATAATAGACATAATAATTAAAAATAGTTTATTGTTTATATATTTAAATATTGTATGTATTGTTTATATAAGCATATATTTATATAAAGGGTAAAATACGAGTATGTTGATTGATTTTTTCCAGCATGTCTGAATCAGCACAGCTGAAGCAGATTCCACCAGCGACAGCCCTCATTATCTCCCTAATTATCTCATTAACATTGGGGCTCGTTGAGAGGCAGCTCCTCCCTTATGGAATCTGATGGCTGTGATAAGGTGGATGTGCTGCTCCGCCTTCTTAAACTGCTTCCGAGCTGCTAATTACACACTGGACGCTCTCGTTAGCTACTTTGACAGCTAATTAATTCTTTTGATTATGCACATTATGATCTTTTGTCGCTGTTTAGTAATACTCTATTAATTATTAGATATGAAGGCTATTGGACGTCAAGGCAGAAAGGTCATAAGACACTCATGAAACGGAAGTTGTCTGTTTTGTTTTGATCTTTTACTGAAATACCAAAATAAACTACGTAGTTAAATAATTAATTACAGATCAATACGTTTTTTTTATTTGTTCTGATGTGAGACTGCATCCCCGTCCCTCACGACCACATGGTGAACAGCTATCTCCCATTGCTTAGAAGTAAATGTGTCCTGAGGTCTGAAAATTAATGGAACAACAGCCACTACTGAAGCAGACACTACTGAAACAGTATCTACTGAAACACCCAGTACTTAAACAGTCACTACTGAAACAGCCACTACTGAAGCAGACACCACTGAAACAGTCACTACTGAAACAGTCGCCACCGAAACAGTAGCCACCGAAACAGTCGCCACAGAAACAGTCGCCACCGAAACAGTCGCCACAGAAACAGTCGCCACAGAAACAGTCGCCACTGAAACATACGCCACCAAAACAGTCGCCACCGAAACAGTCGCTACCGAAACAGTCACCAGTGAAACAGTCACTACTGAAACAGTCACCACTGAAACAGTCACTACTGAAACAGTCACTACTGAAACAGTCACTACTGAAGCAGTCACTACTGAAACAGTCACTACTGAAGCAGTCACTGCTGAAACAGTCACCACCAAAACAGTCACTACTGAAGCAGTCACTACTGAAACAGTCATTACTGTAACAGTCACTACTGAAACAGTCACTACTGAAACAGTCACTACTGAAACAGTCACTACTGAAACAGTCACTACTGAAACAGTCACTACTGAAACAGTCACCACTGAAACAGTCACCACTGAAACAGTCACTACTAACACAGTCACCACTGAAACAGACACCACTGAAACAGTCATTACTGAAACAGTCACCACTGACACAGTCACCACTGAAACAGTCACCACTAAAACAGTCATTACTGAAACACCACCACTGAAACAGTCACTACTAACACAGTCACCACTGAAACAGTCATTACTGAAACACCACCACTGAAACAGTCTCTACTGAAACAGTCACCACTGAAACAGTCACCACTGAAACAGTCACTACTGAAACAGTCACCACTGAAACAGTCACCACTGAAACAGTCACTACTGAAACAGTCACCACTGAAACAGTCACCACTGAAACAGTCACCACTGAAACAGTCACCACTGAAACAGTCACTACTAACACAGTCACCACTGAAACAGTCACCACTGAAACAGTCACCACTGAAACAGTCACTACTGAAACAGTCACCACTGAAACAGTCACCACTAAAACAGTCATTACTGAAACACCACCACTGAAACAGTCACTACTAACACAGTCACCACTGAAACAGTCATTACTGAAACACCACCACTGAAACAGTCACTACTAACACAGTCACCACTGAAACAGTCATTACTGAAACACCACCACTGAAACAGTCACTACTAACACAGTCACCACTGAAACAGTCATTACTGAAACACCACCACCATCTTCTAACATCTGCAACTTAGATGATCAATTTGGCAGATGACTAGCAGGCTAACAGGCTACAGTGCCCAGCTTTGAATGGGGGGAGCGACTGTAAAACTGCAGTATGCCATGTAAAGAATGTCTTGCAAGCTTCGAACACTCCCCCCTCCCTTCAGTGCCCCATAGTTGGTCGACAGCATATAGAATCACCTTGCTCGTAAAGTGAGCTCAGACATGGTGAAAGTCATGATGATTTAAACTGTCCATTTCTGACAGCACGCTGTTGAACGCTCCTGGTCAGGGTAATCAATACTCATTTAATCAACGTGCACATCAATCACTAGGCTAGTCAATTGGCCAGATTGCCCTTGAATTAATGCTAGCTCTTTTAAATGCGGCTACAGTCAGTTGCCAATTTAACGAACAGAAATGCACACGAGCAACACTCACAAATCAGACACAGCAGTGCTGCTGGAGTGTGTAAACACTGTGTCCACTCACTGTCCACTCTATTAGACACTCCTACCTTGCTGGTCCACCTTGTAGATGTACAGTCAGAGACCAAAGCTCACCTGCTGCTGCACAGTGCAGTGTTGGCCATCCTCTAGTCCTTCAACAGTGGACACAGGACGCGGCCCACAGGACGCTGCCCACAGGACGCTGCCCACAGGACGCTGCCCACAGGACACTGCCCACAGGACACTGCCCATAGGACGCTGTGTGTCCAGCAGCATTGCTGTGTCTGATCCACTCACACCAGCACCACACACACTAACACACCACCACCACGTCAGTGTCACTGCAGTGCAGAGAATGACCCACCACCCACATCATACCTGCTCTGTGGTGGTCTTGTGGGGGTCCTGACCATTGAAGAACAGGGTAATACAGTATACAGAGAAACAGATGGACTACAGTCTGGAACTGTACACCTACAGAGTGTCCTATATGCTCAGTGGAGCTGATACAGTGGACAGTGAGTGTAGATACAGCAAGGTGTACCTAACGAAGAGGCCGATGGGTGTTTAACACACCTGTAGATTTATACTGTACTTCAAATTCAGCTATACCTCATATCCATGGATGATGGATAGATTGATGTAAGAGTTGCTGTCTCAGTGGCAGGAGAAAATCTGTTAGTCCATCTGCCAGATTTTCCACACTGTGGGACTGTCTGTCCCCTGTTGTGTCCTATAGCTGCAGGCACTCAGTGCCATTACATGACCGCTTCCCCACACCTAAAAAAGGAGGATGCATATTTATATGTTTAGCAACACTGAGCTCACCTCTGTGCTACCAGCAAGAGAACTGACTCCCAATCTCACCACTCAGTCCGCTTTCATTAGAGGTGACTGTATATGCACTGAGACTGCAGGCCAAGGTGAAGCTAATCAAGGCGCATGTTTAGCTAGCTTAGAAAGCTAAAGCAGAGTGCTCAGCACCAGCCGTACACAAGCACACAAGTGTTTGTTGGTTATAACGTGGGTCACATTTCAGGTTAGCTTTTGTCTGGACTCTGGTCCACTGGCTCCGAGAGTTCTGTATGTTTGGTCCAGTGTGGTAGCTGTTCTGGAGCTCGGGGGTAGTCCAGATCACCGATCCCAGGTTCTTCTGTAATTGGTGGTCTGGGGTTCTCTTCTAGTGAACTCTGGAGTGGTCTGCTGCAAGTGTGGAAGCTATCCATGGTGCTGTGTGTGGGTTCATTTTGTAAAGTGACAGTCCACTGTTATCCTTGTTATATATCCGGATGACCACACGGTCATAGAACAGGACTGGGCTGTTATAAGCTGACTTGGTGGAGTCAAGCCATCATTTATTTACATGCGCCTTCTACAACAGATGTTCTCACAAAGCAGCTTTACAAAGAACCCGGGGTCCGAGCTCCCAGTGAGCAAGCCGAGGACGACAGAGGCAAGGAAAACTCCCTCAGTTTAAAAGGGAGAACCCTCAAGAGGAACCAAGATTCAAAAACGAAGCCCATCCTCCTCGGGTCAACACCAGATAACAAGACAAGCGAAGGAAAGGAGCGTTCAGTGTTTGTGAGGTAGAGGAATAAATGTCTGATCTGTAATTGAGTAGCTGGGTCGTCGGATGGGTCAGCGGGACACAGGCCAAGCTTCCACAGTGCAGGACAGCCAGGAGCTTATGAAGTGAAGCTGTGAGCTAGGAGCATGGTGAAGAAACATCCATCTTGCGCTACCTGCATGGCTAAACATCTACAGCACCGGCTCCTTGTCTGCAGGAGCTCCTGCACGTTGAAATGCCAGGCATCCCAAAAGCGCTGTCCCTTTCCGCCTAAGAGTAAGTCAAGGATCAACTAAGAGTGAGCTGGAGTGGAGAGTCCATCTGGCTCTCGAAAGTCATGACTAAGTGAGGAGTCGGATCAAGCCACGAATCATTTAAGATAGAATCTGAGTCGAGTTATGAGTCAGTTTTGGTTGAGTCATGAGTCTGGTTATGAGTCATTTATGAGTGGTGAGTCAGTTAAGGCCAAATTTGTATGAGCTGTAAGTAATTTAAGGAGGAGTGTGAGTTGAGTTGAGTTGTGAGTCAGGAAAGGCAGAATACGAGTCGAGTCACTGGACAGACTAGGATGAGTCTGAGTTAAGTTTGGAAGTTGGCTTCGGGTAACTCAGAGTCAAGATGTCAGATAATGGCGAGATTGAGTTGAGCTGCAAGTCAGTAAACATTTGACTAGAGTGTGACTAGAATCCGAGTCGCTGACTCTCCAGGACAGAGAGAGACGGATTTAGATGTCTGATGTCCCAGAAAAGCAGAGGTGTATGTGAGGGTAAGGGGAAAGGCCTACAGCCTGCAGGGACAGAAATGACAAGAGACATAATAAAGAGTGACATCAGAGAGAGAAGTGTGAGAATTACGGAGGAGAACTCACTGTGTTTTCTAGAATGGTGTGTGTGTGCGTGTGTGTGCTGCGCATGTGTGTGTTTGTTAGCATCTGCGTGTGTGAGTGTGAGTGTGGGTGTGTGTGTATGGGTGGGTGTGTGTGTGTGTGTGTGAGTGTGTATGGGTGTGTGGGTGTGTGTGTGTATGGGTGGGTGTGTGTGTGTGTGTGTGTGTATGGGTGGGTGTGTGAGTGTGTATGGGTGTGTGGGTGTGTGTGTATGGGTGGGTGTGTGTGTGTGTGTGTGTGTGTGTGTGTGTGTGTGTGTGTGTATGGGTGTGTGTGTGTGTGAGTGTGTATGGGTGTGTGTGTGCGTGTGTGTGGGTGTGTGTGTGCGTGTGTATGGGTGGGTGTGTGTGTGTGTGTGCGTGCATGTGTGTGTGTAAGTGTGTGTGTGTGCGCAGGTGTATGTGTGCGTGTGTATGGGTGTGTGTGTGTGTTTTTATGGGTGGGCGGGTGTGTGTGAGTGTGTATGGATGGATGTGCATGTGTGTATGCGTGTGTGTGTGTTGGTGTGTGTGTGCGTGCGTGCTTGGGGGTGTGCGTGCGAGTGTGTGTGTGTATGGATGGATGTGTGTGTGCATGTGCGTGTGTGTGTGTGCGTGTGCGTGTGTGTATGGGTGTGTGGGTGCGTGGCCGTATGTTATGCTTTGTATAATAAATCCTCGGCTCGTTATTTAGTGAACACGTCACGGTTAATTCTCTGCGCTCGCTACTTCTGTTTCCTCACGATAAAAAGACAGGTCGAATCATACCAACGAGCAAGAAATGAAAAGATAACAAAGACACTTTGACACGTAGAATAACATCAAAGCTGGTTTAAAATGTCTGCTACACACACGGGCCGACGGAAGACAAACCGTATCGCTGACATCCTCTGATTGTTCTGTTAACAGACGGTTAACGTAGATTCAGAAGGTGCCGCTGTGCTGAGAGAGTCGGGCTGAAAGGGAAAGTGAGAGAGAGATGGAGTGAGCTAGAGAGAGACAGAGAGAGATAATGGCCTGCAGTGATTCTTTCTTGTCCTCTTAAAAGGAAAAAAGAAAGAAAAGAACAAAAGCAAATTGACACATGAAGGTCGCTTGTCAAAACAGGCTGTAAAACCAGACGTGGCAGCGGGCTACGAAAACAAGAGAGGGAGCGGTTGGTGGTTCTGAAAGGGAAGATGGACATTTCTGTCCACTTTACTGGACCTGTGTATTTCTGTGCTGCTTCTGTGCCGCCCCGTGCTGATGGGTGACTGTAGTAAAGGGCTAATAAACTATGAGGGTGACTAAAAGGGTGATACCCATACAACAGGGTGACTAGGCAGGCAGTGCTGCACTGATACAACAGGATTTAGTACCAAACCAGAGAGTTATTTAACCAGGATACCGGATACCATCTTCCCAGATCAGTAACTTCACATCCTAGTGTGGTTCATTTACACCAGACTCACCTGTACCTGCAGAGTTTACTGTAGAAGTACATACACACTGCAGAAACAAGAACCCACACAGGAACTCACAATGAATTTTCCACCTGCTTGATAGACAGAACCATTATTACCACCATGATTAATCAGTTTACTGCTCATTTAAGCCACTCTAAAGCAGCTAATTAGCTAGCTAGCTAACCTGCTGTTTAGCTTATTAGCTGCAATGAACCAATATACCTGCTGCTCTACTCTACACACACACACACGTCCACATGTACACAGAACCTGGTGGAGAACCAAACACAGCTTTTATTTTTCTCTTTTGAGTGTAAATATGAGCAGAAACACTCGTTCTGTGGCTGCTAGCATAAGTGCTAACAGCATTAGCTTCTAGCTGGTCTCCTGGTGTAGTACTGCTCTCTACAGAGTAATAACTCTAAACATATGGATCAGCTCATCATCATGCCGTCCTAGTTTACACTCTGGAGCTCTTACTGGTGTATACTAGTGCTAGAGGAACTTCATCTTCATCTGGAGAGTAAGGGATTCACTAAACTGGGATTAGCTTCGGCTGCTAATGTTAGCAAACACAGAGGATCCTCAGTAAGGCTAATACTGCAGCTCTGCCTGCTTTAGAGAGCAGGGAAATGAGAATAAATCCAGTACATACTCTGGAATATTTGACATTACAGACTCAAACAGAGTAACTTTACTGTTATTGGTGATGTTTTATCTGTTATGGTTGATTTTAAGGTTAATAACCCTCTGTCTTCAAGTACTGCGATATTTTTTGCTCCATCATTCTTTATTCATACATCCTATTCAGGAATAGTCACTGGGGAAATCATGGCAATGGCCTAGCAACGTCCGGAGCAATCACCTGGCATGCAGTAGCAGCAGCCCGGCGATACCTTAGCAGAGCCATAAAGCTGCAGGACTGCAGACCACCAACCCGTATAGTCTCACTTGTGCTTTTTTAATGGGTTTGATTCACGATGTTTGTACAGCGTTTGTTCAAACACACAATTCTTTTTCCATATGAATGAATGGGATATGATTCCACCATATATGTACACACATGTCTATGCACGTTCCTCTTACTTCACCATCATATAAGCATTCAACCAGCCATAAAGGTTTGTGTGATGGAACTAAATGGAATAGGGAAAAGGCAAATGGAGAGTGAATATGGAAAAGGGGAGCGAGTGGAATGAATGGAAAAGTGTCTGTTTTTCCGACTTTTTGTTCAGATAGATTCCTGAAGATAAAGGACGTGCTTTGTCCTAAAGCAGAAGATCAGAATATGCCGACTCCAAATGACATGTAAATAGAGGTGAAATTGGCCGAGCGTGAGAAGGAAAATGGAAATGGGAAATTATTCCGCTATGACCAATTATACTTCTGAAATGTGTGGAAGGCGGTAATGAAAGGTGGTGGCACGTCTGAGTCATATTTACCCAACGCTTTCCTTAGATGTGTGAATAACGTCTTGACTGTTGAGGCTCCATCAGATCCCATCCAGAAGAGTCTCTGGTATTGTCTTTCTGATTTCTTGACTCAGATATTTGAATTCCAATCTGAAATATTTTAGTGGTGTAGTTTAATTCCTGAATTTACTTAAATTCCTGACAGCGTTTGACCAAAACGTCTGTGTTTTTCATGATGGAATTCAGCAGTTGCTTCCATCTAAGATTCCATAGTCACTGAGTTTTGATCTTTTCTAAGAAAATATCTGAGGCTCTCTAACTGGGTGACACAGATTGTGCTTGGTTAGGAGTCTTGTCAGGAGTAGAGTGAGTCTGAATTGAGTTATGAGTCAGTAGTGGGTGAATCTAAGTTGAGTTACGAGTCAGTAGATAGTGAATCTGAGTTGAGTTATGAGTCAGTAGTGGGTGAATCTGAGTTGAGTTACGAGTCAGTAGTGGGTGAGTCTGAGTTGAGTTACGAGTCAGTAGTGAGTGAATCTGAGTTGAGTTACGTGTCAGTAGTGAGTGAATCTGAGTTGAGTTGCGAGTCAGTAGTGGGTGAATCTAAGTTGAGTTACGAGTCAGTAGATAGTGAATCTGAGTTGAGTTATGAGTCAGTAGAGGGTGAATCTGAGTTGAGTTACGAGTCAGTAGTGGGTGAATCTGAGTTGAGTTACGAGTCAGTAGTGAGTGAAACTGAGTTGAGTTACGAGTCAGTAGTGAGTGAATCTAAGTTGAGTTATGAGTCAGTAGAGAGTGAATCTGAGTTGAGTTACGATTCTGTAGACGTTGTGTCTGAGTTGAGTTACGAGTCAGTAGAGAGGGAATCTGAGTTGAGTTACGAGTCAGTAGAGCGTGAATCTGAGTTGAGTTACGAGTCAGTACAGAGTGAATCTGAATTGAGTTATGAGCCAGTAGTGGGTGAATCTTGAGTTGAGTTACGAGCCAGTAGTGGGTGAATCTAAGTTGAGTTGTGAGTCAGTGCTCATACCCTGACTTCCTAGACAGTTTGTGTAATGCCTCTGCTATTGCGGAACCAAAGGAGTCAAGTCAAACGGATTCAGCAAAAATTCCAGGAGAGGATTTCGATCGAGTTTCAGTCGCTGTTATTCTCACTTTTTCCGTCTGCTCTCTCTTTCTCCTTTGCTCCCACTTTCTCTCCACCTCCCTGTATCTCCTTCAACTGTTATCCTCTACCTGCATGTCCCATTTTCCTCCTTTGGCTCTCTTTCTCTCCGGGGATGTAATTACCTCTTGTTATTCGTCTCTCAGTTCTACCCTTTTCCTCCCTGCTTCAGGATTCTGGACAAATCGCTAACTTGCATTATTCATCCAAATAGCTCCACGCTCTGTCACTTCTCCTTCTTCTCCCGTGTAATAGAACCCGCCACGTTCTTTCTTTCGGCTCGTGGCGCAGTGCGGATTTGATAGGAGAAAGCCCAGAATAGGAATGGGGCTGTTTAGACTCTATACGCTAATGCAAACAGCTTGCTAAGCACTGAGCAGATTCAGCGGTAGGCCGCATTAAAGTCCTTCACACAAACGCGTGGCATTTGCTCTTGAAAAGCCCCATGATTGCTTGTGGAAACTCGATTTGCAGCCTGTGCAGGAGCCGGAGCACAAGCAAAACTCCAGGTCAGAAAACGGAAAACCGGAACGCCGAATGAGAGCTTGGGCTGAATGGGACAAATAGTACTTATTACGCTCCATTTAAATCATAATGGAAAACACCTAGAGGAATCTGACCCCGTCTCGTAATGGCATATTCATAAGGTGACAGTGACGTTCACGCGCTTACACTCTTCATTATCTGCTATAACAGCACTTTGTTCATGCTCGTTCCGTATCATTAAAATTCCCCGCGGACGGCATTTAATTGCGGCTGGCACAGAGTGTGCTAACCTGTGAAGATGAAATCATTCTGAATTTTCCACGTTTCGGATTTGAAAGACTTTGTTTGAAAGCTCTTTGTTCATAGGGGAAGCGATGATTCTATGTTCGCTAACCTGATACTGTTAATGTTGACATCGGATAAACTACAAACTCCATATCAGGAATTTGGGAATTTTACAGCAGATGCCATGAAAAAAAAGGAAAGAAGTTTTCTGAAATTTACTTTCGCTTGTATTTGAACACAGGACAACATGTATCTCCAGTTTAGTCTTTTTTTTATTTTTCCAGGTCATTTGAACCCAGCACTACTGTTTACACAGTGTGAAAATTCAGAAATAAAGAACAGGGGGGTGTGGGTGCTGGGTTGTCCT
>JAMWET010006430.1:0-2500 GCA_024036415.1 Prochilodus magdalenae | reverse complement strand
CTTCCCTTTCTGTCTCTCAGATCCTGTACCATGCTGGTATTATTCTGCCTGTCTCTCTGTCTCTCAGATCCCTTTAATACACCTTGCTCTGCCTCAGTTGATCTGTTTACACCTGTCATCTCCTAAACAGATAAGACTTATCCGCATTTCATTTATTCCCGGCTACGGGAAATGTGTCTCGGTAAGACAGGCTGCATGCAAGTCTAATGAATTCTTTCCGGACTCCTGCGAGACGAAGCCGCGAGTCACAGAAATCGTATTTTAGGCATTTCAGAAGATCTAGTTTGGATGATATGATGTTGGCGAACGCAGTTCCAGCTTTACTTGGCCTTCGCTAACGAAACACCTCCACAGGTGAGAGAGAGGAGTTGACACTGGTGGGAAAGGAGCGTGCTGGATGCTTTCCCTGACACTGGCTTGACAACTAGCTGGGACTTTGATTTCAGCTGTGGCTGTATTATGTACGGCACCGACAGAGGCCCGCTCCAGATGTCTGTGGTGCTCGGGAATATCGGGGAAAGAGGAGAATGATGAAGGTGCTCTTTGGCAGGTGATGAACGTCAGAATAAACAAGGCCCTTCTCCCGCTCTGAAGAAGCCTTTGCAGGCGCTACATGTGGACTGTCGCCTAAATCTGGATCACCATGAGAGTCACCTGTTCTTGGTGTTGGTTATTATTATTGATTTCCTATTTAGGAATTCTGCCAATTGGTGTAGTTATATTTAGGAAGAGTAGGATGCCCCTACGCTGCAAAGGATGAGCTTCCAAGGGACTTGGTTCTTAGGGTTACCTATTCGATGTGGCGGTATAGCACTATGCATTATGCTGCACTGAGGAGAAGATCTGAAGGTAAACCGTTCAGCGAATCTCCTCTTAATCCCATCCCATGTGACTTTAGAGCTAGGGATGGGCTGATGTGACTGAGGTAGCCGAGATGGCTATCTTATGGCTAGCTCTGGCATGGCTTTGTACCGTGTTTATTTAGGTGAACTTCCATATAGAAGACAAGTCCTCACCAGCGTCTGGTGTTGCTCCAGTATTAGCTTGTTGTTCTGGTCCGAGGAACCCGCCTTTATTGCTGTCGGGAAGACTACCTCTCTTCTCCTGGCCACATTTTCACACGTCTTCTTTTGTGCACAGCAACATATGAGCCTCTTAAACGATGTTATGATCCCTAAGCAGTCCGAGTTACATCCCTTAACTCCTAAATTCCTTTCCTCACTTGGGTCATAGCATTTGACTAACTGACCTTCACATTCTAAAGCCATGATGGACTGTTGGTTCTCTTCACTTAGCAGGGTGGCCATAATCTGGATTACAGGGGTGGTGGACAAGGGCTATTCCCAGCATGCACCTGTGTAGCAACCATGCCTCTGCACAGCTCAGCTGATGGTTTTAAATATGATAAGTAGGCAAGCAGTTTCACAGATTACCTCAAAGCACACCTGCTAACTGGAAACCATTCCAGGTGACGGCCTCATGAAGCTAAAACATGGGAACGCCAAGAGCCTACAAAAGGTGGCTGCTCTGATGACTCTACAGTGTTAACCATGTTCTGGTTTGCTTAACACTTTCAGTTTACTATGTAATAGACTATGTGCTCCTTCATAGCTTTGATGTCTTCAGTATTAATGCCGCGTTAATTCATACATCATAGAACATAATAGAAATGAAGAAATGAAAAGGTGTCCAAACTTTTGACTGGCGCTGTATAATAGTTCTATATGTTTATATATATATATGTTTATATATACAGGGGTTGGACAATGAAACTGAAACACCTGGTTTTAGACCACAGTCATTTATTAGTATGGTGTAGGGCCTCCTTTTGCGGCCAATACAGCGTCAGTTGGTCTTGGGAATGACATATACTGCGTCCTGCACAGTGGTCAGAGGGATTTTAAGCCATTCTTCTTGCAGGATAGTGGCCAGGTCACTACGTGATGCTGGTGGAGGTTCGTCCTTCTTGGTGGTATGCTGACATTACCCTGGATACCGTGGCTCTTGATACATCACAAAGACTTGCTGTCTTGGTCACAGATGCGCCAGCAAGAACGTGCCACCAACAGGTTTGTCCTGTCTTTTTGAACTCTGGAGTGTCACCGCATACTGTGTGTGTGCATGTGCAGTATTTTGAGCAGAACTGTGCTCTTACCTGCTTAACTGAACCTTCACAATCTGCTCTTACTGGTGCAAGTGCAGTTTAATGAAAGATTGGCCACCAGGCTGGTCGCAGTTTCAGCCAATGAGACCTCCCACACCTAAAATGACAGGTGTTTGTCAGTTTCATTGTCCCAATCACCCTGTGTATATATATACATATATATATATATATATATATATATATGTATATATATATATATATATATATATATATATATATATATATACAGGGGTCCTGACTATCTCAGCCTGTTTTGGAATTTCCCCCCAGTGTTTATTATGTTCATGTTATTGGCGTTAAGGAAAACGTAATAAGGCTGTACGTTGACATCAGTCT
>JAMWET010006429.1:72500-88286 GCA_024036415.1 Prochilodus magdalenae | reverse complement strand
CCCCCTCCCTCTTTTTCTCTCTCCCCCCTCTCTTCTTCCCTCCTCCCTCTCTCTTCCTCCCCCCAACCCCCTCCCTCCCCTTCCTCCCCCCTCCCCTCTCCCCCTCCTCCCTCCCTCTCCCCCTCCCGCCCCTCCTCCCCCCTCTCCTCTATCCCCCTCCCCTCCTCCCTCTTTCCTCCTCTCCCCTCCTCCTCCCTCCCCTCCTCCCCTCTTTCCTTTCCCCATCTTCTCCCTCTCTTCCCCCCCCTCCCCCTTTCTCCCCCTTTTCTCCCTTCATCCCCCCCCTTCGTTTACCACTGTTTTCATAGTTCATTCCCAACGACAACCCCACCACCCCCGGAGCACCACATAACTCCCACCACCAAGCATGGCGTATGACCGACTGACCATAAAATCTACTGAATGTGGGGTTGTGAAAGCTGGAGTCAATTTCTCTGTCACATCTTTCTAAAATGCCAGTATTCATATGCATTATAAGTGCATTTATAAAGATCTATAACGCCTTTATACTGCTTTATAACACTAGACATAAGGCTTTGTAATTGTGCATGAATGGTCATGGTCACGTGCATAAACTGTAATAACATGTGTTATAATAAGGCTTCATAGTACATCCAGTGACCTTGTATTTATATACTGTATCTATCCTGTTATTAACACCATCGGTGAAATCATTTGCATAATGCTTAATGAGGATCCACAGTGAGGCCACTCTTGGAGTTGAAGGTTCACAAAACATCTAAATGAACACTTATAAGCCTTCTTACAGGACTTTAGGTAGAGTCGTGTTTTTTGGTCAGCTCTATGAATTAATGCCTTATGAAAATAAGCCTTTAAATACAGGTCTTAACAATTATATTAGGGACGAGAAGATAGGAACACTTTTTATGAATCACGAGCAATAGTCATTACAAAGTACTTCATACAAGATCTATCAAAGCTATTAATGGTTATAATGCTGACTAAGCTTTTGTAGCTGTACCATAAATGTTCATAATCACACACATAAGCTGATATAGGCACCGCGTAATGCTTCATAACACAAAGAGGATACAATGTGTTAATTGCTGTATAGATGCCTTCTTGCTATTGAACAGGTTGCTGAGACCGTTGGTTTCTAGAAACTAACACATTCATGAAGGACCTAAGCACGCTTTCCCGCTCTCATTTTTCGTCCTCTAACGCTATTGCTACCTGCCACCTGCATCTGACTATTATTTCTGATTTATTATTGGGTGGCTGTGGCTCAGTAGCCGATAAGACCACTACCCATACAGGGAGCTAATCACACCATCTGGGGAGGATTGGGGGTTACAATGGACCAGTTCTGAGTGACTATTGCTGTGCTACACCAATAAGAGTCTTGGGCAAGACTCCTAACATACATTGACCACCGTAATATTAATACCTTGTAAGTCGCTCTGGATAAGATTTTGGATGCTGTAAATGTAAATTTCACAGTTGGTCTTATTGTCGCCTAATTAACTTCACTGTCACCACTATGACTAGATAGCATAATTAGATTGTCAAGCTGATGTACTTTATTAAGACAATTTTAAACTGTAGTTTGAACCAGAGGAGGATGGGTCACCCGTGTGAGCTGGTTACCCACAAGGGTTCTTCCTCCAACATGAGGGCAGTGTTTCCCTTGCCCAGTACGCCTTTGGCTTGCTTCGCCAGGACTGCTTTCTTTTCGCTCCTTAATTAATATTACTACTGGAATTTCTATAAAGCGCTTTGAGACAAAATCAGTTGTAAAACGCGCTATATAATAATAAATAAAATTAATTAATTATCCCATAATGCATTAATTGTAGAGCTGAGAGAGCAATAGCATCGCTTTACATTAAACTCTTCAAAAAATAATTCTAATAATCATTAGATTTATCTGCCATTTTCATCGTTGGGATTCTGTAGACACTGAGGAATAGTGAGAGGGCCTTACTGTGGATCCTTATAAAGCCTTTACGCAAATTAACTCAAACATCAGTTATTAAGCATTAGATACCTGTTTCATTCAATAATTATCAGGAAAAAATATTTACATTAATGCATTATGTAATTTTGTGCTTATGAAGCCTCACACTTTTGTGTTATACCCAGTTTATGTGTGTGATTAGAAGCTTATGCATATTAACAAGGGCTTATGTCTAGTGGTTATAAAGAGTTTATAAAGACTTTATATATCTTTATGAATGCCTTTACAGGGGTTTGGCACACCTGGTTTTAGTCCACCAGTCATTATTAGTATGTTTAGGGCCCTTTTGCGGCCAAAGTACAGCGCAGTTGTCTGGGGAATGAATATACTGCGTCCTGCCACAGTGGGTCAGAGGGAGTTTAAGCCATCTTCTTGCAGGATTAGTGGGCCAGGTCACTACGTGGATGCTGGTGGAGGTTCGCTCCGTCTTGGTGGTATTGCTGACATTACCCTGGATACGTGGCTCTTGATACATCACAAAGACTTTGCTGTCTTGGCACAGATGCGCCAGCAAGACGTGCACCAAACAATCTTCCTCTTTTGAACTTGGAATGTCACCCATAATGCTGTTGTGCATTGCAGTATTTGAGCAGAACTGTGCTTTACCTGCTAAATGAACCTTCACACTCGCTCTTACTGGTGCAATGTGCAGTTAATGAAGATTTGGCCACCAGGCTGTCCAATTAGCCTAAAGACCCCACCACTAAACATGACAGTGTTTCAGTTTCATTGCTCCAAACCCCTGTATAAGAATTATAGATACCCAGATTCATAGAAAGCGTTACCAAAAACACTCTTCATCCACAACAAAGTTATACACATACACCATAAATGACACTATTAAATCCACACGTTCCGAATGTATTATATCCTCCTGGTACAGCAGATTTCGTTTCTCTAGCGCTCTGCGCAGTGCAAATGAGGTGAAGCGCTCGTCCTTTATGACTTTGCTGTCACTGTCTGGCCTAAGTTAATGCACAGCAATTTTGGTGCCCTTTTTTTTATAAACTTCCCTCAGAACGCTCGTCACGCGTGTCAATTACACAACAAATGACGTTCACGCCACTCTCCCTACCGGGCAAACTAGTAACCCGAAATCTCCTCGAGGCCGAGGAGAGCACAGCTCCAGCTAAACCACATACAAACATCCGTTAGGTGGTCCGTGTCATGCGTGCTATAAGGTTGGCTAGCTCGGTAGTCATAACTGGTGGCTTTTAAATAACGGCTTTATAGGTTAAATGCCTCACCAGGAGTAATCTCCATGGCTTGTTTCCTCTAGCCTTAGAAGTGCGGCAAGAAAAACAGAGGCAGAGTGGGCTGTCTAGACTTCCCGTACCTAGTCGACGTTCTGTGGGTGGAATAATTTGAAAACTGCATGGTGGGGCCTTGCTTTCACAGCAAGTTAAAGAGAGAGCAAGTGAGAGAGAGAGCTGAGGGGAGCAGAGACACGAATGAGTCGTTGGAGTAGAGCATAGTGGAAAAGATGAAACAGGGATTTACAGATGAAATGATAGCCTCCGGTTCAGTTTCCTCTTGTGCGGATGTGACTAACAATACAATAGAGGAGCCAGTTTAGCCTTCTCAGTGCGGACCTCATTGCCAGGCGGACGTGGTTTACACTCCCGCCCGTCTAAGCATTGGACTTGTGGGTGTATCAACCATTAATGCCAGATATCCTGACTGCCAACTTATCCTTGAAATACGGATGCGGACGAGCTAAAACTCTCTGACACAAGTGCAAGATCGACTGTTCGGGGGACGCTTACCCCGTACAGAACGTACCGTCATGCAACGCCAAACGCTTCTAAACCTTTGATGTAGTCGCTGGAGGGACGCTGGGCCCAATCCTTGAGCAGGTAGGTAAACTCTTCTGTCAATGCCAGGTTGCACCCGAGAGGTTGGTGCAAAGCTCAAGAGCACTAGCGATGTTCCAGGCGCCCTAGTGAAGAGGGCAACAAAAAACCCTTCCCAGCCCTCGTAATTTAAGCCCCTCAGACATCTGGGGGTATACAGGTCGCGTTGGGACAAAGTGAAAGCTGCTGAAACAGCCTTTTTTGTGTGGGAGGTCTCAGTATGGCTAAATTGGACACAGCCTGGTGGCAGCAACTCTTTCATTATGCTGCCACTTTGCACCAGTAAGGGGCAGGAGTGTGAAGGTCTCATATTGGAAGCAACGTTAAGAGGTACAGGTTCTGCTTCAAGAATAAAGTACTGGCATATGTGCGACACAGCATCTTATGGGTGACATACCCAGAGTTTTCAGTAGAGTGGGACAGATTTGTTGGTGTGCTGCGGTCTTGCTGGCGCATCTGTCTGTGACCAAGACAGCGAAGTCCTTTTGTGATGTATCTAGAGCCACGGTATCCAGGTAATGTGCAGCATTACACCAATGAAAGTGACGGAACCTCCACCATGCATTCACGGTAGATAGACCTGGCCACTATCCTGCCACGGAAGGTGAGTGGGCTTAAACCTCACCGTCTGAGACCACTGTTGCAGGAGTCACAGCAGTATATGTCATTACCCAGACCATCTGACGCTGTAAGTGTGACTTGCAAAAAAGAGGCAGCAGCCCATACAAAGCCATTACGAACTAATAATGACGTGATGGTCTTTAAGTGTGGCCAGGCTTCGTTGTTCAGTTTCATTTTTCCAATGATCCCCTGTACATTACATTGTAGGGGAAAAAAGCATTCGGGCCACGAACCGGTTGAATGTTTAATTAATTGAGCATTCTATGTGCTCGGTCGGTCCTATGGTGGTCCACTTTCCTTTTGAGGGTGTGGTTGCCCCAGGTCAAGAATTTTAACCAATGCTGTTCCATTTGATCTCTTGTTTAATAAATATTTCCCTCAGTTTCAGTCTAAAGTCCTGTTGAGCCCAAACCCCAAACGTAAATTCAAATATGCTAACAATTCAGCAAATAAACGTGATGTTTGCTTCTTTGGTATACAGGGCGCGAGAAAAACTCTGATTTCAACAAACGGCAAGCCTGTGCATCGCTGGAGGGCTCTCTCCAGATGGACACTGTCCAATGTTACAAAAACAAGTTCCCAAACTTTCTCTCCAACCTTTCTTCCTATTAGTGATGATTGTTAAGGCCATTTCTGTTGGTCCATTTATCATGAAAGTCAAAAGTAAAAGAACAATAAATATAATAAACAAAAATCAGGACGTCTTCTATATTTGTTACTTGGCAGTGTACGATTACTTGTGCTAATCAGCTACCTCACTGACGGACTCGTCGGTTGGTTGCAAATATGAAAGTCTTTATTTGGGCAGTTTCCCAAAGCTCCCAAAATCCAGATCGGCAGGGGTTCGAAACACAGCTGGCAATGGATCAAGGTATATCCATAATCAAAACCGGAAAAAGACCATAGTAGCAGGTCAACGGCAAGGAACAAACAGCCAGGGCCATAGTGCACTGCGGACCAGAAACTTCGGCAATGTTGTGGACTCCTACAGTGTCGGTATGTCGCTTGTGTGTATGTGGCCAGTCAATTGTGTGTATAACTGTGTGTAAGTGTTGCTGGTACGGTAGGTGAGCGAACGTCTCAACTGTGCAAAACCGTGAATTCATGGGTGGGTGTGTGTTGACAAACGTATTTCATTAAAATGCAGGATTACTTGGCAATATAATTTTAATTAATTGTATTACACTATAACAACATGTAGCTAGTCTCTGTAGCCAGTAGTGCTGTATGTGCTCTGGCTTCACATGCAAGATTCATTAGCTTGGTCTGTGCTCTGCCTATCTTTGAACAAAGAGTATACACACACGTCAGTATATGTATACAATGCTCAGAAAATTAAAGGGAAACACCTTTTTATATGCAGATGTGGGTCTAAGCCATCAAACTCAGTTCAACTTTTCAGGGGTAATGGAATCTGGTAAGAGTTAAGTAGTAGGAGGGAGACGAGCCGTTATGTAATCAGTTTCCAGCATGACTCTCTTGTGTGTTAATAATGAAAAATGTACAATAGGTGCCAGTAGAGGAGCAACACCAATGCGACCACCCTCCAAAACAGGAATGGTTTTAAAAGTGACGAGGTCCTGACATTTTCGTCGCCCCCTCATCTTTTCCCACTGATTCCGTTCACTAAGTTATGCAGTTGACGTTTGGGTCCAGTGTCCAACTACTCAGTACCACCTCGGTGCGTAAAACTGGCACCCTCCAGAGGTTTGCTCATCAGGTAGTCCTAACTACTGAGAGTGATGCGACAAACTTAAGCATGGTGCAGTCGATTCGCCACACAAAGGTTTGCTGTGTCCTCCCTAGCACAGTCTTAAGATAGGCCGGTGGACGAATTTTCCAGGGGGAACAGGCATGTTTCTTCTAAGGAGCAGCGGTGACAAGCCTGTGTAGAACGTGCATCCATTAACCACCCCTCAGCAGGGATCGGTATCTCCTCTCTATTTGTGCTAGGAATCAAACAAGTAAGACAACATTCACAGCAAGGCCCATACGTGGCTACCGTGAATCGCTGTTCTGACCAAAACAATTGCAGAAACAGGCCTCATAGAGGAGTGGCCTGAGGGCCTGACACGTCCTTGTAGTGGGACCCTGTGTGTGTAACATAATTATATATATATCATATATATATATATATATTATACTAATATATATATATATAGTATACTACACCAACACACACATACATACACAACTCTACATTACACACACCTTTGTCTGTAAATCAGTTCAACTCATTGACAAATGTCACGTGCCCCCCCCTTCCCGGGACTCAACTTTTCCCACCGCAGACAAGGGCTACTCGCTCTATGACTTCCAACCACACACATGCTTCCAGCTGCTGTTTCCAAAACAGGCACCATTCTAACAGGTCACCTGAGGTTTTAGACTCCTAGCTGTCACTGATTTAACATCAGCATATAAGCCCCCACAATCCACTTGTCCTAAGTTGCGATAGTTTTGATCAAAACCTAGTTTTGCATTCCTGAGAGTTCCTTCTCTTTGTCATTACTCCTCTGGTTTAGATCTATTTTCGTCCCTGACTTCCTCTTCTGGCTTGTGTTCACTGTGTTTCTCTCGCGTAGGCTCTGATCATCTTTTTCGTTACCTGCACTCTGTTTCTCGCCGGGCCCTTCTAACTTGTTGTATCTCGCTGACTTCTGTTTCCGGGTTACCTGACCTCAGCCTGCCTCTCCCTTTGTATATCGCTTCATGTTGTTTTGTCTAATTGTGTTTTAATAAAGCAATCTTGCTTCGTTTCTAGCTCTGCTCACGTCAGCCCGAGTTCTTTGTCCCTGACAGTAGGATAATTCAAACCACTCTGTATATTATTTATATTAAATTGTCATAAAATTATACAAAAAATTCTGTTGCTCATTATGAAATTTTAAAACAGCATAAAAGACACATACACATTCAGCCTGGGTTTATTTGAGGCTAAAATCTGCTGTACTCTGAGCCTATTTGAGCTGTTTTAGCTGATAATGTTGGAATGTACTCTATGCTTATACACAGCACTTGCAGCATGATGCGCCTGGCGTTTTTTGGATGCGGGCGGTAGGCTAGCATGTTCGGAGCGTTGGCAGGAAACCCTGAACTCTCACGGCGCAAAGGCACACACCGGCTCAGTGCAAATAACACTGAGCATCGCAAATATCAGACTGCACTGAAGAACAAACAAGAGCTGCTAAGGAGTCTGCCTTACAACAACAGTGCAGAAAGGGAAATAGCACTCCAGCTACTCCAAGCGTGCTTAAAACCAGAACCTGTTTACCATCAAACACCTGCAAACCTCCAATCTGAGTCATTCAACCCCAAACTTACAAATCAAGCTCCAAACAAGTCTCCTCCAAACAGGAAGGCCTGGTGTCAGTTCTGCATATGCAACAGGAGGTTTATTATTGCTAGTGCTGCAGACTCATGCTAATGAACGACCTTTGAACTTGCCCACCTCTCCAGGAGAGCCCCCGATTCCTCATCAGCGAGAAGAACTCCTCGATGGAGACAAAAGTTGTAGTCCACCCCCGAGATCTCTGCGCGTCCCGCGTGCTGCCTGGTGGTACCGGGTCATTGCCACAGAGACAATACCATAAAGACAGGAATATGTAAAAGATCATATCAGTGGTCACTTATAACGTCACTGTGCACATCATATCCTATCTCATATCCTTAAGACGTATATGAATGTACATGTGTGTTACACTGTAATATTAATGAGGTAGGTGCCCCAACACCAACCGCAAATTCATGTTAACTGTTTATATGTATTTGTACAGTCATAAGTTTGGCCACACCCATCTAAATGGATGTAGCTGGTGGTCTTAAAGACGCTACAGGTCGTACACCGTGAACAACTCCACCTGATGAGAGTCTGAACCAGTCCATATCTGATACCACCACATCTACCTCCTGATGTACACAGTATGATACTCCTCCATATCTCCCCACCTCTACTATATAGTTTAGTGGTGTAAAAACTTTGATCTCTTTTTCCTGCAACAGTAGTAAAAGCTTCTAGTTCTCCTTTCAGGTTAGTGAGAACTATTCATGATGGACCGACTCAAATAGAAATCGCTCCAAACGCTGCTTAGTAATAAACCTGGTTCTATAGTCAGCTACCACTTGTTGCCAGGGTAAGAAAGGCTGGTTCCTCCTCCTGTACAGCTCCACTCTGGAGGGTTTTTAAGGTGGACTGTATAATTCCATGAGGGCTAGTTTATAGTTTAAGCGTCTTAAAATTAGGCACTTTTGTTCTACACAGTAGAGCTTTAAGATAAACATGAGCAGAACCTATACTATTGAATTTGGGTGTCTCTAAACTTTTATGACGGCTCAGTGTTTTTGCTGTTTTCATTGAAATTGAAATAGAAAGAAAACTTTCTATATTCAGCTTTTATTTTAGTTTTATACAGCACTGAACGTTTGGTAGCACCTGGTCTAATTTTACGTTACATTTGTCAACGCCTCCGTGTCTCCCCCGCTTTCTTCTCCGCTCTCTTCGGGGACCTCCGCGAGAGGGCCAGACGCTCGATGACGTCATGTCTATGCGCCCCCGTTCGGACTCCTCGTGATTCGCTCTAGATCGCCCGAGTTTTAATTTCAACTCCAGCTGTATCTAAATACTGCCTGGTAATTTAAGGCTGTTTCACACCTGGGTCCTTGCGAAGCTTTGCCAAAACATTTGGTTAGCAATCCTGAGCGGTCTTATTCTTAGTGTTTGTCTTTATTCTGGGTTTTCCGTGTCTACCCTTCGTTCCTCACTACTCTTTAGCACTAATCCCTTTTGCTCGTGCTCTCACTCTCCGGGTTATCCTGAAATCTCTGGATTTCTCTCTTTGGTTTTAGATAGGAACTTAGGTAGTGGCGTAGTCCCCTTGTAAACCTGTTTGCCATCGCTTGCTTGTATTACCTGGTTCTGACCCTCTCGAGCCTGTTCCTGACTCCTGATTTAGCTTCTCCCATTGTTTTGCTGTTTTCTGGTACGGTGCTTGCGGAGATTGCCTGGGTTGTAAATAAACCGTTTCCTGTTTTATTCAATTCTGCATCACGTTGGTCTCAAAGTTCTTTTGCCCAAACTGATACATAACAGGAAATATACTTTAATATACAGGAAAAATAAAAACAAACATTTTCTGTGGAAAAGTAATGCACATTTTATATTTCATGTTTTATTTTGTTAGTTGCAGTTTGGTGCATTCAGCACATACAGAACATGTTTAGCAGCAGAACAGTGTCCCGCATCGGACTGTGGATTCTCCTCTGTAAAGGATGTTTTAACGGGTGAGTATTCAAAACGCATGTCTTCCGTATTAGTGCACATCGGATACTTACCCACGCAAACGCTTCATTCTTTATTATGTAATTTGTGTGTAATTAATGACACGTGTCTTGTAATTTTCATTAATTTTAATTCTGGTTGCTAAAGATTTATATTGGCACACATTTATATTGGCACTGGCGTCTACCGGTCTCTTCTACCTTGGATTTTATAACTATCTATCTGATGAATGTAGAAACTGCACACAGTTGGCACATTACTGAGAATGGAGCCCTTGAACTCCCTTATACTTCTGGTATAATAATTATATATAATTATGTACTTATGACTAATATAAATATCTTACTGTAACACACACGTTTTACATTTGTAAATGTGGTATTATAGATTGGTAATAATTCCAGGAAAGAGTGATGCTCGAGTTCAATCTTGGTGTACTGAATAACTCTGTACTGGAAAATACTTTTTCATTCGTCTAATAAAGTGATATTAACGATATCAGCCTCCATATACCTGTATATGTGTAAAGCCCACCCTGAACAATGGATACCCAACACTCCTGTTACCAGTCTTTTACTCCTCCCCTTCTTCCCCATCTACTTCTTCTCCTTCTTCTTCTCCTTCTCCTCCTCCTCTTCTTCCCCTTCCTCTTCTTCTTCCCCTTCCTCTTCTTCTCCGTCTTATTCTCCTTCTCCTCCCCTTCCTCTTCTTCTTCTTCTTCTTCTCTTCTTCTCCTTCTTCTTCTCCTTCTTCTTCTCCTTCCCCTTCTCCTTATTCTTCTTCTTCCCCTTCTTCCCCCTCCTTTTCTTCTTCTTCCCCTTCCTCTTTCCCTTCCTCTTCTTCTTCCCCTTCCTCTTTTTCTCCGTCTTAATCTCCTTCTCCTCCCCTTCCTCTTCTTCTTCTTTTCTTCTCTTTCTTCTTCTCCTTCCCCGTGTCCTTATTCTCCTTCTTCCCCCTCCTTTTCTTCTTCTTCCCCTTCCTCATCTTCTCCTTCTTCCCCTTCCTCTTCTTCCTCCCCCTCCTTTTCTTCTTCTTCCCCTTCCTCTTCTTCTCCTTCTTCCCCTTCCTCTTCCCCTTCCTCTTCTTCTCCTTCTTCCCCTTCCTCTTCCCCCTCCTTTTCTTCTTTTTCTCTGTCCTCTTCTTCTCCTTCTTCGCCTTCCTCTTCTTCTTCCTCCTCCTTTTCTTCTTTTTCCCCTTCCTCTTCTTTTTTCCCTTCCTCTTCCTCTTCTTCTTCTTCTCCTTCCCTTCCTCTTCTTCTTCCCAGTCATCTTCTCCTTCTTCTTCTCCTTCTCCTCCTTATCTTCCCCTTCCTCCTTTTCTCCATCTTAATCTCCTTCTCTTCCCCTTCCTCTTCTTCTTCTCCTTCTTCTTCCCCTTGTCCTTATTCTCCTTCTTCCCCTTCCTCTTCTTCTTCTCCTTCCCCTTGTCCTTATTCTCCTTCTTCCCCTTCCTCTTCTTTTTCGCCCTCCTTTTCTCCTTTTTTTCCCTTCCTCTTCTTCTTCTTCCCCTTCCTCTTCTTCTCCTCCTTCCCCTTGCTCTTCTTCATGCTCATCTTCCCCTTCCTCTTCATCTGCTTCTTCTTATCCTTCTTCCTCTCCTTCTCCTCCTCTTCTTCCCCTTCCTCTTCCACTGCTCCTTCTTCTCCTTCTTTTTTATACAAAAAACTGATTTTTCTGCTCGACCTACAGACATTGTTTCACATACACATCAGGGGCAGACCCCCGAGCACAAATTTTAATGTCGGGTTCTGACCGCACTTTAATATATTCGTCTGTTGTCTTTTTTTCCTCACATGGAGTCCCATTCATTACCACCGTCATGTTAACAAACCCACCGTTTCCTTTAACCATACAGCCACCAAAACTGCATTGTACTGACTCCAATCGTGAGGATGCTCTAAACTCTTAATCCCCAGTCATACTGACTTACACTCCCATCTGTATGTCACTTATTCATACTTCCCTCATCATTCCGTCCCATAGAATCCCATTCATTTTTAATAACACCTTAGCAACCAGCCGTTAGCTGCACACTGATTTCTTCAGGAAATGCATTTTCTAGTTTCTATTATTAGACTAAGCAACAGTGATGTCCATATTATACATTAGAGCACATCATTGTAAAAAGCCTTCATTTCTTCTAATAATGGACTCCAGTGAATGTGACCGTGTAAAGAGGAAGCTTCCTTGTTTGGTTAGCGACGGTAATTGCAGAACATAATAAACCCAGCACTGATTATGTCACAAGCTTCAGATGTTCAATCAGGCTGTGATTTAATCTGGCAGGGATGAGATTACAGCGCTGTGCCACAGGTCTGATTTCACAAATGAAAGTTTTGCGCGGCCAGACCGGATTTTCATTTAAGCAGATTATTCTACCTGATGCCGAGGCTCAGAGGAACCCAGCGTTCACTAAAGCACAGCTCTCCGTTGCTTCATCTGACATAATCTACCACTGAGCAAATGGGAGAGTAAAAACAGCACGTCAAGGTCCGCGACGCTGGAGCTTCAACGTTGCCAGTGCTGCCTGGAAAATACTGGCATGTGTGGTGCAGATGCAAAAGGATGTCGCACACGCCCAACACGCTGGTGAAGAAGAAGCGCTTGGCCATGAAGTCAAAATGAAGTGGCGAAAAACAGCACCATACAAACAGCTATATGCACACTACTGTCTCAAACCCAGAAGTTCAGAAACAGAGCTTTCCATTTGAGCCGGTTGTCGCTAACGTGGTTGTTATGGGAAAGAACGAGGGATGAAAAAACCATTACACAGAGGAGGGCAGGTCAGTATGTCATCTGAAATAGGACTTTGGGGATCTGCCCTGAAGTGCGAGTATTGTGCTTGTTCTTTTGGGTGGCTGTAGGTTGGTAGAGATACAACAACAGGGTTTATAAATGAGGGGTGTTTAAGTGGGGGCACGTGGGTGGGCTGGAGGTTAGGGAACCAGCCTTGTGACCGGAGGGTCGCCGGTTCGATTCCCTGAACTAACAGTAATGACTGAGGTGCCCTTGAGCAAGGCACCTAACCCCCAATTGCTCACCGGGCGCCGTGGATAGGGCTGCCCACCGCTCCGGGTAAGTGCTCACTGCCCCCTAGTGTGTGTGTTCACTAGTGAGTGTGTTTGTGGGAGTTTCACTTCACGGATGGGTAAATGCGGAGACTAATTTCCCCATTGTGGGATCAACAAGGTATTTAAATCTAAATCAAAAATCTAAAATTTATTAGACTCTATGGGAGAAACGAGTGAAAAACAGACGAGTGCAGGTTAGACCAACATAGAATTCTGCCCTGAGATGCCAAACAGTGTCTGTCAGCTGAACAGTAAATGGGTGTACTCTTTTCTAGGGCTGCCCTCTAGAAGTCGACGAGTCGAATTGTCAGTCGGAGACCCTTTAAGTCGACAGAGAACCCTCAAGTCGACCGTAACCTTTTTGTTCCGTAAAACAGACTAAAGCTTACAAAAATGCACAAGATCTTTAAGAATGTAAAAAGACATTTTAATAATTATTAAAGGGGAATAATAAATATATATTAAAGGTCTAGCTGGGCTGTGAAGCCTACTTCCTAAAAAATTAAATCAATGTGATGACGTGCGTTGGCGGTTCACCACTGAAGGAAGCTAAAGCTGTGAAGCTGAGAAACATGGGTGGAGGGATGTCTCAGAGAAAGTCTGGAGGAGGTTTTGAAGAAGAGAATCCGAATAAATTAAACCGAATTCTGCTCGTCATTTAGTCAGACGTCCAACACTGCTCCAAACGAGGGAGCTGACTTTCGTTTTAGACATAATGGCTGTTTGTGGTGAAGGAAAAACGGACCGAAGATGTTAGTCTCATTACAATTCCATTATTTTTTAACCTAAATTACAGATATTTTTATTTATTTGTTTACAGATAAGATTATTTTTATAACATAATAATTAACTGTTTCAGGTCTACTTTCTTACCAAATGGGAGAAAACCTCAGTTTGACAAAGTTTCTCCAAAAACTGGGATCAAAAATCTGTATACAAGCACACCATTCCACAATCAGACAGAACAGACACTGACACATACTACACTTAGCATCAAAAGAAGAGCTGCACCCGGAAGGAGGTGTGGGAGTGCGGTGCTGTTGGGAAGGAAGATAAAGGTTACCAGGATCAATAACTGATGATAAATTTAGACTGATATGATCAATATTTATTGAGCTACACTTACAGAAGTCTGTCTCTCAGTATGGCGTCGAGTCGTCATGTTTGCTAACCCAACATGCCAGACGTCTCAGTATGGAGCTGTAGAGGTTCCTAATGGTGTCCTGTGATAATCCATCCCGTTCATCTTAAATATCCTCACACAGTTCCTGCAGATGGTGCGGTAGGGGTGGAGGTGGAGTGACACCAGGCCTTCTGGACATGCAACAGCAAACGGTTTGACTTTGTACTGACCACGGTGCCTCCACGTATGGATTGGTTGGTCGTCTCCACCAAGACAAACGCGGGACTCGTCACTGAAGATGACCCGCTGCCATTCTGAGTCACTCCATGACCGTCTGGCACGACACCATTACAGTCTTTGGTGACCTTGACTTGATGTTAAGGACAGTCATCATAACAGTGTCTGTGTGCATGTAGTCCTGGTGGTGCATTCATCTGCCAATGGTTGACTCATGGAGGGCATCACTGCTCGCTCAATGCCGCTCAGTCGGGTACAGGATTCAGGCCCATCCCTGCTTACATCACACGGGGGGCTGAGCGTCAAACCCACCCACCAAGTTTCATTCCTATCGGTCGAGTCCTTCTGGCTGCAACTGTTGTTTTGACGATGAGTGTAATACAAAGTCATTAGACGGGCACCAGCCTCACAGATACTGAAGCAGACCATACGAGACTGGGTACCGAATGCCACAGAGCGTTAGAACGGTAGTATGGAGCCTTATATAGCGAGACCTCCAATATACAGCCTGTCGTCTCTGTGCCGTCATTAAAGCAGTAAGCTGCCTCAGTGTTCAGAAGCTGGTTTCTTCTGTTTCTGCTTTAGTGAATTACAGCTGACATAAGCAAAAGCCCAAATTCTGATGTAGTAACAATCAATCCAAGGTGATCTGAGGTAAGATCCGAGCTGTGCCATAGTGCGCAGGGGGGAGGGGTGTGATGTAATTTGATGCACTGCAGAAGGAGCCTATATAAGCAGCCGTATCCATAATAAGCTTCACATTAATTCACAGCCAAACCAGCAGTGCTACATTAACTCGTACACCGCTGTGTTTATGCACCGCTCCAACTGCACTCGGTGAAGTCCTCATTTTAACACTGCTGAGTTCCCTGCCCGTATTAACATGCAGTGCTGGCAGCTCACGGCTGATGATGCGGGTTGATAATGAAAACGCTTTGGTCGTGTTGTGAAGGCAAAGCACGGGCGCACGTGAGCTCGCTCGGGTGACGTTTACTGACAGTTTCCATGGTGATGGCCTATGTTCAGCGCCTTGCCAGAGATGCGCTGAACTTTTGCCTCCGTGAGACACTGGAGGATTTAAAACTATAAAGGCTTCATGTTTACAGGATTTAGATTTTAGTAAGGAGGCATGGAGACTTTGATGATTCAAGTCTGCTTTCAAGAAATGAAAAGAATGACTGCCTGTGGTTCACGCTTGATTATGTGCGAGAGAGAGAGAGCGAGAGAGATAAAGAGAGAGAGAGAGAGAAAGAGAGAGAGATAAAGAGAGAGAGAGAAAGAGAGAGAGAGGCAGAGAGAGAAAGAGAAAGTGTGAGACAAAAGTGTGAACGTGTATGTCTAAGAAAGAAGTGTGAGCGTATATGTTTGGGGACGTGTGTGTATATTAGAGATGTCACTACTGACTGTATTAGTAATTGAGTAATCTAGCCAGGGGCAACGCCATCCAATTCACTGGCTAAGATATGAATCAGACCAAGGGGCCTCAAATAACAGGCCTTTACTCTAACATATACATATATACATACATACGTCCCACATACATACATACATCCCACATACATACATCCCACATACATACATACATCCCACATACATACATCCCACATACATACATACATCCCACAT
>JAMWET010006429.1:57500-70000 GCA_024036415.1 Prochilodus magdalenae | reverse complement strand
TTAACTACCATGTTCAGCAAACAGAGTCTAAATAGCCTTCATTTGCATCTTTGCAAAGGTCAGTGTAATTCCCTGGCGGCGTTCAAGCACATTCTAATGCAAACACGGCACCACTGTACACATGCATGCTATACCCGACCCCATAAGCAGAGACTAACAATGAGACATCATGAAAAGTCCCTATTATGACACATGCAATCAAAACTATCACGCTTTTATATCTCCACCATGATGAATAATCGCATTTGTAGAAGGGTTTATGGTGTATTATTGAACCAGTAGCTATCATAAACACCTTTTCCATCATGCACTAACTTACCAATAGTCATGGGACAGCAGTATGTAAACCGATTACCTCAGGGGAGGCCTGGGAACACCCATAGCGGTGTTTTCTTGTGAGTGAAGCTGAACACTGGTCAGTGTGCAGTGTGAGTTCAAACGAGGCATGATGATGGAATGGCTTGGTTAGGCTCATGTTGGGTATACATGGAGCCCACACCATTTGGAACTGTCCACAATGTTCCTCGAACCAATTCTGGGCAATTTGGGCACAAGTGCATTATGGTCAGCAAGCCGTGAAATGTAGCAGGCACCAGTCAATGACATTTAAGCAGACCAGCGAACCCAACCCAGGCCATGAGAACACGCCCCATACCAGTATGGAACTACCATTAGCCTGCACAGTGCCATGTTGACAGCTGGGGTCCATGACAGTGGGCCTTCTGCTCCCATATCCCATTGAAGCCACAGAACACTGACCTGCGGCATATGCGTGTGGGCCCTCCTGCATTGAATGTGAATGTGATTTCTGCCAGACTCCCCTGTATGCACAGGCAATTCTAGCTAGAGGGCCACTGCGCTGTCCATTCTGGGTGGCCATCCTTTCTACTGCTTATTCCCGGTACACACACGACACCGCGGATCAAGGAATGTTAAATGCTTGCACAACTTTGGAAATAGAATGTGCCATTTATCTGGCACCCACCATCATGCCTCATTCGAACAATAATTTACGTCGGCCTGCCATGAGCACAGTGGCCAGTGTTCAGCCTCACTCACAAACTAACACCTTACAACTTATACAGGTACGGGCATTCCCAAACCATCCCCTGAGGTAACACCACTTCACAATCAGTTTACATACTGCTACCTCGTGTCTTTTGGTATATACATTAACCAATCAAAACTAAAAAAAAAAAAAAAATATATATATATATATATATATATATATATATATATATATATTTTACTAATATGTTTTAAATCATTAATATTTATATTTATTAAATAAATTTATTTAATATACACTTAAATAACACATATTTTCTGCAAAGATTAGTACACAATTTCTATATTCTATTAGTTGAACATACTAGAACAACATTAAATGTGGCATAACTTGCACAGGCCACATGATCCAATTTCCAGTCCATTTACTACACTGTTCAATGAATAGCTGCACCCAGAAGGAGGTGTGGGAGTGCAGTGCTGTTGGGAAGGAAGATAAAGGTGACCAGGATCAATAACTGATACATTTAGACTGATATGATCAATATTTACTGAGCTACACATACAGAAGTCTGTCTCTCAGTATGGCTAACGCAACATGCCAGACGTCTCGGTATGGAGTTGTAGAGGTTCCTAATGGTGTCCTGTGATAATCCATCCCATGCAGCTTGAACATCCTCACACAGTTCCTACAGATGGTGCGGTAGGGGTGGAGGTGGAAAGCCTTCTGAACCTGTGGCGTGTGACAACAAACCGGTCATCTTGGCGCTGACCACGGAGCCGCCACACACCGATTCGTTGGTCGTCTCCACCAAGACAAAGGCGGGACTCGTCACTGAAGATGACCTGCTGGCATTCTGAGCTCATGACAGTCTGGCACGACTGTCCACATGCATGTAGTCCTGTGTTGTGCAGCCGTCTGCCAATGGTGCTAACAGGATGACTCATGGAGGACACCACTGCTCGCTAAATGTCTGCAGTGGTGGGTGTTGGGTCAGTCAGGTACAGCGTGAAGGCCCGTTCTTGCTTACATCACATGAACTTGAATCATTAGCATGTCTCACGACGTCAGACCTACCCACCAAGTTCCATTCCTGCCGGCTGATTCCTTCTAGGTGCAGCTGTGTTTTGGACGATGGGTGTATTTTCCCCCACTAGGTTATAATCAGCCAATAAGCCGGAATTATTTTAAATGTATCGAGGATGTTTCGACTTATTCCCACTTAGAAAATCAACAAAACCCTCAAAGACTTCAGCAAACAGCTGGAATGTGACAGGAGACTTTTGCAGCTAAGCAGCCATCATTCCTCAAGATGTATGGGGAAGTAGCATTGACGCTTTCACTTCAGCATAAGTCATCAATGGCAGTCACCCAGTCTTTCGAATTAACAGTTCAACAGTCCCATCCCTAACAGGGACAGAGCGAGAAGCTGTCGGAAAGGCTCACACGGTCTGCCACACCGCCTGCCACAGAAGCCCAATGACACGGCGTAGCGGCGCGTGGTGTGAACAAAGCACAGAGCGGGCAACAGCTGTGTTTCACTCAACCACCCAGCAAGAGGGAAACTCCAGCCTCTCCCTCCATCGATTTCCTCCGCTTTCAAAGCGCCCTCAATACCTGCTCCCCCTCCACAACCTCCCTCAATACCTGCTCCCTCTCCACAACCTCCCTCAATACCTGCTCCCCCTCCCCCTCCCTCTCCCTCACAAACTCCATCTGCCCCCACCACTCAATACCTCAATACCTGCTCCCCCTCCACAACCTCCCTCAATACCTGCTCCCCCTCCACAAACTCCCTCAATACCTGCTCCCCCTCCACAAACTCCCTCATGCTCCCCCTCCACAACTCCTCTACCTGCTCTCCCAACCACAAAATACCTGCCCCCCCTCCACAAACTCCCTCATACCTGCTCCCCTCCACAAAATACCTCCCTCCACAATACCTGCTCCCCCTCCACACAAACTCCCTCAATACCCCTGCTCTCCCTCCACAACGCCCCTCAATACTCCCCCCTCAATACCTGCTCCCCCTCCACAACCTCCCTCAATACCTGCTCCCGCTCCACAAACTCCCTCAATACCTGCTCCCCCTCCACAAACTCCCTCAATACCTGCTCCCCCTCCACAAACTCCCTCAATACCTGCTCCCCCTCCACAAACTCCCTCAATACCTGCTCCCCCTCCACAAACTCCCTCAATACCTGCTTCTCCTCCACAACTCCCTCAATACCTGCTCCCCTCAATACCTGCTCCCCTGCTCCACAAACTCTCCCTCAATACCTGCTCTCCCTCCACAAACTCCCTCAATACCTGCTCCCCTCCACAAACTCCCTCAATACCTGCTCTCCCTCCACAAACTCCCTCAATACCTGCTCCCCCTCCACAAACTCCCTCAATACCTGCTCTCCCTCCACAACCTCCCTCAGTACCTGCTCCCGCTCCACAACCTCCCTCAGTACCTGCTCCCGCTCCACAACCTCCCTCAATACCTGCTCCCCCTCCACAACCTCCCTCAATACCTGCTCCCCCTCCACAAACTCCCTCAATACCTGCTCCCCCTCCACAAACTCCCTCAATACCTGCTCTCCCTCCACAAACTCCCTCAATACCTGCTCTCCCTCCACAAACTCCCTCAATACCTGCTCCCCCTCCACAAACTCCCTCAATACCTGCTCTCCCTCCACAAACTCCCTCAATACCTGCTCCCCCTCCACAAACTCCCTCAATACCTGCTCCCCCTCCACAAACTCCCTCAATACCTGCTCTCCCTCCACAAACTCCCTCAATTTCTGCTCTCCCTCCACAAACTCCCTCAATACCTGCTCCCCCTCCACAACCTCCCTCAACACCTGCTCCCCCTCCACAACCTCCCTCAACACCTGCTCCCCCTCCACAACCTCCCTCAACACCTGCTCCCGCTCCACAAACTCCCTCAATACCTGCTCTCCCTCCACAAACTCCCTCAATACCTGCTCCCCCTCCACAAACTCCCTCAATACCTGCTCCCGCTCCACAACCTCCCTCAATACCTGCTTCTCCTCCACAAACTCCCTCAATACCTGCTCTCCCTCCACAAACTCCCTCAATACCTGCTCCCCCTCCACAAACTCCCTCAATACCTGCTCCCCCTCCACAAACTCCTCAAGACCTGCCTCTCCCCTCCACAAACTCCCTCAATACCTGCTCCCCCCTCCACAAACTCCCCCTCCACAAACTCAAACATGCTCCCCTACCCCCTCAATAACTCTCCCTCCACAAACTCCCTCAATACCTGCTCCCCCTCCACAAACTCCCTCAATACCTGCTCCCGCTCCACAAACTCCCTCAATACCTGCTCTCCCTCCACAAACTCCCTCAATACCTGCTCTCCCTCCACAAACTCCCTCAATACCTGCTCCCCTCCACAAACTCCCTCAATACCTGCTCCCCCTCCACAAACTCCCTCAATACCTGCTCTCCCTCCACAAACTCCCTCAATACCTGCTCCCGCTCCACAAACTCCCTCAATACCTGCTCTCCCTCCACAAACTCCCTCAATACCTGCTCCCGCTCCACAACCTCCCTCAATACCTGCTCCCCCTCCGCAAACTCCCTCAATACCTGCTCCCCCTCCGCAAACTCCCTCAATACCTGCTCCCCTCCACAAACTCCCTCAATACCTGCTCCCCTCCACAACCTCCCTCAATACCTGCTCCCCCTCCACAAACTCCCTCAATACCTGCTCCCCCTCCACAAACTCCCTCAATACCTGCTCTCCCTCCACAAACTCCCTCAATACCTGCTCTCCCTCCACAAACTCCCTCAATACCTGCTCCCCCTCCACAAACTCCCTCAATACCTGCTCCCGCTCCACAACAAAAGCCAATAACGGAGCCGGTAAAAGGCCTCAAGGACTCGTGTGAATAGCGGGACAGAGGAGCATTACTCTCTCATCTATTCATTTCTCCAAGTGCTTTATGACCTCGAATGACGGCAGGCTCCTGTATATTGATGGCCACCATGCGCTGGTTGCAGAGCACACGTGCGGATGGGCTGTCCTGTTCGAGCAGGCTGTACGGGGCTCCTCTCCTATGCTGATGGCGATCAATCCTGCCGGACGTCAGTAGGGAGCTCCAGAAAGGTTAAGTAATGGAGTGTGCCCATCACATCCACTTAACCGCAGCCAAGCAAGGAGGCAGAAAAAGGAGGAGGAGGAGGAGGAGGATGCAGAGCTGAGCTACACATGCCACACTGGAGAAGCCTAGACTGCTTGTGTGTGCTTATCAAGGCCATGCTGAGTTGCATGTGAGTAGCAGGGCAGGTACAGTTATATAGGAGACAATACAATGGAAAGGCTGATGTCACATGACATCATAGACTTCCCTCTTATCCCAAATGCAATCAATCAACCAAGACATGTGGTTGGTGTAGCTCAGCGAATAACCCCACTACCCATCAGGGAACCACCACCACATGTGGGAGACTGGGGTTCGAATCCCGGTCTGGGTGACTATGCTGTGCTACACCAATAAGAGTCCTTGGGCAAGACTCCTAACCCTACATTGGCCTACCTGTAATATGATTAACCTTGGAGGTCGCTCTGGATAAGAGCCTCAGCCAGATGCCGTAAACATGTCTGCTGTACCAAGCTTGGTTTTGGACTGGAGCTGGCAGGTTGAGTTAGATATTAAAGGAAGCTTATAACTGGTCATGCATCGATATGCAGACTGTAGGCTGATATCAGTATTCTATATCACTCCTGTACATACAATGCTGTAGAAATCTCAGCCATCTATGCAAATCACTCGTTGCCAGGTTACGTTTATTAACCCATAACAGCCCACACCCGTTTTCCCTAAGGGGAAAATAATGAAGGGTCAGTTATAAGATCATAAAAGATCAGTCTTATTGTGACAAAGAGGTCACATGGCGTCTACTGTAGGTATTATATGGTCATGATACTGGCAGCATATGTCACAACAACGATTTCATAACTGGTATTCCATCATGGTGTTCTAGAAATGGCGTCAGAATGGGTATATGTAATATAGAATATGAGTATATATAATGTAGAATATGGGTATGTGTAATATAGAATATGGGTATATGTGATATAGGATATGGGTATATGTAATATAGAATATGGGTATATGTAATATAGAATATGGGTATATGTAATATAGAATATGAGTATATATAATGTAGAATATGGGTATATGTAATATAGGATATGGGTATATGTAATATAGGATATGGGTATATGTAATATAGAATATGGGTATATGTAATATAGAATATGAGTATATATAATGTAGAATATGGGTATATGTAATATAGGATATGGGCATATGTAATATAGAATATGGGTATATGTAATATAGAATATGGGTATATGTAATGTAGAATATGGGTATATGTAATATACAGTAGAATATGGGTATATGTAATATAGAATATGGGTATATGTAATATAGTATATTAGTATATGTTATATAGAATATGGGTATATGTAATATAGAATATGGGTATATGTAATATAGAATATGGGTATATGTAATATAGATAATATAATATAGTTAATAATATAATAATATAATAATATAGATAATTTGCTGGCAGCCAGGAAACACCCTGGACAGGCTGTCAGTTCATCGCAGAGCATAAATGGCCAGGCCAAGGTGTTCCCTGTCTTCTATGAGCACTGGGATCGGCTCTCGCAGAAGGATAAGCGGTTTAGAAGCTGAATCAACGAGTAAATTATTTTATGATGTAAATATGCCAGATTTAGCCAAATTTAGATAAAAATTTAGGAAAAATTTCATATTCATTACTCCTCGAGGTGTTCATAAGCCAAACCAATAACTGGACAAGTAAAATAATACAGGACGTAGCATTTTGCAGGAATATGGACGCGTAGGGTCGTATGGGTCTACCAGCAGTGGCTAAAATCCCAGTCTACAGGAATTCTAGAATTCGGAATTGTGCCAGGGAAGGCATCCACCAAATTTGGCCCACCTGTGGAATTCTTTGGTGCAAGAGTGGCTGAACATCGACGTGCCCAACATTCAGAAACTTCTCAACACTACAGAGCACTGAGTCATCCATCCAACACTACAGGACACTGAGTCATCCAGCGAACACTACAGAACGCGGAGTCGTCCAGCCCACACTACAGAACACAGAGTCGTCCACCCCACACTACAGGGTGTTGAGTCGTCCACCCAACACTACAGGACACAGAGTTGTCCACCCCACACTACAGGACACTGAGTCGTCCACCTCACACTACAGGACACAGAGATGTCCACCCCACACTACAGGGTGTTGAGTCATCCACTCCACACTACAGGGTGTTGAGTCGTCCACCCCACACTACAGGGTGTTGAGTCGTCTACCCAAAACTACAGGACACTGAGTCGTCCACCCCACACTACAGGATGCAGAGTAATCCAATCCACACTACAGGACACAGAGGTGTACGCCCCACACTACAGGGTGTTGAGTCGTCTACTCAAAACTACAGGACACTGAGTCGTCCACCTCACACTACAGGACACAGAGTCGTCCACCCCACACTACAGGATGCAGAGTCATCCAATCCACACTACAGGACACAGAGGTGTACGCCCCACACTACAGGGTGTTGAGTCATCCACTCAATACTACAGGACACTAAGTCACCCATCCCACACTACAGGACGCCGAGTCCTCGCCCCAATACTACAGGATGCCAAGTGGTTCACCCCACACTACAGGGCACTGAGTCGTCCACCACACACTACAGGATGCAGAGTCATCCAATCCACACTACAGGGCGCTGAGTCGTCCACCACACACTACAGGATGCAGAGTCATCCAATCCACACTACAGGGTGTTGAGTTGTCCACCCAATACTACAGGACACTAAGTCACTCATCCCACACTACAGGACGCCGAGTCCTCGCCCCAATACTACAGGACGCCAAGTGGTTTACCCCACACTGCAGCGCACTGAGTCGTCCACCTGACACTACAAGACGCTGAGTCGTCCACCTGACACTACAAGGTGCTGATTCCACAAACCCGATGCAATAAAATCTTTCTCCATATACAGGTAAAAACTGAACACTGACTTGAACACCGCTTAATTATCTATTTTAATTATTTATTTTTAATAGACAAAGAGCTTTTAACTCCGCCTTATGCTAAGTCCAGTTGGGCCGTGGCCTCTCTGCACAGCGGGAGAATCAGCAGACAACCTTGCACTCAAACTACCCAGCAGTACAGCACCTAATCAGCAAACTCAATTCCCCAGTAAGGATCGGTACCTGGTGAGACTGTTTTGATGCGGATGGGGTGGGGACACGAGTTCAGAACCCCTCTGACATCTCCCAGGGTCATCCCGAGGACAGGCGTGCCGCCGATCTCCAAGATGATGTCACCCACTGTGGCTCCACCCCCCGGGGCCGCTGTGACGAAAGGAAACTCGCCGTAATCAGCTCCACCACCTATGGCCACACCCAGCTCTCCTGAGGCTCCTCCGAGAGGGACGAAGCTTTCCTGCACTTTGGAGCGCCAGTGTAGCTTCTTCACCGTGGCCTTAGACATGGTGCCAGCGCTGAGGGACGGGAGAGGAGAAAAAGGAGGTCATGGGTTTCAGCGTTGTGCATAAACTGGAGGCAGTTCAAATAGAACTATTATATATAAACATAACACCTGCACAAACAGCTGCACAAACAGCTGCACAAACAGCTGCACAAACAGCTGCACGCACACGGAAACGACCGACAAGAATGAAACCTGGTGGGTGGGACACCAAGTCACCCACCCCACACTCTAGTTTTCAGAGTCGCCCACCCCACTACAGTATACCGAGTCGCCCACACTACATCACAGGATAGCGAGTCATCCAGCCCACACTACAGGACACCGAGTCACCCTCCCCAAACAACAGGACACAGAGTTATCCACCCAACACTACAAGATACAGAGTCATCCACCCCACACTACAGGATAGAGTCGCCCAACTCACGCCACTCAATACCGAGCTGTCCACCCCACACTACAAGACACAGAGTCACCCACCCCACTACAGTATACCGAGTCGCCCACACTACATCACAGGATAGCGAGTCATCTGCCCCACACTACAGGAAACCAAGTCACCCTCCCCAAACAACAGGACACAGCGTTATCCACCCAACACTACAAGCCCCCACCTCACTAGGATAGGATACAGAGTCGTCTGCCCCACACTACAGGATACAGAGTCGTCCACCCCACACTACAGGATACAGAGTCGTCTGCCCCACACTAAAGGATACAGAGTCGTCCACCCCACACTACAGGATACTGAGTCGTCCACCCCACACTACAGGATACTGAGTCGTCCACCCCACACTACAGGATACAGAGTCGTCCACCCCACACTACAGGATACTGAGTCGTCCACCCCACACTACAGGATACTGAGTCGTCCACCCACACTACAGGATACTGAGTCGTCCACCCCACACTACAGGATACTGAGTCGTCCACCCCACACTACAGGATACTGAGTCGTCCACCCCACACTACAGGATACTGAGTCGTCCACCCCACACTACAGGATACTGAGTCGTCCACCCCACACTACAGGATACAGAGTCGTCCACCCCACACTACAGAAAACAGAGTCGTCCACCCCACACTACTGGACAACAGAGGACTAAAGACTGAATTACAGACACTCCACACTTCAGGATAGTCCAGGAAAATCAACTTAAGATCAACCAGACATCCATATTCTTGTGAATGAGGTCTAAAAGCTGCATGATTATCCTGTATTGCGTCAGCCAATCCTGAGGGCTGATCAGCGATGTAAAACATATTAGCCACGTTTTGCGAGTTAACGGTTACTGCAGCCCTGCGCAAGGCCCCTTGGTCACATGACCCTGCGGTTTCTGTAGGCAAACCAGCACCATCACAGTGCTCTGACAAGTGCTTTAGCTCTGACTCTGAGCACTGTTTATTTCCTTACCGTGTCAAATTAAAGCCATATTAAGAAACTAGGGGCGCACAGCAGATCACATGTGGCTTGTGGCTTGGCTGAACGAACTTAGTCAAGCGTGGAAGCAGGGTGCGGTGACCTTAACAGCACACCCTCACCCACGATCGCTATTGGCTATCGGCTGATCGTGCTGAAAGGGTTTTTGGATGACCGCTGTCGGCCGGTCCACCTAATCTAAAAACAATTGATTTCAGGATCAACGGAGGAGAAAATAAAGCAGAAGCCATTTTATTAGGCAGTTTACTGGGCAACTAATTTAGGCAGCGTCATTTTGACAGTTTCCTCAAAGCTTCCTCTCCACTTCTGATGCCTCCGTATGTTAAACAGAGATTCATCTGTGCACGAAAAGAGTTTCCCTTATTACACAAGGAGAGAAGGAGAGACTGAGATGCACTCCTCGATGATCTTGCAGGGTTTCCGATAAAAAGGACAGCCATTAAAACCACAATAGTTACTTCAATGTTCAATTTCCAAGACCTAACAGACCCTAAGACATACAAATATATACAGTACCAGTCAAAAGTTTAGACATGGCTACTCATAGAAGGTTCTCCTTAATGTTTATCTTAAAGCTGTACTGTAGAATAAAAGTGAAGACACCAAACTATAAACTAGCCCTCATGGAATTATACAGTCCACCTTAAAACCCTCCAGAGTGGAGCTGTACAGGAGGATGAACCAGCTTCCTTACCCTGCAGTGGAGCTGATAGAACAAGGTTTATTACTAAGCAGGTTTGGAGCGATTCTATTGGTCGGTCCCTCATGAATATTCACTAACCTGAAAGGAGAACTAGAGCTTTTACACTGTGCAGAAAAAGAGATCAAAGTTTTTACACCACTAAATATATATTAGAGGTGGAGATATGGAGGAGTATCATACTGTGTACATCAGGAGTAGATGTGGGGTATCAGGATATGGACTGGTTCAGACTCTCATCAGGTGGAGCTGTTCAGTGTACGACTGTAGAGTCTTTGAGATCAATAACATTCATTTAGTTGGGGTTGTCTTGACTTTTAACTGCTACTGTCCATTCCCACACAGTTCCTGCAGATGGTGCGGTGGAGTGACACCAGGCCTTCTGAACGTGTGACACGTAACAACATACTGTTCATCTTGGTGCTGACCACGGTGCCTCTTTAGTGTTTTTGTTTGTGTGTTCGTACCCATTTCACCCAGGACATTACCAGGTGACCGGCTGCCCTCTGGTAAACGCTTTAGGTCCATCACGTCACGGACAAACATTTACATTTACATTTAAGGTATTTAGCAGACGCTCTTATCCAGAGCGACTTACAACCGTGCTTAGAGTTCTGTTGGATAATATTCCAGCTAGTACAGGAAACAAACAGACTCTGGAACTGAACACACACACACGCACACGCGCACACACATAAACATGCACACACACACACACGCACGCACACATGCGCGCGCACACACACACACACACACGGACACACACAAACACACTGACAAGGACTCTTATAGAACACTGTGCTGAGTAGAAGTGAACTAAACACTACCTCAACACTTCACTGTCACAGCGTTAGGTCCATCACGCCACGGACAAACAGACTCAAAAACTGTTTTACCCCAGAGCCATACACACACACACACACTCACACTCACACTCACACGCACACGCACACGCACACGCACACGCGCACACACACGCACACACGCACACATATGTGCAATAATTATATCTCTAAGCTCTCCAAAGATTGTCCAATAACTAACTGCTACCTCACCTGTCTATTGTCTGTTTAGAATATACAGTTTGTATAGCCATTTATTATATTTATATATTATATATTATATTTTTTTATTTTTATTTTTCCCCCTGTCTCGCTCTAAATTCTGCACTTTATATATTTTAGCCATATGTTTAATTATTTTGTGTGTAAAGTGCCGTTGGATTGCTGCTCAGTTTCTTGTACACTGTGCAATGACAATAAAGGCATCTTATCTTACCAACAGGATGACTCCTGGAGGACATCACTGCCCGCTGAACGTCATGCTGTAATAGCAAACATGTCCCAATGCCATACTGAGAGACAGACTTCTGTATGTGTAGCTCAATGAATATTGTTCATATCAGTCTAAATGCATCATGGTATACTTTATCTTCCTTCCCAACAGCACAGCCATCCCACACTTCCTTCCGGGTGCAGCTGTCCTTGTGGTTTACTAACCTGCTGTTGTACATTGAGAAAATGCCTGTGGATTAAATCAGTATAATTCCATATCTGGATTACAGACTGCACAGTGTTCACAGGGCTGCCAACTCTCACGCATGGGCCGTCACTTCAGCCCTTGACCCTGACTCTCACATCAGACGTTTCTCTCACATCTCTCCTCAAACTGATGTACAGATGAATATGAATGCTCCCTGCTACAGCTCAGAGCACATTCCAATTATCCTCTGTAATTAGATTGTATTCTACCCTCATTAGAGCGGGATGACCAGTTCATGGGAGAG
>JAMWET010006429.1:15000-52500 GCA_024036415.1 Prochilodus magdalenae | reverse complement strand
TCACTAACACTCTATAAACAAATACTATATCTAGTCTTAATTTCCACACTATATAAACACACCCACTGTCAAAAGACCAGCTGCACATACAGACCCACCCAGATGGAATCATCCGACAGGAATGAAACTTGGTGGGTAGGTTTGACATTGTGAGACATGTGAAGGATTGAAGTTTCTTGGCGGCATATCTGACATAAGCAAGGAGGGGCCGTGTTGTTGCACCTGACTGACCCACGATTGCGAACATTCTGCGAGCAGTGGTGTCCTCCATGAGTCATCCTGTTAGTGTCAGTGCCATTGGCGGATGTCTGCATCACGCAGGACTACATGCACTCAGGCCGTTACAACGACTGCCCTTAACACCACGTCACCGTCACCAAAGACTGTAGTGGTGTCGTGCCAAACTGTCATGGAGTGGCAGCAGGTCATTTTCATTGACAGGCCCAACTTTTATCTTGGTGGAGACGACCAACAAAGCATGTGTGGAGGCACTGTGGTCAGCGCCAAGATGAGCGGTTTGTTGTCACGCGCCACATGTCCAGATGCCCTGGTGTTACTCCACCTCCACCCTTACTGCACCATTTGCAGGAACTGTGTGAGAATATTCAAGCTGCATGGGATGGATTATTACAGGACTCCATTAGGAACCTCTACAGCTTCATACCAACACATTTGCTAAATTTCCTTCGGGATCAATAAAGTATCTATCTATCTATCTATCTATCTATCTATCTATCTATCTATCTATCTATTTGGCATGGTGCGTTAGCAAAAGCGGTAGTCCAACGCCATACTGAGAGACCCTACTTCTGTATCTGTAGCTCAATATATATTGTCCATAACAGTTATTGTTCCTGGTAACCTTTATCTTCCTTCCCTATAGCTCTGCAATCCCACACCTCCTTCAGAAAACCATCAGATATCAGGCCCACAATTCCCATATCAGTACATCTACTGTTAACCTAGAGAGCAAACAAACAGTCAGTATTGTTGGATGGCATTGATTCCCAGTAAAGACACTGTAGCCCAGCATTCTAACAACCTACCAGCTCTGTCTCAGTGCATGCTTCCCTTAAACAAAAGCAAAAGCAAACAAAGGTGGGAGCATTTCAGGCACGGTGTCAAAGTCCACTTGCTCCGTCGCTTTGCATTTGCACCTGAATTTAACTCGGGCCGAGAGCTAGACAGACTGTTCCTGAAAAACCGCCATCCGTCTGGGAAGGTCTCTTCCTCTCTTGTTGCGATTTTGCTCTCAGGTGCAACGCATTACTAAAATATAACTTCTCTTTAAATATGCATCCGCTTCTAGTCCGCCAGCTTGTTCAGCGCAGTTCCGCTACACCGCCCGGGCGACGACTCTTTTAATGTTCCCACACACACACAGGTCTGCGGAGAGCAGTTTGACAACTTTCTCTTTCGTCCCGTGGGGCTTAAGCAAAAGAATCTGCCAGCACGTCTCGCTAGTTAGGTATTCTGCCATGCGGCTGTCTGAAATAGGAAATCTTCCTTCTGTGCAGCGTCTTCTTAGATTGCTTAGATCTTAGGAATAATTGACTAGGCATTTTGGACATATGCCATGCTATCCATGTAATGAAGCTTAAGTCCATGACCAGCAACAAAGGCCTACCTGTCGTTTTGTTTTTCAAGGTAACAACAGCTTTGACAAGATAACCTTGGACACGTCTAGCCATTTGGACACGTCTAGTCATGGGAATAACTCTGATGGGCTGTGATGGCACATCAAAGTTATTTAAAGTCAATCATTCCCAAGGGCATACACTATGTGTCCAAAAGTATCCAGACACCAGGTATAATTAGTGGTGCTCATATATGCACATACAGCTATACCTAATAGACCCATTTCCCCTCCCAAGCACAGCTGTGATTGGATTGGGCATGGACTGGACAAGTTTCTGGATGTAGGCCACATCAATGTTCAGACACTCTCGCATCAAAGAATTGTGGACCAGGATGATACCGTCCCATGTGGGAGACTGGGGTTTGATTCCCAGTCTGGGTGACTATGCTGTGCTACACCAATAGTCTTTGGGCCAGACTCCTAACACTACATTGGCCGACCTGTGCACACTTACCCGGAGCGGTGGGCAGCCCTATCCATGGCGCCTGGGAAGCAGTTAGGGTTTAGATGCCTTGCTCAAGGGCACCTCAGTCATTACTGTAGGCTCAGGGAATCGAACCAGCGACCCTCTGGTCACAAGGCTGGTTCCCTAACGTCCAGCCCACGACTGCCCCAGTCGCTCAGTATAAAAGTTTCAGCTAAATGCCATACATGTGTAGTTCGGCCAGATTTGGTGGATGCCTTCCCTGGCACAATCCTGTAGACTGGGATTTTAGCCACTGCTGGTAGACCCCTATGACCGTACGCTTCCATACACCTGCAGATTCAGCTACTTCCTTCACACTATGGTCTTTGGCCACGCCCACATGCTCAGTCGCTCCTTTTAACCAACCATTAACATCTGGAGTCATTAACATCTGAACTTTGAAGTGATTTCCCACACATGAAACGAGACACTTACTGCACTGTACCACCTCTTCTCAATCTATGGATCCCTGCAGGTAGCCAATCATCCTCATGCAGCGCCATCTGCAGGAGCCTGAAGTTACTACCACCTTAAACACACAAGGAGACTCATTTTTCATAGATAAGCAGTGTCAAAAGACCCAGTCAAATCTCAAGCACTGGGTAGAGGGGTATAAAGCCTCTCATTTCAACTGGCTGTGGAGCAGCAGAAGTGTGTTCTGGGGTCGGAGCACCTCTGGGATGTGTCTATATGTCAATACCCACTGCTCGAATAGCTGGACTCTGCTCGTTATACATGACTGTTAATAAAGCTTCATCAGTTTACTGCTAACTGGCTAATAATCATTATAAAATGGCTAAGCCGCTAACTATAAAGGAGGCACTACACCATTGTTCAACACCACAAAGGTGGTCGATGCCACCATTTTCAAAAAACTGAAAACAATGGCAAAGGCCACAGCCAGCCACGGTCGGCTACGTAATCGCTAGGCTCCCAAATCGATGGAATGGGGGGCTCGGTTCTTAACAGGTTCAATGGATCCCTGAAACCAGCACCAGCTCTGGTACAAGCACTGGCACTTTGTTGGTGGAAAAGAGGGACCACCAAGCACCAAGCTGAGCAGGTGTCTACCAACTTTTCCAATTTGCTAAACGTTCCATAGGCATGTTAAACCTCTGGAGACAATGCAAGCAGGAAAGAGGCTACTTCACAAGCTTTAACACGCACCTAAAGACTTTAAGACTACAGTATGGATTTCCAGAGTTGGAGACTCTGTTAGGGGCGCATCGATATCTTGCTCTGGCATGGCTCTCCTGCTCCAGCCCTCATTAGCTCAGAGCTCGGAGGCCTGCTGGAGATGAAATGCAGAAAGGAGATCAATCCTGCGGGGGCCTTCAGGTGAGACGATAGATGGGCTCCAATTGTGCTTGGCTTTAATTGAAAAGTGAGGGGCCAGGCGGCATCAGGCCAGAGGGTGGACAGGATAGCAGGACAGTACGTGTGGCTGGTGGTGGTGCAGGGTCCAGGATGGGGTGTGGGGGTTGCTGTGGGGTATGTGAAAAAGGGCTGGAGTCTCTTTGCTCTGCTGACGAATGATGATAAAAAGGCAAATGACAAGTTAGTGGGGATGATTGACGAGGAGGACCCTGGACTTTGATTACAGCTCACACGTCAGGAGGACATTTAATAGGAGATTTAAGATGCCATGATTGAAAATTCTAAACAAATATTTAATAAGATTATCCTGGGCCTATATTTCACCATAAAGGATGGCTATAAAAATGATGAAACGGGAGTGTGAAAGTGTATTTTAGCGTCTTTAGGCAAAACGCTGTTAAGGGGAATGTGTGATGGATCTGAAGCCTGGATTAGACAAAGTAATAGCATGGGAATTTAATAAAAGTACATAACGTGGTGTAGCTCAATAAAGCGTGTGGTTGTAGAGGAGTGTAAAATTTAATATGGCCATAATTCTATAATTAATATAGATATAAACCAACAGAACAACGTCACATAAACTTTACCATTTACATTTCTGGCATTTAGCTGACGCTCTTATCCAGAGCGACTTACAAGGTTAATCACATTCAGGCCAATGTAGTGTTAGGAGTCTTGCCCAAGGACTCTTATTGGTGTAACACAGCATAGTCACCCAGACCGGGATTTGAACCCCAGTCTCCCACGTGTGGTGGTGGCTACTTTGCGGGTAGTGGTGTTATCCGCTGAGCTACACCAACCACATCCATCCAATGTTCGTTAGCCGCTTAGCTTAGTCTCTTAGCATGCTGACAGACGACAGTGTTTGTCCGGGTCCCTGAGATCAGTTTCCGCTGAGTATGTACACCACAGCACGAGCGGCTATCTGAGACTCCTGTGACCGAAACGTGCCTGTAATACCTCCACCAGCACCAACAACAGCTTGGTTCTGGATGTAGGCAACCTCAATGTTCAGACACTCTTGGTTCAGATTTGGTGGATGCCTTCCCTGGCACAATTCCAAAGAGAATTCCCTGTAGACTGGGATTTTAGCCACTGCTGGTAGACCCGTATGACCGTACGCTTCCATACACCTGCAGATTCAGCTACTTCCTTCACACTATTGGTCTTTGGCCACGCTCACATGCTCAGTCACTCCTTTTAGCCAATCATTAACATCTGCTCTGGAGCCGTTTTCAACACATGGAATGAGACATTCCCTGCACTGTAGCACCTCTTCTCAATATATGGATCCCATCACTTGCACCCCACAGGTATTTATAGCTCCTTCGTCCTTCTGCAGCGCCATCTGCAGGAGCCTGAAGTTACTACCACCTTAAAAAAGCAAGGTGACATAAAGCACAGCTAAAAATTACACCTCAAAGAAACAATCAACCCATAAATGATGCAGGATATGGGTCAATTAAATTAGATCGCATAAGCAGTCGTCCTCAATATGACCAATAAGGAGGACAGTTCTGGTTTCTGGTTGACTTAATTGGCTGTAATTAATTGGATGCAGTGTACAGTTAACTGGATCACTGCACACAAAGTTGCTGTCACTGTGTAAATGTATCAGTGCTGCTGCACCATGTCTGTCCCCACTGACCAAAGCCCAGAGGGATGGAATATTAGGATACCAACTGCATATGCTGAAACATCTTAAACCCAGCCATACCACACACGGTGAGGTGAAGGAGAATTATAGGCCTGCAAAAGGATACCACACAGCTAGAAAGCTCAGCCTCTTTCTCTCTCTCTCTCTCTCTCTCTCTCTCTCTCTCTCTCTAACTGGAAAGTTGCTAGTGCCCTCATCAATACGATCGTATCGCTTGAGGACACGTTTTAAAAACACTCTGCAGCAACGCAGTGCGGCTCACTAGTGTGTGAAGCGGTTCAGGTAGAGCGGCTTGGCATTCTGTGCAGGACCATTAAAGCATTCCGAGGGCCGGAGCGCCAGAAGCTGTTTTCACTTTTCCCCACATCAGCAGCAAAGCACCTCCGCTGATGAGAAGGGGAAAAAAAACGACGAAAAAAAAATACTTTATTAATGCTTTTCATATTTCCAATGCTCCTGAACACGCTGTGGTCTGTACACCGCTCACCCTGGACACTCCAGCACCAGAGACGAGAGCGGTTTGTACTCTACAGTATAGTCGCTCTCTAATTGACCTCTTTTCAACTGTCCATTCTCATCAGTTTCCGTAGCCCAGAGCAAGTTTAGCACGCGCACACACACACGCCGGTTCTGCTATCGGATTTCAGCTGTTGCTCTGGGTGCAAAATGCAGCACACAAGCGTTTGGGACACCGAGACGGAGGATGCTGCTTTAACTACATACACTGTGTATTCTGGTAACACATCTCCACGGTACCTGCACACATGCTCATACATATGAATGGCTCACAAAGTCGCACCTGCAGAGGACTATTTACATAATGATGCTATTGGCTCTGACTTAGTGGCACCTTCGGCTGTGTAACCTTCATGCTACTGGGCTTTATGACTGAATGGAGCATGCAAGAGGAGAGGAGAGGAGAGGAGAGGAGAGGTAGAAAGACAAGGTAGAGAAGAGAAGAGAAGAGAAGAGGAGGGGAGAGGTAGAAAGACAAGGTAGAGAAGAGAAGAGAAGAGGCTTTATGGCTGAATTGGGCATGCAGGAGAGAGGGAAGGAGAAGAGAAGAGAAGAGAAGAGGCTTTATGGCTGAATTGGGCATGCAGGAGAGAGGGAAGGAGAGAGAAGAGAAGAGAAGAGAAGAGAAGAGAAGAGAAGAGAAGAGAAGAGAAGAGAAGAGAAGAGAAGAGGCTTTATGGCTGAATTGGGCATGCAGGAGAGAGGGAAGGAGAAAGAAGAGAAGAGAAGAGAAGAGAAGAGAAGAGAAGAGAAGAGGCTTTATGGCTGAATTGGGCATGCAGGAGAGAGGGAAGGAGAAAGAAGAGAAGAGAAGAGAAGAGAAGAGAAGAGAAGAGAAGAGGCTTTATGGCTGAATTGGGCATGCAGGAGAGAGGGAAGGAGAAAGAAGAGAAGAGAAGAGAAGAGGCTTTATGGCTGAATTGGGCATGCAGGAGAGAGGGAAGAAGAAAGAAGAAGAGAAGAGAAGAGAAGAGAAGAAAAAGCACAGAAAAAGATGAAAGGAAAGTAGAAAGAAAAAGAGAAAAGGAAAATACAAAAAGAAAAAAGAAAGAAAGAAAGAAAGAGAAGATGGGAAAAGAGAACAGAAGAGAGAGGACAGAAGAAAAAGTTGGACTGTATCAGCAGAAGATGAAAGAGATCGAGAGAGAAAGAGAGAGAGACACAGAAACAGAGAGAAAGAGAGAGAGGTCCAGAAAGCCGCACCATCCTGCTGCTCTGCGTCCCATGTAAACACCCCGAGTGTGTATTGTAGCTATAGGTCAGTTACTGCTGACCACAGGCTTACAGCTATGACCGACCCTGCTGCTGAAACCTGCTCTCCTCACCGATACACAGTCATCATCCCTCAGCAGAAACAGGAGCACTCACCTCCACCACAGCCTTGCCTGCACTGACTGTTCACGATCCCCCATTCCGCTTCACGGCAGGAGCTCACTGAAACTACACTGTCACATGAATGAAAAAAATGAGGTGTATCACCGGGGAGCTGCACAGGGAAGGGGGGCAGAAGAGGAGGAGGAGGAGGAGGGTGGAGGGTGATGCTCGCAGCTAGTCAACGACTGCAACGAGGATTACTTACATCATGAGTATGACTCGGGGGACCTCCTCAGAACAATGTACAGTGCAGCTTACATCTGATCACGCTGCCAATTAGACCAGCCCTCAATTAAAAGCCCAGGGACAGAGATGGAGAGGGAGAGAGAGAGAGAGAGAGAGAGAGAGAGAGAGAGAGAGAGAGAGAGAGAGAGAGAGAGAGAGAGAAGCAGCTTGCAGAACTGAAGTGCTAACTTGCACTGGAATGTATTTCGGTTCTGGGCAGCCCACACTTACACCCAAATCTCAGTGGCACCCCATCTGACTGAACCAGCACTCTGCCCATGCAGTGGTCCTTCCGGCAAAGCCAAGGCAAGGCACTCACTGTCCCAGCATGCACTGTCCATGCAGCCTGCTGCTATTGTTGTCTGAACCCTGCTTTATGCCCCCCTCGCCCCATCATCCCCACATCATGTGCTTTAGCGTTCGACATGAAAACAAACGATCGGGTCCACCATCACGGTGGCTCGAGCCCGTTTCATAGCACGAGACAACCAGGGAGCAACCGGGAGCCGCGCACCGCGCGCACAGACGCACTGCTGATGCGTAAATGCTGCAAGAGCGAGTGTCATTATGTTCCTCAGCCACGAGGAGAACGGAACCTGTAACGTGCGCGCGGGCCGACGGAGGGACGGACGGACGGACGGATGCGACAGATACATACATAGGTTAGCCTAGCTGAGAGAGGAGGGGAAACAAGAAAGCAGCAAGTGGACAAAAGCGTACGGATGACCGATCACATGGTCACAATGACACGTACCTTCATAATTCCAGCCTCCCGCCCCCTCTTTCGACGCCTTGTAATCCTGTCAATAGTGATCCGCGCGCCTGGTGTGGTACGAGGGGCTTTAGTTAGAGCTCCTCAGCTCCAGAGCAGGAGGAGGAGGAGGAGAAGGAGGAGGGAGGGAGTAGACAGGGCGGCCAGGCGGCCATGCCTGCAGAGCTCCGAGCGAAACGCCACTCAGCCCTACGATCACGTTGCGCTCAGCATTACAGTCCCACAGCCCGGTCCTCCTCACTCACTCACTCGCAGGCCAGCCTCGGAGATAAGGAAGCGATGATAAGACGAGGGAGGGGGGCGGGGGTAGGAGGAGGAGAGGAGAGGGGGGTGTTCTGCGAGCATGAGTGGGAAGGGCCAACAGCCGAGTGGGACCGCCCCTCGAAGCACGCGATTGGTCGGCGATGGCCTGCGGGAGAACGAGAGTGAGCACGAACCCGCCATGAGTCCTCAGCTAAAGGGCTTCAGTCAGAGAGCACGAGCCTGGCTGTCCGCTCAGATTAGCTGAGGGTAGTAACCTGTATGGGCGGTCTTATTGTCTCGATGGGTTATAAATGCAAAAGCTGTTATGATATTTACTATCTAGATAGATAGATAGATAGATAGATAGATAGATAGATAGATAGATAGATAGATATGTTCGTTTGTTTATATGTAAATATCATTGCAGATGATATAGAGTTAATGTACAGTACTGTATGTATTGTCAGCTTGTCAGCTATATATGTCTATATATGTATCTATTTATGTCTATATACATGTATATAGAAGGAGAGGCGGAGAGAATATATTTACTGTGTGGTACACCGTGATGTAGACTGTGTGGTATATGTTGCTGTATGTTGTACTATATATTGTGTGGTATATTGTGCTGTATATTGTACTATATGCTGTGTGGTATACTGTGCTGTATATATTGTGTGGTATACTGTGCTGTACATTGTGTGGTATACTGTGCTGTATATTGTACTATATGCTGTGTGGTATACTATGTGATATACTGTGCGGTATATTGTGCTGATTACTGTGCGGTATATTGTCTAGTATGCTGTGTGGTATACTGTGCTGTATATTGTATACTCTATTGTATAATGTGGTTTAGACTGTGCGGTATACGCCGCTGTATATTGTACTATATGCTGTGTGGTATACTGTGCTGTATATATTGTGTGGTATACTGTGCTGTACATTGTGTGGTATAATATGCTGTATATTGTATAATATGTTGTGTGTTATACTGTGTGATACACTGTGCGGTATATTGTGCTGATTACTGTGCAGTATATTGTGTGGTATACTGTGTGGTATACTGTGCTGTATATTGTACTATATGCTGTGTGGTATACTATGTGATATACTGTGCGATATAATGTGCTGATTACTGTGCGGTATATTGTGTGGTATGCTGTGTGGTATACTGTGCTGTATATTGTACTGTATACTCTTTAGTATAATGTGGTGTAGACTGTGCGGTATACAACGCTGTCTGTTGTACTATATATTGTGTTGTATACTGTATTGTATATTGTGTGGTATAATGTGCTGTATATTGTATTATATGTTGTGTGGTATACTGTGTGGTATATTGTGCTGATTACTGTGCAGTGTGTTGTGTGGTATACTGTGTGGTACATTGGGCTGTATGCTGTGTGGTATACTGTGCTGTATATTGTATTATATACTTTATTGCATAATGTGGTGTAGACTGTGCGGTATATGGCACTGTATGTTGTACTGAATATTGTGTGGTATACTGTACTGTATATTGCGTGGTGTACTGTGCTGTATATTGTACTATATGCTGTGTGGTATATTGTGCTGATTACTGTACGGTGTATTCTGTGGTATGCTGTGTGGTACACTGGGCTGTATACTGTGTGGTACACTGGGCTGTATACGTTCTGGTACACTGTGCTTTATATTGTATTGGATACTGTGTGGTACACTGTGGTGTAGACTGTGTGATATAAGCCACTGTGTGTTGTACTGTATATCGTGTGGTCTACTATGCTGTATATCGTATTGTATACTGTGTGGTACACTGTGGTGTAGACTGTGCAGTATACACAGCTGTTTGTTGTACTATATATTCTGTGGTATAGTGTGGTGTATACTGTGTGGTATAGTGTGCAGTATATGGTGCTGTATGCTCTGTGCTATAGTGTGGTGTATACTGTGTGGTATACTGTGCAGTATATGGTGCTGTATGCTCTGTGCTATAGTGTGGTGTATACTGTGTGGTATACTGTGCAGTATATGGTGCTGTATGCTCTGTGCTATAGTGTGTTGTATACTGTGTGGTATACTGTGTGGTATACTGTGCAGTATATGGTGCTGTATGCTCTGTGATATAGTGTGGTGTATTCTGTGTGGTATAGTGTGGTGTATACTGTGCGGTATGGTGTGCAGTATATGGTGCTGTATGCTCTGTGTTATAGTGTGTTGTATACTGTGTGGTATACTGTGCAGTATATGGTGCTGTATGCTCTGTGGTATAGTGTGGTGTATACTGTGTGGTATACTGTGCAGTATATGGTGCTGTATGCTCTGTGTTATAGTGTGTTGTATACTGTGTGGTATAGTGTGGTGTATACTGTGCGGTATAGTGTGCAGTATATGGTGCTGTATGCTCTGTGCTATAGTGTGGTGTATACTGTGTGGTATACTGTGCAGTATATGGTGCTGTATGCTCTGTGTTATAGTGTGTTGTATACTGTGTGGTATAGTGTGGTGTATACTGTGTGGTATAGTGTGCAGTATATGGTGCTGTATGCTCTGTGCTATAGTGTGGTGTATACTGTGTGGTATAGTGTGCAGTATATGGTGCTGTATGCTCTGTGCTATAGTGTGGTGTATACTGTGTGGTATACTGTGCAGTATATGGTGCTGTATGCTCTGTGTTATAGTGTGTTGTATACTGTGTGGTATAGTGTGGTGTATACTGTGTGGTATACTGTGCAGTATATGGTGCTGTATGCTCTGTGATATAGTGTGGTGTATTCTGTGTGGTATAGTGTGGTGTATACTGTGTGGTATACTGTGCAGTATATGGTGCTGTATGCTCTGTGCTATAGTGTGGTGTATACTGTGTGGTATAGTGTGCAGTATATGGTGCTGTATGCTCTGTGCTATAGTGTGGTGTATACTGTGTGGTATAGTGTGCAGTATATGGTGCTGTATGCTCTGTGCTATAGTGTGGTGTATACTGTGTGGTATACTGTGCAGTATATGGTGCTGTATGCTCTGTGATATAGTGTGGTGTATTCTGTGTGGTATAGTGTGGTGTATACTGTGCGGTATAGTGTGCAGTATATGGTGCTGTATGCTCTGTGCTATAGTGTGGTGTATACTGTGTGGTATAGTGTGCAGTATATGGTGCTGTATGCTCTGTGGTATAGTGTGGTGTATACTGTGTGGTATAGTGTGCAGTATATGGTGCTGTATGCTCTGTGCTATAGTGTGGTGTATACTGTGTGGTATAGTGTGCAGTATATGGTGCTGTATGCTCTGTGCTATAGTGTGGTGTATACTGTGTGGTATAGTGTACTGTATACTGTGCGGTATGCTGTGCTGATAAGGGTTAATGCATGGCTAACAGAAGAGATCAATAAAAAAAAAATCCAAGCTGAGATTCCTGCATTTCCTCCACATACCCCATATCTAAGCCCAGCCTATACGATGTGCTGTAGCGGAATGTAAATATTGTGCTTAAGCTGTAGTCCCCTCAGTCCGGCATTCATTATTAATGAAGTCGATAAAGCGGAGGCTGGTGGCACATCGCTAGTCTTCCTCGCTGCAGCACTGTTCTATTGCCCCAGTGGCTCCAGTTCAGCTGACATCAGCAAACGCGCCCAGCTCTTCACGGCTAACGATGACGTGCTGCTCTAATGCTACAGCCTCGCACGGCTTCACCTCGCTTAGCTTTCACATCAACCAGGGGATGGATTCTGCACACCTGATGCACGCTTTAAACGGTTGGGATAAGCGTGGGAACAGGAATGCGGTATGGCGCGACGACAAAAAGACATGAGAAATGATGGCACGCTCCCAGAAATGGCTTTGAAAAGGAAGACGTGGAGCATCAAGAGCTGCTGCGCACGCTTTATCCATTCGCGCCATCCCGTTGCCAGGGAAACTGAGGGGTATCCTGGATACAGCATCCAAGGGGCATAGGACCAGCAAGCCGTCATTGAAGGCTGAATCATTTTCTTCAACGAGCACGATGCACTATTAAAAGCCATGAGCCCCTGAGACGCCGTCCCATTGAACCGAAAAGGGTTGCCACTACTTGTAGGCTGAGATGTGAGACTGTTAGGAGGGAAGGAGGCTAACGGTTATAGCGGTACAGCAGCATCTGTGCATCACATAATCTCACAACACAGATCCAGTGCACACAACTCCTACAGAGATAGGCATGGCTCTGTGTGTGTGTGTGTGTGTGTGTGTGTGTGTGGCAGTAAAGGGGGTGCAGAACTGACCGATAAGCTAAAGAGCATTAGAGCAGTGTTCATATAGCTACATGGCACCTACATAAGCTTGACATTATAATGCATGTAAACATCCACACACATTCATATAGCCCTATTCCAATAACCCACATCAATATAAGGTTGGCCCCTCCCCCTAGGCAGCTATAGCGACCTCTTGCCACCCTCCTGGGAAGCCTGTCCACAAGATTTGGGAGTGTGTCTTTGGGAACTTGTGCTCATTCTGTCAAAACAGAATTTGGGAGGTCAGTCACTGATGTTGGATGAAAAGGCCTGGCTCCCTCTTGATGTTCCAGTTCGTCCCTAAGATGCTCAGTAGGGTTGGGGTCCAGATGCTCAGTAGGGTTGGGGTCAGGCTCACTAAACCCGTCAAATCACACTGTCATTCTGCGACAAGAAATGGCCTGTGTCTAAACTGGTAATTCTTTAGCATGCTGTAGCTTTAGCATCAGCCTTCACTGGAACTAAAGAGGCAAGGGTAAACCCATTATGCCCCCTCCACCAAATTTTACTGTTGGCCCTATGGGTTCCGGTAGGGACCACCAAACCCAGATTTACATTAATGGCATTTAGCTGACGCTCTTATCCAGAGCGTCTTACAAGGTTAATCATATTACAGGTAGGCTAATGTAGTGTTAGGAGTCTTGCCCAAGGACTCTTATTGGTGTAGCACAGCCTAGTCACCCAGACTGGGATTCGAATCCCAGTCTCCCATATGTGGCGGTGGCTCCCTGGCGGGTAGTGGTGTTATCCGCTGAGCTACACCAACCAGATCCCTCTATCAGACTGCCAGACAGTGAAGTGTGATTAATTCAGTGAAGTGGGTTTCCATCACTCCAGAGTCCAGTGGCAGCATGCTGTACAACACTCTCGCCAACACTTGGCATTGCACATACCGATCTTAGGCTTCTGTGCAGCTGCTCCGCCAATTCATGAAGCACTGGATGCACAGTGCTTGTGTTGGTGTTGCTTCCAGAGGCAGTTTAAAGTCTGTATTGAGTGAAGCCACAGAGACAACAGATAGTTATGTAATTCAGTATATTCTATGTAATGTAATTTTGGATGTAGTTCAGGACTGGGCAGCCCTGCTGGGTAAGTGTGCGTGCTCTAACGCTATGTTGCTTCTAGACATTTCCATCTCCACAGTTGGCACTTACAGTTGACCAAGGCAGGGCAGAAATTTCACAAGGTTACATTTTACTGCTAATGTCTTTCTATGGAGATAGCATAGGTATGTCCGTGATTTCAAACACCCGTTTGCGACAGGTGTGCCTGAATTACCTGGACTCCGAACATCAGAAGACTGTCCACATATGTTTGGCCATAGGCTATAGTATATCGCCGTTGTCCAATAAAAAAAAAACATGTATCTCCATTTTTGTTGATTTTTACTTCATTTGATCACATGAGCTGCTGTTTACACTTTGTGGAAATTTCATGAAGATCGGACCAACAGAAATGGACCAAAACCGCTTGGAAAGATGTCTGGTTCCATTGACTTCCATTCAAATTAAATGAGGTTTTTGGCCTCTCCTGTAAAGTTGCCATTTTGGAGCTACATTTTTTTTTGGGGAATGTGACGATACATTCTTTCTAATATGAGCATTTTGTAAACATGACAGAGTCATAGAAGAGTTACAAAGTCTACGATTTCAATCAAGAAAGTCTCATGATAAAACCTAAGAAACAACGTCAAATGTCAACTGGACATCGAGGTTAGCAAATGCTACCTTTATGACAAGGACAGTTCTCATTGGCGCAGTGGGCTAATCTGATGAAAACACCATGCGATAGCAATGTGATCGGTTTGTGACGCGGGTTCGAAGCTGAAGTGTTCTTCCCACTTTCTTGAATTTCCCTCTGGGATCAATAAAGTATCTATCTAGCTATCTATCAGTTATTGGGAAATTAATAAATGCGTGTGAATGTCAGCTGACCGGATTTGCTTGCTAGGTGTCAGTTATCCTTATGAACACCACCGTACAGTAATATATTTTCAAACATAGTGTTTATATATGAACCTATATAAGATTTTAAACTTATATACACTCACCATCAAACTCATAGCTGCACAAACAGTTACACCCAGAAAGAATCAACTGCTTGGAATGAATAATGGTGGGTGGGTTTGACATCATGAGACATGCAAATGATTCAAGTTTCACGCTCAGCCGTGCATGTGACGACTGTGGACATTCAGCAAACCGTTTTTCTCTCCATGTGTCATCCTGTTAGTGCCAGCACCATTGGCAGACACGATTGTGTCTCACGTCGCAGGACTACATACACGCAGACCATTACAACGGCCAACAGCCCTAACACCACATCAATGTCGCCAAAGCCTGCAGGGGTGTCATGCCAGACTGTGATGGAATGACTCCGAAAGGCAGCAGGTCATCTTCAGCGAGGAGTCCCACTCTTGTCTTAATGGAGATGACCAACCAACCCGGCAAGTCCACTAGCATCAGGGCAAGGGCAAAAACTCAATAGTCTATTATCAAACACCCACTGGCCAATTCATTAGGTACCCCTCCTTGCAATTGTATTTCTACATTTACAGACTGTAGTCCATCTGTTTTTCTATATACTTTGCTAGCCTGTTCCTCAATGGTCAGGACCCCCCACGGGACCACCACAGTGCAAGTACTATGTGGGATTTGGATCAGACACAGCAGTGCTGCTGGACACTTTAGTGACACTGCTGGACTGAGAATTGGCCACCACCCAAAACTATCCAGCTACCAACAGAGTCCTGTGGGCAGCGTCCTGTGGGCTACGTCCTGTGGGCAGGGTCCTGTGGGCAGTGTCCTGTGGGCTACGTCCTGTGGGCAGGGTCCTGTGGGCAAGGTCCTGTGGGCAAAGTCCTGTAGACAGAGTCCTGTGGGCAGAGTCCTGTGAACAGAGTCCTGTGGGCCACGTCCTGTGGGCAGAGTCCTGTGGGCAGAGTCCTGTGGGCAGTGCCCGGTGAGCAGCAGCGTCCTGTGGGCAGCATCCTGTGACCACTGATGAAGTGACCACTGATGAAGGACTAGAGGATGACCAACACAAACCACCTACACCTACCAGGTGGACCAGCAAGGTACGAGTGTCTGATAGAGTGGTTGGTAAGTGGGCACATGTTTACCCAATTTAAGCCTGGCCTTAATCAGCCTGCCAGTGTAAGATATTAGTGCGGTTTTCTTCTGGTTTCAGGCTGTTTACTTCTACACCATGATTTCTAGGGACCAGATGGAACATCTGTGATGTGTACACTGGGTAATCCATGCAAGCAAAAATGAATATTCAAACGATTACATGCATAGCTCAACTGTTTAGAATAGCTGTGCACAGCACTACAGAAGGAGGTGGTCATAGGTATGCTTGTTTTCAGAATACAGGTGGGACCATCCATTAAATATTCATGGCAAGCACATTTGCATTTCTCTAATCAGGCTGTTACTTATCATCACATTGCTGTGGAGGTGTGAAGCCCACTCCCCACAATGTGCATCATGGAAAAACCAGAGATGCCTCAATAACGGTGTAGCTCAATGATCTAACATCTATATAACCGAAGATATCAGTAAAGTATCACTGAGCGAGTCCTCCATTACAAAGACACCAGTGTTAAACCTCACGCTCTGTCTTTAACGCCAACGCGACAGATATTAATCTCAGTTTAGCTATAGTCAAACACGACCCTCCCTTGCTTACTGTCAGAACAGAGCAGAGAGAGAGAGAGAGAGAGAGAGAGAGAGAGAGAGAGAGAGAGAGAGAGAGAGACAGAGAGAGATCAGCCACGAGATAAACAAACAAAAGAAGGCTGAACGAGCTGTAGATATGACATCACAACCAGCAGTTGAACTCACCTGATCTGGTCCTGTCTTACTCCATATGTAGGTTTACAACGTAGTAAAGAATGCTTTTATTTCAGTCATGAATATTCAACAGTGCCTAAAAATAGACAGGCCTACCTGTCTTCTTAACAAGCTGTGATGTCATCCTATCAAACAAGCCCTCATAAAACAAGACGCCACTAGAGGGCACTGCATACCCATCCAAAGAATGCCTATCACATCATGTTCAATTCATACGGGGTTGTACAGTATAACGAAACACAGTCAGGCTCCTTCTCCGTTACAGTTATACAGTATATATATATAAAATGTATAACTGTAACGGAGAAGGAGCCTGACAGTGCCCTGTGGCCAGCAGCGCCTGTGGGCAGCATCCTGTGACCACTGATGAAGGACTAGAGGATGACCAACACAAACCACCTACACCTACCAGGTGGACCAGCAAGGTATGAGTGTCTGATAGAGTGGTTGGTAAGCGGCCACATGTTTACCCAATTCAAGCCTGGCCTTAATCAGCCTGCCAGTGTAAGATATTAGTGCGGTTTTCTTCTGGTTTCAGGCTGTTTACTTCTACACCATGATTTCTAGGGACCAGATGGAACATCTATTTATATCGCTTCAGTGACACCATTGACACCAACAAACCCATGACCTGCCAGGTATGCTGAATAAGAAGCCCCCTCACAGAGAGTGGTCAGGGAGGATTACGGTGGGAGCTTTCATTAAATAGCAATGTAACCTTGACTGCTCAGGTAAGTGTAATGGGTGAATGAATGTAGTCATAGTCTGGTCATTATGGTTTTCCCACCAGCAGGCTTTGCATAGTCAAACTAGTCTGGATATACAGTACCAGTCAAAAGTTTAGACACAGCTACTCATAGAAGGTTCTGCTTATGTTTATCTTAATGCTCTACTGTAGAATAAAAGTGGAGACATCAAACTATAGAATAACACTCATGGATACAGTCCACCTTAAAACCCTCCAGAGTGGACCTTTACAGGAGGATGAACCAGCTTCCTTACCCTGCAGTGGAGCTGACAGAACAAGGTTTATTACTAAGCAGGTTTGGAGCCATTCTATTGGTCGGGCCATCATGAATATTCATCAGACTGAAAGGGGAAATAGAGCTTTTACAGTGTGTTAAATAAGAAATAAAAGATTTTTGATCATCAAGAATAGTTGAATAGTTACAAGGAACAATAACTGATAATAAATGTAGACTGATGTGGGTAATATTTATAGAGCTACACATACAGAAGTAGTGTCAGCTAACGCAACAAGCCAGACGTCTCAGCATGAAGCTGTAGAGTTCCTAATGGTGTCCTGTGATAATCCATCCCATTCCGCTTGAATATGCTCACACGGTTCCTGCAGATGATGCAGTAGCAAAACCGCTCATCTTGGCGTTGACCACGGTGCCCTCACACACAGATTCGTTGGTTATCTCCACCAAGACAAAAACCGGTCCTGTCACTGAAGATTGCCACTTCAAGACAGTCTGGTACGACACCATTACAGTCTTTGGTGACGTTGACGTAATGTTAAGGACGGTCGTTGTAACGTTTTTTGTGGATGTAGTCCTGCGCCATGCAGCCGTGTACCAATGGTGCTAGCACTAACAGGATGACTCATGGAGGCATCACTGCTTGCTGAATGACTGCTATCATGGCTGTTGGGTCAGTCAGGTACAGCGCCAAAGTCCGTCGTTGCTTTTGTCACATGCGTGGCCGGGCGTGAAACTCGTTTGCATGTCTCCTGATGTCAAACCTTCCCATCAAATTTCATTCCTGTGGGTTGACTCCTTCTGGGTGCAGCTATTTCCGCAACTATTATTTTAACGATGAGTGTAAATGAGTAATGAATGAGAATTCAGGTTAACCTAATTATTTCACAACTCAGTCCAACATGAAAAAGCAGAGTACCGCCAGCACAGCTGACGCCATTTCTAATTGCACTCAATGGAGCATTAAAGGGTTAATAAATGGCTAATACAGTACAGACTGTCCCGAAGCTGCTGTTAAATACACCTCTCAAAATAAAATGACCCTCCCATTCAGCTGACGCTTGATTGGACATTGACTTCAGTAGAAAATCCGGGGATTACAGGGACTTAATATGCAGATTTGCTGCTACGTGGCACGAGGGGGTCAGCAAGAACTCATTAGCAGACAAAAGCCAGTGGATTGTAATGTGACTTAAGTGCATATAGGTAACGTAACTCCACCTTCAAAGTCTCTCACTTCCCTCGGGTCTCCACCTCTCGCCTGCCATCCCAGTATCGTGAAGCTGAGCTGTCAAATGGATGCTGTGCACAGACTTAGATGTGTAATGGCTGTCACATGATCCACATCAGCTCCTCTGTTGCGGTCATCTGTGGAGAGAAAGGTCTGATTGCCTGTCACTGAAGCTTTAGGAGTTTGACCTTAACCTTATTAAGTCTGATGGAGCATGTAAACATTCATAAGGCATCCAAATGCACCACCCAGTCCGTACATAGTCACTGTTTTTGTGACATCACAAAAAACTATTTAATTTCCCATTGTCCCTCTGCAGCGGTTTAGCTCCACCCATTCATTGTGACTGTTTTTTTTTAATAAGGCACAACAGCCAATCAGAATAGAGGTCATTTGCATATAAATAAGTCAGACTTTTAGACAGTGAAGGCCTAAAAGAGAAAAGTAGTTGAAACGTGCAGGATATGGGCCCTTTAAGGACAGAAACGTTTTGTAAGATGTTATTAGTCTGAATAAACCATTATGCTCTCCCACTGACAGCTGTACAGTAACAGTCCTGTTCTCTGTGGCGTCTCTGTGGACTATACAGAAACGACAGCAGGTATTGTTTTTTTCCTACCCGTATTGGAACAAACCCCGCCCCCTGCGCTTCGATTGGCTGATATTTACGTTCATTGGCGTTCTAGAACGCAAGACGTGTTCGAGTACGACCTACTAACCAATCCCAACCCGGACGAAAGGGTACTACGGGCCAATCATGGAGAAGGAGGCGGGACTTTCCTGAATACGGGTGGAAAAAAATTAAGGCGGGAAAGGCATCGTTTGCTCACGCGCCCTTTTGCGCGCGAGTAAACGCGCCCCTGTGCTGCTGTGATGGTCACAGACCAGCCCAACATTTTCTGTCGACGCTCCACAGATCCGTCCGCCCGACGTCCCTCCCTTTAATAAGTTTCTAGGCTGCCGTTCCCTTTAATACCACTCATTTTCCCCTCTTTAATCCTGAATTGATGGCTTAAACGGCGGACACACATAGTGAGCGACAGGACAGCCGGAGCTACGGTCGCATTTGTCCGACGTTGGCGGTTTGTGCGCTGAGCGGGTTTCCAACTTGTGGATTTTCTGTCGGATAGTGCCTGTGGGATGCTCCCGGCTCCGGTGGGGAACCTCCTGAAGAACTGATTGACTTCACATCGATACGAGATGGAAATCCAGTAGAAGTGACCTCACCTCAGGACAGCGCTGACGACGACAGCACCGGCGTGAGGGTCTGATTTTGGTCTGAACTTTGAGGGGCTTTTGGAGGGATGTGCTTCACAAGTGTGAGTGAGGGAACCGGGCGGTGAGCATCATGCACGTCATTCCACCGAGGTGAAAGTGAGAGCAGACCTCCGACATGTACGAGGAGAACCGGAAAAGTAAGACCCAGAATGTTCTCTCTGTCTTTCTCTTTCACCGTCTGCCTGTCTCTCTCTCTGTCTCCCTTTCTTTCTCGGTCTCTCTGTCGGTCTCCTTCTCTGTCCGTTTCTAAATGGCTGTCTCTTATTTTCTGTCTGTTTGTCTCTCTGTCTGTCTCTCTCTCTCTCTCTCTCTCTCTGTCTGTCTCTTCCTCTCTCTCGGACTGTCTCTCAGACTGCCTGTGTCTGTCTCTCTGTCTGTCTCTTTTACGGTCTCTCTCTCTGTCTTCCTGTGGCTGTCTCTCTTTTTGTCTCTCTCTCTGTCTGTATGTCTCTCTCTCTCTCTCTCTGTCTGTCTCTCTTTGACTTTCTCTCTGTCTGTCTCTCTCTGTCTCTCTTTGACTATGTCTGTCTGTCTGTCTCTCTCTGACTGTCTCTCTGTCTGTCTCTCTTTGATTGTCTCTCTGTCTGTCTCTCTGTCTGTCTCTCTTTGATTGTATCTCTGTCTGTCTCTCTTTGTTCCCTTCCAGTTTGTCTGTCTGACTGTCCCTCTCTCTATGTCTCTTTCTCTCTCTCTGTCTGTCTCTCTCTCTCTCCCTGTCTCTCTCGGACTGTCTCTCAGACTGCCTGTGTCTGTCTCTCTGTCTGTCTCTTTTACGGTCTCTCTCTCTGTCTTCCTGTGGCTGTCTCTCTTTTTGTCTCTCTCTCTGTCTGTATGTCTCTCTCTCTCTCGCTGCCTGTCTCTCTTTGACTATCTCTGTCTGTCTCTCTCTCTCTGCTTGTCTCTCTTTGACTATGTCTGTCTGTCTGTCTCTCTCTGACTGTCTCTCTGTCTGTCTCTCTTTGATTGTCTCTCTGTCTGTCTCTCTGTCTGTCTCTCTTTGATTGTATCTCTGTCTGTCTCTCTTTGTTCCCTTCCCAGTTTGTCTGTCTGACTGTCCCTCTCTATGTCTCTTTCTCTCTCTCTGTCTGTCTCTTCCTCTCTCTCGGACTGTCTCTCAGACTGCCTGTGTCTGTCTCTCTGTCTGTCTCTTTTACGGTCTCTCTCTCTGTCTTCCTGTGGCTGTCTCTCTTTTTGTCTCTCTCTCTGTCTGTATGTCTCTCTCTCTCTCGCTGCCTGTCTCTCTTTGACTATCTCTGTCTGTCTCTCTCTCTCTGCTTGTCTCTCTTTGACTATGTCTGTCTGTCTGTCTCTCTCTGACTGTCTCTCTGTCTGTCTCTCTTTGATTGTCTCTCTGTCTGTCTCTCTGTCTGTCTCTCTTTGATTGTATCTCTGTCTGTCTCTCTTTGTTCCCTTCCCAGTTTGTCTGTCTGACTGTCCCTCTCTATGTCTCTTTCTCTCTCTCTGTCTGTCTCTTCCTCTCTCTCGGACTTGTCTCTCCGACTGCCTGTGTCTGTCTCTCTGTCTGTCTCTTTAACGGTCTCTCTCTCTGTCTTCCTGTGGCTGTCTCTCTTTTTGTCTCTGTCTCTGTCTGTCTGTCTCTCTCTCTCTCGCTGCCTGTCTCTCTTTGACTATCTCTGTCTGTCTCTCTCTCTCTGCTTGTCTCTCTTTGACTATGTCTGTCTGTCTGTCTCTCTCTGACTGTCTCTCTGTCTGTCTCTCTCTGACTGTCTCTCTGTCTGTCTCTCTCTGACTGTCTCTCTGTCTGTCTCTCTCTGACTGTCTCTCTGTCTGTCTCTCTCTGACTGTCTCTCTTTGTTCCCCTCCCAGTTTGTCTGTCTGACTGTCCCTCTCTATGTCTCTTTCTCTCCCTGTCTGTCTCTTCCTCTCTCTCGGACTTGTCTCTCCGACTGCCTGTGTCTGTCTCTCTGTCTGTCTCTTTAACGGTCCCTGTCTGTCTCCCTGTGGCTGTCTCTCTTTTTGTTTGTCTCTCTGTCTCCGACTGTCTCTTACAGACTATCTCCCTCTTCTTTTGTCTCTTTGTTTCTCTCCCTTTTGTTTCTCTCTCTGTCTCTCCCCCCCCCCTCTCTCTGTCAGGTCTGTCGCTCTCTCTGTCTATCTCTCTCTCCCTTTCTCTCATGATGTATAAACTTCTCTTAAGTCATCAGCCTCCTCCTTCCTCTTTCCTCCTATCGTTTGCGGAGTGTTTGTTAATCGAAGGGGAACTCTTTCTAAAGTTCCACGTTATGTATATGACATACAACATTCTACATGGGTTCTTTTCCTCCACAGTTTATTTTACTAATATTTCTTTAATCAAACGAAAAATCCCCCAAAATCTACCTAATTAAACAGGTGTAAAGTCATTCGGGGTGGTTTGGTGCGAAATGATCAGTTCTAGAGAAACAAGAACCAGATTGGTTTGCAGTAGTGGTGATAGGAACCACCATATTCCCTGGCTAATGTCTGACACGTCGTTTAGTGGTAGTATTGTGATATAGTTTTGGTTTAAAATATTTTAATATATTTATTTTAATCCATTCATTCATGGCGGAGGGGTACATACAGGGTGTTGTAAGGCAAAGTAGTCCCCTGAGAAAACATCTAAAGCTCAGAACCTGTGTAGGTTTGCTGCTGGTTCCGGACAGCAGGTAAAACATCTGTATCCGTGTTGTAGACATGATGACGCCTGGTTCCCATCACCACCACCGTAAAGAGTCTGTAAGTTTCTCTACAATGAATCATTTCACCAGGTCAAAACAAGCTGCATTAGTCTGTTTACATCTCAAGACTGAAGTTTTCTGGAATTTTGGGTGGAATTCCCCTGTAAATCCTGAGCAGTGGGATAAGTTGCAGGTGGACGGCATCGTTTCAGGATTTCAGGACAGCCGAGAAAAGCCTAATTATAGGAGCTACGAGATGTTCACCATAGTAATTATAATGAGAGATGAAGGTTATATGCCTCAAGCTCTGTTGGAAATCATGGAGCCTTTTCCCTCTCTAGTCACGTCCTATGGGCCAGATGTTGCTATCTTTTCCCGAATCCACGTTGTGCATATTTATCTTTTCCAGCTTCAGCTGATGACTTAATATTGACCTATGTAGAGTAACCCAGCCTGTTAATACAGCGACTGAACAGTGTCAGTGTTTCGCACTGTAATCTCAGTTCAGCTAATATCGTAATTGTCAGTCTCAGAGACCAAAAGACGGAACGATAGCTTTCCTGCTTCCCATAACATTCATATGAATGTCATTTATGAGTATTGTATTTGGACTGACCTGCAGCATATTAGTATTTTTGGTAATACAGTTTTCAGCTGTTTTCTGATCAGGTTATTTATAGTGTATTACAGTCTTTTATGGATTTTAATTTGATAGACAATGTTAATTATCACATTCATCATACATTCAAAAAGTATAGCTGCACCCAGAAGGAAGGGTCGGAATGCTATGCCATTGGGAAAGAAGATAAAGTTTACCAGGGAAAATAGACTGATATGGTCAATATTTACTGAGCTACACATACAGAAGTAGTGTCTCTCAGTATGGTGTCAGTCCACCATGTTTGCTAATACAACATGCCAGACGTCTCGGTATGGAGTTGTAGAAGTTTCTAATGGGGTCCTGTGATAATCCATCCCATACAGCTTGAATATTCTCACACAGTTCCTCACACAGTTCCTGGAGATTGTGCACTAGGGATGGAGGTGGAGTGATACCAGGCCTTCTGGACAGGTGACACAAACAGTTCATCACGGTGCCTCCACACACAGATTCACTGGTCGTCTCCACCAAGACTAAATCGGGACTTGAAGATGACCTGCTGCCATTCTGAGTTACTCCATAACAGGCTGGCACAACACCATAACAGTCCTTGGTGATGTTGATGTGGTGTTTAGGGTAGTCATCATAACAGTCTGCATGCATGCAGTCCTGCGTCATGCAGCCGCACATAAGACATAAACAAGGATGGGCTTTATCACTGCTCGCTGAATGTCCATAATTGTATATATATATATATATATATATATATATATATATATATATATATATATATATATATAAACACTGAATAATAGCCAATGCTGTTTAAGACAACGTCGCCCTAATAGATGGATTCTGTGTTACCTCCTATACTACTTCATATTGCTTCCTTGTATACTGAGAGCCTGCTATACAGTAATTAGCATGATTAGCAATCTCATCTCATTAAGTTGATGGTTTCTCTCATCTCACCGTCAGTGCTGGTGTTAGCCAAGTGATTTATGATAATCAGCCATTATGTTGTCCTCATCAAAGCCCAGCTGCCAAAACAGGCAGGCCTACAGTAGACAGCCCAGTTCCCATGTATGTTCCTCTCTAGGGGTGTAAAATGTATTAAGTGGAAGTATGGGTAATGTATCTTACTAAAAATCTTATTCAGTTAAAGTATGGATTGGGAAATTTATGTGTGAAAAGCGCTGACATTTAAATGTCCCCAAGCGAATGAAATAAAACTGAGGTGTGACTAATAGCTTAGTGGTGTGCGGTTCAATTTTACACTGATGGAACTTTGACTGGATGAATTGATTATTAAAATGACAATACACATTTGGAAAAAAAGACTCATGGCCTGAGATTTATAATATATATAATACACTCATCACCAAGCGAAAGGTTGGACCAGGAAGGAGGTATCAGATTGCAGTGCTATTGGGAAGGAGGAAGTAGTGTTACAACATGCCAGACGTCTCAGCATGGCGTTGTAGAGGTTTCTAATGGTTTCCTGTGATAATCCACCGTCACTGTAGATGACCCACTGCCAGTCACTCCATGACACTCTGGCACGACACCATTGCAGTCTTTGGCGGCGCTGATGTGGTGTTAAGGGTAGTTCTCGTAATAGTTGGTGTGCATGTTGTCCTGCTAGTGCAGCCATCTGCCAATGATGGGGGGCTGCAATCGTGGCTGTTAAGTCAATCAGGTGCAGCACTAAGGCCTGTCACTGCTTACGTCACATGTGCGGCCAAGCATGGAAGCACTTGAATCATATGAATGTCTCACAATGTCAAACCTACCCACCAAGTGCAGTTCCTCTCAGTTGATTCCTTCTGGGTGCATCTGTTTTTTGCTGATGAGTTTATATAATGAATCCATGTGTGGAGGCACTGTGGCCAGCGCCAAGATGAATGGTTTGTGGTCACACTTCACACGTCCACTAGGCCTGGTGTCACTCCACCTCCACCCCTACCACAAAATCTGCAGGAACTGTGTGAGAATATTATCACAGGACACCATTAGGAACCTCTACAGCTCCATACCGAGAACAAACATGGTGGCCTGGCGCCATACTGAGACACTACTTCTGTATGTGTAGCTCAATAAATATTGACCATATCAGTCTAAATGTATCATCATTGATTGTTCCTGGTGACCTTTATCTTCCTTCCCAACAGCACTGCAATCCCACACCTCCTTCTTTAAGCACATCTCTTATACCGCACACAGCCTTTTACTCCAGGTGTTTCTAAGCACCAGTAACATGAAGACTTTTAGATAGTCCACTACTTCATTTAATGGCTGTCAGATTAGCAGCCCGATTTCCATTTAAACAGGAAAGCCTGATAGCTAACCTCATGAACTTCCAACACGAGTCGATTCCTTCCTCCCTATTGCTCATTTAGTGGCTTATTTAAAGCCGCAGAGAGTAATTCTATCTGTCCCTGATACGATCTCCCCGTAGTTCGCCTCAGACTGTGTGGTAATAATGAAGTTATTATTAGTTATCAGTACAGTCAGTACAGTGCGCTCGCTCCCAGCCTCTCGCCTCGTCTTTCTCTTTTTCCCTTTGTACTTTAGCCTGTCTAGCTGTTAGCCAGCAGCTAGCCACAGCAGTCCACAGGTAATAGAGCTCCTAAAAACCTCTGGCCCACAATCCTTTTCGTTCGCTCACACTCTCTGTGCTGGAGCTGGGAAGTAGGTCACAGCTGTCACAGTATGGCTCGCCTCACCTACTGTAGCGCTCGCCTCCTTATCAGAAGCAGCGGTTGATTAGAAAGCCCATCCTTACAGAACGCGCCCGGTAACCTTGGGAAGTGACATTTTTCCCTTTTGCTTTGGCTCTGAAATATATAGAGTTGTCTTTTGCACAATAAGGCAATCACTGCTTTAGTACTGAGCATGGCTGTCAGTGTTCAGTTCATTAGTACTCAACACTTTAACAGTTGCAGGAATGAATAACAACACGCTATGCATTGCATTGTGAAGCCTTACCATAATGCTTGCCATTAAAACCACATCTAAATAAGGGTGTCCAGTCATCAGTTAGTATTTCTTACTGTAAGAGAGACCAATAGACATTACAATATGCAGATCATGCATCATTTCAATTGACATATGATCATTTTTAACTCTTAGAATATGTAACTTATCTTAATCGAATAATTACGAGAGCCCCAATAGTGAGTTAATTTTTTGCATTGCCTGCTGGAAGGTTGGCATTGCGACTGGCGATAGGAAGAAACTGGATGAGCTGATCAGGAAGGCAAGTTCTGTTCTGGGAGGTAGTTGGGAAGAGGAGGATGTTAGCCAAGCTGCCATCCATAATGGAGAACACCTCTCACCCACTACAAGAGGCAGTTGCTGCACTGGCCAGCTCCTTTAGTGACAGGCTTGTCCACCATATATATATATTTATATATATGGAGCCGTAAAGGGACCTAATGGTGTCCTGTATGTATATATATATATATATATATATATATATATATATATATATATATATATATATATATATATATATATATATACAGGGGTTGGACAATAAAACTGAAACACCTGTCATTTTAGTGTGGGTGGTCTCATGGCTAAATTGGACCAGCCTGGTGGCCAATCTTCATTAATTGCACATTGCACCAGTAAGAGCAGAGTGTGAAGGTTCAGTTAGCAGGTAAGAGCACAGTTCTGCTCAAAATACTGCAATGCACACAACATTATGGGTGACATACCAGAGTTCAAAAGAGGACAGATTGTTGGTGCACGTCTTGCTGGAGCATCTGTGACCAAGACAGCAAGTCTTTGTGATGTATCAAGAGCCACGGTATCCAGGGTAATGTCAGCATACCACCAAGAAGGACGAACCTCCACCAGCATCACGTAGTGACCTGGCCACTATCCTGCAAGAAGAATGGCTTAAACTCCCTCTGACCACTGTGCAGGACGCAGTATATGTCATTCCCAAGACCAACTGACGCTGTATTGGCCGCAAAAGGAGGCCCTACACCATACTAATAAATGACTGTGGTGTAAAACCAGGTGTTTCAGTTTCATTGTCCAACCCCTGTATGTGTGCTATGTTAATTTTTGCCTAACAATAGAGATTTATTTACCTCTTGCTCTGTATCTGTCTCACCAAGGCATTAATGGGTAACTGAGCAGTGCATCATTAGGTTTTCTATATGTCTGTTACAAACCATTTACATATAAGCAGTGCAAGTAGAGAATGACATTTAACTGCAGTACAATATAAATATAAATAAATGTGTAAAGTGACTGTGCATGGATATGCAAAATATGCAGAATGTGCAGTATAACAGTGTATGGAGGTAGTTGTTCAATTACTGTATGGATTATAAATAAGTACAATGCTGTATATAAATGTGCATGGGTGTATCACAGAGGTAGTAATCAGTTCAGTCAATGAGGTGTTGTGGAGACCACAGCTCTTGGGAAGAAACTGTTTCTCAGTCTGTTTGTTTTTGTGCGGATAGCCCTGTACCGCTTGCCAGACGGTAACAGGTCAAACATGCAGTGTCCAGGGTGTGTTGTGTCTCTGCTACTACTCTTCTATGTGTATCCAAGGAGCCTTTAATCCGAGTCCAGGAACCTGCAAGCTTTCTATTCTATCAACCAGCTGAATAAGTTGTAGCATGACCTGTTTCATTTAATGTGTCTTACTTAGTATTGCACATTCTGTGAGTATTGTGCATGTTGTGATGACAATGCTGAACTGATACATTGTGCAGCATTCATTTCCAGTATGTTAAACTCATAGTAATAGGTTATATTCAAATGTGTTCCTCGTAGAGGATAAAATACATCAAATACATCAACAAAATGTGTCATTTGGTCCTTGTTTGGTGGTCAAACTTCACATACAGTATTCAAGTAGTCTCACTACAGCCTTCCTTTGCTCATTTATATCCTTATGACTAACATATATGTATCAACGTAACCCTCCGAGTGGTGGGCAGCACATTACTAACTAAACCTCTTTCCTATTCTGCTTCCTTCAGGCAATGGGTACTCCAAAGAGGCGGAGGAGGGTGGCGGAGAAGGGGACGAGGAGGAGGAGGAGGAGGAGGAGGAGGGGGGCGGAGAGGGAGACGAGGGGGAGTGGGACGAAGAGGGAAAGCCTAGGATGAACCGCACAGACACGCTCAACTCCACCACCAGCTCCACTGGAACGCAGAAAAAGAGTCAGCACGCCAAGAAGCAGGTTCAGGGCTCCAACCAGGTGCAGCGTGCCCCACGAGCCCTATACTGCCTTAAGCTAAACAACCCCATCCGCCGAGCCGCACTGTCCATCGTCGAGTGGAAGTATCCTTCACTAGCTCGGCCAGCCTCTGGAATATTCTCAACACGTTTCTCTGTACTGCACAGAAAACTATAGACTTAACATTAGGGCTGGACAATATATATCGAGTTTTAGGTATATGAATATATTATATACACAAGATGTAGGATGCGACAATACCACTTATATTGAAATAGTTTAACTAGTTTGAAAATAATATTAATAATAATAATAATAATAATAATAATAATACTAATAAGGTTTTTTTATAGAGTGCCTTTCATATTGCAAGTTTGTTTTTGATGTTGCGTTAAAATACTCAACCCATTTATTTTGTGAAGCCGTGCCAGTGGCATTAAGCCGTGTGGACTGCAGCTCAACTCTGCCCCCCCACACGCTCTCCCTGCTTATGCTCACATATTCTCATGAAGGGAGATCCAGTGCTGCTCTACACAGCTAAAAAAGAGTTGGGGCCCGTATTACAGAAACGTCCTATCCTTAATGCTGAGTTGAGTGAAGAATTTCACAAATTCATATTACAGAAAGCAAACCTTATTTTCATTTGAGACTTTTATCTCCAGTTAACTCTGGTTATCTCTGGTTATGTTAAGTTAAAAAGCCTAAACTACTCAATTGAAGTTGAAAACAATTATATCTAAAGAGTTATCAAGACACTGGCCATATGTGCCTAGCTAAAATGTAAACACGAAATCAAAATAATGTTAAGATAATCCTTTATTGATCGAACAGTGGCGAACGTATGTACAACCGCCTAAAGAAAGACCAATGTGAAAACCAATACAAAACAGTTCAAATCGAAATTACGATAAGCTGGAGAATATTGTTGTAAGTATTGTATAGAAAATTGTATGCTGCTGTCTATTAGATCATCGTTGCTTCTCAGTTTCAGTTTCTATTTACACAAAACGGTTAATGTGCTGTGTTAGCCGCCGCGTTAGATACTGTGTTTGCCGCGCGAACGTTACTCACCCTAATACACAACCACGCATTCAGCTCTGTCCTCATTGGTCACCACCGTCACTCTAATATTTTATCTGATGAGTTTCAATACACCGGGAGGCAATAAGAGGAGACGGTGAAGTAGGGGTGATGGGCCTTATACATAAATAAACGTAAAAGTGTGGTGGTCTACCACATTCCTTAAAATATGGTCCCTGTAGGAACAATAGAACAACAAAGCTTTGAAAAGCTTTGGCCATTAAGTACAAGTTTTTGCAACCATAAACTGAACAGAAAAAAACACTATACATGTCGTATGTGTTGTTGTTGAGGCTTGTCTGCTTTTCTGTTCAATTTATGGTTGTAAAAACTTAATGGCAATTTTGACTTGAAATTAATACATAACTAAATAATAAATATAGATGTTGTCTGTTAGTGTATACTGGCAGTCTTATTAACTTACTTTATTCAACAACATCCCCCTGGCTTCTATTGTTATTAAGTATTAAGTATTAAGTGTATCCCGTTGAAAATCTCTTAACATGTGACACTATTTACACAAAATATTGACTAAGCAAGGTGAAGATGTTTATCAGTCTTGAGAAGTTGGTCGGTCTGAACCAGACAGAAGCTTATCCTGAGCTAAACTGCAGTGTGATGGTGCGTCTACTTTTAAAATTCTCTCTGATTCTGGAAGCAGCGCAGTAATCCCGTACAGGATTTCTCCCAGCTGTGGTTTGCTCAGTATTAGGGATTAATAGGGCACATGCTTAAAGGCAGCCAAGACATGCTGATCTAGGATCAGTTTTACTCCATCAAATCCTCACTTTGTTCCATATAAAGCAGACCAGAATTCAGCATCTGGGGCAGCGTCTAATGTCTGAACCTGACGGTTTGGTGTATGAATGATCTAACACTAGCTTTCCTCAAATCTCAACAGATTCTGGAAGGATAGCAGCGCAGTACATCCCGTACAGGATTTCTACCAAGCTGTGGTTTTGCTCAGTAATTAGGGATTAATATGGGCACCTGCTTTTTAAAAGGGCAGCCAAGACATTGGCTGCACTAGGAAAATTCACGTTTTATAACCTCCATCAAATCCTCACTTTGTTTCCATATTAAAAAGCAGACCAGAAAATTCATCATCTTGGGGCAGTAAGTTTGTAATGTCCTGGAAAAAAACCTCTAGACGGGTTTTCGGTGTAAATGAATGATTCTAAAACTAGTTTCCCTCAAATCTCGAAACAAATAACAACAGAAAACACTATGTGATAATATTCCCAGATTGCTGTATCCTTGGGGGCACTCTGTATTTCAGAAACCTTTGATATCTTTATTCTTCTGGCTATCTTTGCTAACTGTGTGGCTCTGGGAGTATCCAAGCCTTTTCCTGAGGATGACTCCAACGCTACTAACCATGACCTGGTGAGTACAAATGATGCAGTCATAGTGGGAGGGAGTTCAGAGACCGGTGTTTATATACTGGAAAGCTGTGTGGCTGCTCATGTGTGAATGGTGGATAACGATTGGGTCTGTTTGCAGTGTACAGCTGTGGAAAAATTTAAGAGACCACCACAAAATGATCAGATTCTCTAGTTTGTTTCAACTATTTTGAGACACCTCTTAGAGTCATTTAGAGATAACAAAACCGGGGGGGGACGGATTTCCAAAAAAAGCTTAGGGAGGACCACTAAGTTTAAAATTGGTATGAATAAAATGTGGGAGTTTTGCCAAACATCTAAAATATTTTATTTCAAGAAAATAGAACACAAAACCACAGGATCAAAGGTTTCTTTATTTTTTTTTTTTTCTTTTTTTTTAATTATTTTTTTTATTTTTTGTTTTTCTTTTTTTTTTTTTTTTTTTTTTGTATTTTTTTTTTTTTTTTGTTTTTTTTTTTTTTAAAGTTTTCTTTTTTTTTTTTTTTTTTTTTTTTAAACACTTGACGAGAATGTTAATCATTTATTAACGGTGAAAAAAAAAACTATGTGTTGGTTTCAAAAATTTCATAGGCGTGCTCCTTTTGACTATGCGTCAAAAAAAAAATCCCAAAAAAAACAGGTTGTTTGGTCTGGCGTACAAGGGCCATTTTAACCACTGTTTGTAGGGCAAATCAATACCCCCTTCTTCTTACAACACTCAACAAGACGAACGTCTGGGGTGACATGATGGAGACCAGTTTTCTCAAGAAATAGGACATGCCTCTTCTGTCCATTCATTCGCTCAATACAGGCCTCTACACTGTTTCAATCGTCTTGGGGCCCTCGTCTTCGTACTCTCCCGGATCCTTCTACCCCTACGTAAGCACCCATGGATGTTGTGATTGCTGCAGAAATGTGGGTCCTGGCCATTATTATCTTGTTGAAAAATGACATACAGGGTCCGTTGCCCTGTAACAAGAGATGAACGTCTTCTATAGATGGGGAGCATTTATGGTTGTTCTAAGAAAGAAAACCTGAAACATAGTTTCTCCTGGCATTAATGGTGCACTTTTCCAGGACATGCAAGCTGCCCCATGCCACAAAAGCCACATCATGCAACTCCCCATACAATCCGTGATGCAGGCTCTGAACGTTGAAGCCATGGTTTGATAACAAAACTTGGGTTATCCTTGTCTCTCTGGTTCCGGGCATGGCACATGGCCGTTCCCAGTGTTTCCATAAAAAGAACTTTCAAATCGTGACTCATCTGACCACAGAACAGTCTTCCATTTTGCCACACTCCATTTTAAAAGACCCCTGGCCCAGTGCAAACTATGGACCAACAGAAATGATCCAAACTTACTTGTAAACAAAGTGTTTGATTATGATTAATGATTAAAATGATATTTTTAGGTAATCTCAATGTCCTGTGTCTAACTCAATCTGTTTGGTTATTGTCGATTGTTATTGCAAAGCAAACTGGGGGAGAAAAGAAGGAAGGCTGTCGGCTTTGACTGTTCGGAGAATCTTTCTTTTGTTTTCTTTTTTTATTTGAGTTGGGTGGGACTGATTAATGCACAATTAAGGTCAACTCTGCCAAAGTACCAGTCAGTCCATTCGTCCATTCATCTGCTGTCCCATTGCTCTTGAGTCTATACTTCTGTCTTACTATGTTACTGATAAATGCTTCTTCTGTGGCGTATATCGTTATCATTACATTATAAACTTTAAACCAGGGAAATTTATAAAGTCTCCCCAATTAGTGGGACGCTAGTTTTTGTTACGTTTAATGCTTAAATCCTTTGGTCTCTTCAAAAAAAGGCTTCCTAGAGGCCACCGACCCGAATTATGTTAAGGAAGAGTTAACCTCAGTTATGGCAAGTAAAATATTGAATAAAATATATTGATAAACGTACAATATATTCGAAAAATATTGTATGTTGTTTTCTATAATAAATTCTCGTTTAATTGTAATAATAATTATACAAAACGCAGTAGTTTCCATGGGAAAAACACAAAAAAGACCCCAATTCTAGACCCCATTTACGGGGAAGATAGAGAGAGAATATGCTGCAGAAAATGCCAATGTGCAAAATGCCAATGTGCATCCATATCTAGGCACGTAGCTTAGTATATAATCTAATATCTAATATAATAATATAACAGTAATGAGAGATATAAGAGTAATAACCCAGCATTTGTAAGTGCTACCTTCTTGTTTGCTGAAGAAAAAAGGATATAGGCTAGTCGATGGAGGAGAAAGAGGGGGAGAAAGAGATTGAATTGGAAGAAGGACGAGAGGGAACAATGAGAGGAGGAAAGAGAGAATTGCGAGAGAGATGATCGAGGACGAGAGAGCACTTCCCTTTCCAAACACAGAGGTTTCGTAATCAGTCATGTTGGGGGAGTAGTGTTGAGGACAATACACTGACCGAGTTCCTGCTGACCCATTTGGGATGTGTGTTGGGGACCTCAGGTGTTGCAGGGTTACGGCCCTGCACCCTTTAGCTGATTTATACTGCCTTGCGTTTGTCTGGGTTGTGTGTGTTGTGGGGGGTGGGGGGGGGGGAGGGTGGGGGGGTGGGGGTGGGGGGGGGGGGGGGGGGGGGGGGGGGGGGGGGGTTTTTTTTCTTTTTTTTTTTTCAGTTACTTTTTTGTTTCTTATTTTGTCTTTTTTTTTTTCTTTTTGTTTTGTTAAATTTTTTATTCATTTTTTTTTTTTTTTGAAAGCAACGCTGCTGGATGTGGTGCCTTCCCCTTTCTCCCCTTTCCCCTTCTTCCTTTCCTTCTGCCGATTCGTTAAATTGACCTTGGTAACAGTATAAAGTAAAAGAGTTAAGTAAACGTTCAGCTCCCAGTTCAGGCTCATTCATTACAGTTTTATGTTCACGTTTGGGTGTTTCATCCATGGGGATTAACAGCCTCAAAAACAACGGCAAGTTAAAACAATGTGCAGGCTCCTGCTGTGTGGGCAAAAAACAGCCCCCAAAAAAAACCATTATGGAGAACCGTCTCCTTGGGAGGTGATTTATAGAGCGGCTTCATGGCGCGTCTGCCCGTCATTTTCTCTCCTAAATATAAAAGAGCCTTGATCGTGGGAATTTGCCATAATATATTGTTTGACAGAATGAAACTATTTCCGAAAAAACCACCAAACAGGCCACCCTTGCCACCCTGCTAGGATTTATTTTTATTGAATGAGAAGTTTAGGAAAGGTTAGTGGGTTGCCTAGGTCGGCACTGTGGGCCACCACAGTGGCACTACAGCTCCACGAGGAATTTGTCATGGGGGTTTGAAATTCCCGGGGATGGGTGTGGTCCAGACTCCTTTCTGTGTGGAGCTTGCACGCTCTTTCCTGGTGTCTGTGTGGGTTTCTGGTTCCCTAGGCACTGAAGTCTCCAAAAATTAACAATGCTGTTACAAGGACGAATCTGGAAGAACCGATTTGCTTAAAAGGTGCTTTGGTTGTTGTGTGTTTTCTGCCCTGTGATAAGGACTGGTGAGCAGTGGTGCCCAGTCTGAGTGGTGTTTGCTTTCCTGTTCTCCAACCCATGAGCATTGGGACAGCAACCAGAGGGAAAGGTAAAAAAGCAGTCGCCTAGAAGAATTGATCGTGGTGTTTCCATTCTTGTATTTGATGTGAGATTTGAACAGTCACTGTATGTGTAATGTTTACACACCCATAAACCCTCTAGATTTAGGCCCTTCTGGATTTGAATAATGAGCTGTTTTCTTTTTTTTTTTTTTTTAGGTTAAAGACACATTAAATAAATTAAATTAACTGAGCTCTGCTCTGATTTGGCCCGGTTTTTAAAGTGAGGGACCCACTGTGGGGACTATACACAGTGACCAGGGAAAAATATAATTAGCCTCTGTGTAGTAAGCTACATCCCTATAAGCTGTTATGGTAAGACTACGCTAGTTAAACTTCTATGCCTTGACTTGCTCAGGCGCAGATGTACAAAAAAAAAAATAGGCGTTATGGATTCAGCACTGCTCAAAACATCGAGCCGGGGATTTCTCACATTGCGTCCTCATGCTTCATCTTAGCTGTTAGGTCTCCTAATCCTGTCTGTACATTTACATTTATTGGGGTGTAGATATGATAGACACCGACGGCAAAGTCTTAACCCAGTTTAGGATTTTTCTGGCAGCCCTTCTTTATGTAAATAAAGGGCATTTTTTGTGTTTATTGATACTAGGAGAGTCAGTTGTTTGAGTGTTCTTGGGTAATCAGTTCTTTGTACTAAACTCACCTGATCAATTAAACTGCCTCCTGTGGCACTATTAAACAGGTGTTGCCCCAGATTTTATTCCTTAGGCATTTTGTTACTTCGACTACTGTGTTGAGACGCATATCCACCAGCAGTCGAGGCTTTGCTGTTGAGGTCTCTCTAGTCTGCCTGATGACTCGGGTTGGACGCACAGAATTTTTACCCAACTCTTGCCCTACGCACAACGTGTCTGAATCACACACCATAGTGCTAGGGGATGGAGACATAAACAGCTGTAGCGACGTCAGGATGCTCAGTAGGTCCAGCGAGTCATGTGATTTGCCAGAATTAACACAACAGGGTTTAATCCAGCCCTACAACACTCATGAATTCATACATATATAAGAATCTTCCCTCATCATTAACAGAACTGGACATGGCCGTGTGTGGAGATAGAGAAATGGCTTTCCTGCAGATGTTTAGTCAAATGCTTTAATCCTGTTAGTCGATGGAAGCAAGGGGGGTGAAAAAGGGACACACTCCTAACGAAACATTTATTGCCTTCCCCGGCCCCGCTCTACCAATCACCTTTTCCCCATACAGATTATAATCTCTCTGAGTGCTTCAAATTTGATCCAATAGAAAGAGCGATTTTCATCATTCCCCCTCCCCATCATCCCCACTTTTAGCCCAATCGGTGCTTCTGGGAAGCCTGTTTACAGAGTTAGTATGGCTCCTGGGTTCTATGTCGGCGCGGTGGCAAGCGGGATAATGTTAGCGGGTGAGCAAGGTCGGGCAACATTTTATGTTTATTTTTTTTATTTTTTATTATATCACTCGTATTTAAATGCACCGTAATTAATCAGCTTCTCTCTTCTCTCTCTCTCCTCTTCCTTTTCTCACCATAGCTTTAAAAAAACGTTTTATTCATGTTATTTAATAGCTCACTAGGAACCCACCCAAGTGGAAAAACATATAAAGCATCATCAAAAATGAATTAAGCTCGCACAATAGCCCTGCCACCCAGAAAGAATCATCCCACACGGACCTGAAACTGAAACTTGATATGTGTATTTGATTAGGCGTTTGGACATCATTCAGGGGGACATCGATGTAATGATTCAAGTTGACACGCCTCTTATGTCTGTTGCACGTGAACCCGTTGAGCAAGGATTGGACACCTAATTCTTCATGCTACCTGATACTGACCTACGGCAGGTACCATGATTATGGGACTATGCAGCGGGATGCTAGCCTGTCTAGTAGAAGTGTGATGCCCTCCATCAGAGTCGCTTACAGGAAAAACCACTGTGCGGCACCCTGACTGCACGGACGCAGGTGGTAGACTCCCTTAAAACACTCAGCTGGTCTGCCCGTTGGTGTCATGCCCAGCCTGTTCATAGGATATGAATGGACTCAAGGGAAATGGCAGCAGCCGGGTCATCATTCCACTGGTGGAGACAAAAACATAACAAATGTGAAACCAAACCTAATCTATTAACCACTTGCTTGAAGCTGAAAACATTACTCAGTATGTCATTTATTAATTTGTATTCCATTCATAATTTTGAAAAAATGAATTGTTGAAGTCATCATTTAGTTAAAAATAAGACTAGCTCTGCTTCAGCATACACCACACTACAAAAAAAGAGGTGGGGGGTTTTGTTTGAGTGTTGCCCAGGAGCGGCTGTAGGCTAATCTTACTGGTTTTTTTAAAAAGCGGAAATTGTAGTAATTTAATGGGACCTGGATTGAGTGTAGCGTCTCTTCAAGCACCATGGCACCAAAAACAAAACACCCCTTCCTCAAGCCGCCTCCAAAAGAGATCTACAAGCAAGTGGCGCCAAAGAAAACGTGATTGGTTAGGTCTCCACCCCCCCCATGGGGAAGAAAACGTGATTGGTTATTTCTGTGGCTCTTTTTACAGGTGAAGGTAAACCTGTTCCTGGAAACTGTTACTCTGGTATTAATTACATTTCCCTCGCTACGGTTGTTGTGAAATAATTCCGTCCCAGGTTAGAGGCCCTGCTAAAGAAGGCTGTTTGCTTATATGATTAGATATTGTCATACGAAAATGTTTTTTTCTGGGTTTCTTGCAAAACTGAATCAGAAAGAAAAACCCTAAAAAAAGCCTGAATATAAATACGTGTATCTTAATCTTCTGTGTGAGGGTATCTTGTGTAATCATCCTTTACAGGGGGACTTATGGTGGAGTTCTTTTCTCTATAGGAGAAGCACAGCATCTTTTTCTGGGTGACGGAGTTTTTGTTTTTTTTTTTTTTTTTTTATAGCATGAGAGAAAACTTTTTAAGCAGCAGAGAAAGGGTAAAGGGAGAATGAGTCAAAACCAAAAGTCAACAGCTAGCCAAGCAATATGGAGGATAGAGGGAAGCATAAAGCAATGCCAACCCATAGCAACCCGATCGGGAAGCTAGAAGAGGCAGAGAAATGAGAAGGATTTAAGATTAGCAGAATGTAGCAGAAGGGGAATA
>JAMWET010006429.1:0-10000 GCA_024036415.1 Prochilodus magdalenae | reverse complement strand
GAAGTGGACTACCTAGCGATCCCCAGCTAGAGTTCAAAACAGCCGAAGTGGACTACCTAGCGATCTCCAGCTAGAGTTCAAAACAGCCGAAGTGGACTACCTAGCGATCCCCAGCTAGAGTTCAAAACAGCCGAAGTGGATTACCTAGCGATCTCCAGCTAGAGTTCAAAACAGCAGAAGTGGACTACCTAGCGAACCCCAGCTAGAGTTCAAAACAGCCGAAGTGGACTACCTAGCGATCCCCAGCTAGAGTTCAAAACAGCCGAAAAGCTAGGACTAGCCGAAAGGGATACCCACTAGCGATCTTAGCTAGAGTTCAAAACAGCCGAAGTGGACTACCCTAGCGACCCTACTAGAGTTCAATAGCCGAACCCTAGCGATCTCCAGCTAGAGTTCAAAACAGCCGAAGTGGACTACCTAGCGAATCTCCAGCTCAATGTTCAAAACAGCAGAAGTGGCTCCACCCTAATCTCCAGCCGAAGTGGACTACCTAGCGATCTCCAGCTAGAGTTCAAAACAGCAGAAGTGGACTACCTAGCGATCCCTAGCTAGAGTTCAAAACAGCCGAAGTGGACTACCTAGCGATCTCCAGCTAGAGTTCAAAACAGCCAAAGTGGACTACCTAGCGATCTCCAGCTAGAGTTCAAAACAAACAGAAACCATGCGATACAGCCCAGAGTCAAAAAACAGCAGAAGTGGACTACCCCCTAGCTAGAGTGTCGGAAACAGCAGGAAGTGAGTTTTACATAGCGATCCCAGTTGAGCTAGATTTAAAAACAGCAGGTGGATTACCTAGCACCTACCTAGTCTTCAAAAACAGCAGAAGTGGACTACCTAGCAATCCCTAGCTAGAGTTCAAAACAGCAGAAGTGGATTACCTAGCGATCCCCAGCTAGAGTTCAAAACAGCAGAAGTGGACTACCTAGCGATCCCTAGCTAGAGTTCAAAACAGCAGAAGTGGATTACCTAGCGATCCCCAGCTAGAGTTCAAAACAGCAGAAGTGGACTACCTAGCGATCCCCAGCTAGAGTTCAAAACAGCAGAAGTTCACCTACCTAGCGAAACCCAGCTAAGTTCAAACAGCAGAAGTCCCCTAGCGATCCCACGAGCTAGAGTTCAAAAACAGTTGGTATTACCTAGCGATCCCCAGCTAGAGTCAGAACAGCAGAATTGGAATTGTGCGATCCTCCAGCTAAGGAGTAAAAACAGTGAAGTGAACTACCAGCGATCCCCAGAGATTCAAAAACAGGAACCCGAAGTGGACTACCGTAGGGAATAGCTACGCTAGTTCAAAACAGCAGAATTGGACTACCTACCCATACCCAGCTAGAGTTCAAAAACAGCCAAAAGTGGGAACTTACCTAGGCGATCCCCCAGTAGAGAGTTCAAAACAGCAGAAGTGGACTACCTAGCGATCTCCAGCTAGAGTTCAAAACAGCCAAAGTGGACTCTGGACGCTTGTCTTCTTGAGGGATGGCGGGTCAAGCCGAAGCTGTACTTGAAGCTTGAAAGGCTTGAGTTTTAAACCTGATGCGTGCAGCTACTGGAAGGAAATGCATTGTTGTAGCTCTGTGTTGGAGCTCTGCTCAAAGGGGCCATCATGCACCTGGCAGCTGCAATGGCTTGGAGTGATGCTTCCATTGTAAGCAAAAGGGATGCATTGCGATGTATGGGTCATAGAGGAAGGGCCATCTTACCCACCAAGAGACAGCAGTGACATCAGTCAACAAGAAGATTTTTAACGAATTGTATTATATTGAATTGGATGAAATTCTGATGTTAACCCTCACCATTTTTGTCACGTTTTTCTTTTGTTTCTTTTTTATTTCTTCATTTTAAGCCAAATCTTGGAAGGACTGACCTTAAACTGAAACAAAAATGCAAATCAAATATAATGTCAGAATATAGCTTACGACGTATGTAAAGAATATGTATAGCATGTGATTTATTATGTAAGTACTTACGTAGTGGATTGGCTAACGTTTGATTTTTCAGGGTTAGCCTGAACATGTAGGGGAGACACTGTTGCAGTGCTCAGAAGGACATTTGATGGAAAGCCTTCCAAGACTGGGTCAACATCCAGTTTAGGGCCTCCAGCTTCACTGGGATTTCCCTTATTAAATAGACTAAATGTGTGTAAAGAAGTGATGTGATAATGATGATAATGTGGCTAACACGAAGAGCGTCCTTGAAGGCCCCATGCTGCGTGATCCTTCTCTCCCTGGACCGCACACAGGGTGCAGAATAGCATTATTAAGAGCACAAAGAATGGCTTTAGAATGAGAGAGTGTGAGGGAGAGAGCGAGAGAGAGATGGGGGTGGTGGTGGTGGTGGGTCAGGGGAGATTGTAACTGCCTGTTCGTTTGCCTGCTCTAAAATGCTCTTGGTCCTGATAAGCAGCTTACCCTGCTTCCCCCTCTCTCGTTTCCCTCCCCCATCACTCCATCACTCTTTTTTTTCCCTTTTCTATCTCTCTCTCCACCCCTTGTCATGCACACTCCAGCTCTGTTTGGATGTTAAAGCCGGATTGCAGAGTCCAGGTGCCGAGGGGGAGGGATGTCGTTAATGAGTGTGTGTACGGGAATAAATATGGGAAATGTGGAGCATATTTTTCATGCACAGATGCTGATATGGATACATGGACTTATATCAAAACGTTTAAATTGGGACTAAATATATCAGGATTAGCATCACACAGAAGGGTTACATCAGTACGATGAATAAAATACAGACAGTTTAGCAAAGTAGCCCGGCGTCACCTGACATTCTGCACTTCCAGAATGATGGTTATATGGGTTTAAAATGTGTCAAATCAAATCATCTGCTGATTATGTATCTTAAGGCAAGTACTTAAGCGTTCTACTGTCATAGCGTGCATCCCTAAACACACATTTCTGTCCAACAAGAAACACAAAGGCAGAATTAAGTCTGGGGTTAAATATATTATATATGAACATTTAAATATGTGCACTTTTTTTACATATATAATAAATATAAATATTTATAAAACATTATTCATTGTAAAATGGTATGGGTGAATCATAACAGTAAAAATAATAGTAATAAAATAGCTTAGAAATGACTGTAACACTCTTGTGAGAATCTTTAAGGCTCTATAACGGGTTTCAGTGCACCGAACCCAAAAGCAGACGAGCGCTGTGACTACTCTACTCTGTGTATCCAAGAAGCCGTGACCAAGAGCCGTGCCGGATTTTACTTTGTATCAAGCAGCTAAAAGCTGTAGCATGACACGTTTCACTTCATTTGTCTAAACGTTGCCCATTGTGATGGCGATGCTAAACGAAGTAATGTGCAGCCTGATGCTATTTTTGCTATGTACAGGGGTTGGACAATGAAACTGAAACACCTGTCATTTTAATGTGGGTGGTCTCATGGCTAAATTGGACCAGCCTGGTGGCCATCTTCGTATTAACGTGCACATGCACCAGTAAAGAGCAGAGTGTGAAGTTTCATTTAGCAGGGGTAAGAGCACAGTTCTGCTCAAAATAACTGCAATGCACACAACAGCAATTAATGGGTGACAATACCAGAGTTCAAAAGAAGGACAGATTGTTGGTGCACGTCTTGCTGGCGCATCTGTGACCAAGACGCAGCAAGTCTTTGTGATGCATCAAGAGCCACGGTATCCAGGGTAATGTCAGCATACCACCAAGAAGGACAAACCTCCACCAGCATCACGTAGTGACCTGGCCACTATCCTGCAAGAAGAATGGCTTAAACTCCCTCTGACCACTGTGCAGGACGCAGTATATGTCATTCCCTAGACCAACTGAAGCTGTATTGGCCGCAAAAGGAGGCCCTACACCATACTAATAAATGATTGTGGTCTAAAACCAGGTGTTTCAGTTTCATTGTCCAACCCCTGTAGTTTTGTTTTGTTAGTGTAGAAATGGTGATTTATAAGCTGAATACAAGGCTTCACTTTTTCCAGTGTTGAAAGTGACCTGTACGTGAGGTACAGCTGCCTCAGATAACTGGATGTAACATCACACCGGTGAAACATTTGGATATTTCCATGATCGGCAAATTGCTGAAGCACTACTGCAGCTTCTGATGCTTCACAGTTCTACCTGTATGTAAACTAAGGCCGACCTGTGTGGAGAAACTTGCCATGTTTGTGAAAATTTAAATATGTGCACTCTTTTGGGGTTAAATCCTTTGTGGCTTTACAGCACAATGTTTAAGAGGCAATTAAGTGTCCATTTGGAAACGTGTCCAGTTCTCATTTCCAAGGTATGATGCATACATAGTGTGTAGTACAGTCACATGGTTGTTGGTGACTTTTTAAAGGTGGTATTTATCGTGTCTAGCCAACGTATTTCCTTCATGTTGACATGATGCTGTTACCATGCTGCAGCAGTGCCCAGTAAAAGCTATAACCACATTCCATGAGTGACCCTCCAAAAAGCATCATATACAGTCATATATACACAGTTCAAGGTAGTAAAGCATTAACACATGTTTGTCCTGAACGTCTGTGGGCTACATTCACCAAATTCCTACAGTCTCTCTGTAAGTGTTGGTGCCTGTGTGTGTGGTGTGTGTAACTGCACATGCTAGAATCTGCACTGTGCAGCCTGGTTCTGTGTGCCAATCTGGCCAGACAGAGGAGAGAGAGAGTGAGAGCAGGAGGATGATGATGACAGATTGGTAATCCTTTGAAATGCTCACAAATTCCCCTTCCCTATTTTAAAGACCAGTGGGCCGGCTCAAGACTATCTCTCTCTCTCTCTCTCTCTCTCTCTCTCTCTCTGTCTCTCTCTTTCTCTCTCTCTCTCTCTCTGTCTCTCTCTTTCTCTCTCTGTCTTTGTCTCTCTCTCTCTCTCTCTGTCTCTCTCTCTCTCTCTCTCTCTCTCTGTCTCTCTCTCTCTCTCTCTCTCTGTCTCTCTGTCTCTCTCTTTCTCTCTCTGTCTCTGTCTCTCTCTCTCTCTCTCTCTCTCTCTGTCTCTCTGTGTCTCTCTGTCTCTCTCTCTCTCTCTCTCTCTCTCTCTACCCTCCTTTTGTTTTTTCTCTCGCGCTGTCTGTCACTGTTTTACTACACACTGCTCAATAGTGCACACACACACACACACACGGTAAATGCACCACATGAGCCCATATCAGCCCAGGTCACACGTGCTTACAAACAAACAGTCAAATAGACAGGTAGATGAGTGCACAAAAATACAAACAAACGCCGTCCCATAAGATAAGATAAGATAAGATAAGATAAGATAAGATAAGATAAGATAAGATAAGGTATAATTACACAGTGTACATCGAAATTGAGCAGCTATCCAACGGCACTTTACACACAAAATAATTAAAGCAGAGGGCTAAAATATAAGTGCAAAAGTAATATATGTATATATACTTGCCAAAACAATCATTAAATATAAAAAATGACTTTAAAACTACATATTCTAAATAGACAAAGGACCATAGACAAGTGAGGTAGCAGTTAGAGGCATAAACGCACCATGTGTGATGTCAGAGGAGCAAGCATGTATTCAACACACACACACACACACACACACACACACATGTATATATATGGGCTCTGAAAAGTCAAAAGACGCCTAATTATAGAGGGTTTCTTATGTTTATCTTAATGCTTTACTGTAGAATAAAAATGGACAAATAAAAGTAAATAAAAGAGACAAGCTAAAAATAGGACTCATGGAATTATACAGTTCACCTTACACACCTCCAGAATGGACCTTTACGGGAGGATGAACCAGCTTTCTTATCACTGGATTATCACAGGATACCTCTGCATCTCTATGTAGAGACGTCAGGCATGTTGCATTAGCAAACATAGCAGCCCGACGTCTAGGGTGACCACACGTCCGGTTTTAGTACCAGTACCTAGACAGCACCTGAACGGGCCCTTTCGTTTTCCTCTCGCTCTTTCTCTCACTGCTTTACTAGACACTGCTCAATAGTGCACACACACACGCACATACACACACATACACACACACACACACACGCACATACACACATACACACACACACACACACGCACATACACACACACACACACACACACACACACACACATACACAACACACGCACCATACACATGAGCACACCACACACACAACCACACATACATACACACACACACACACAACACACACGCACACACCATCACATGGGCCTATTAGTTCAACACAACATTTTGTGATGCACTACTTAAAATGGGCCTGTTCATTGTTACTTAAAATGGGTCAGGTTTAACAAGGTCATGTAACATTGTGACTCGCCTCCCAACTCACCGTAGGTCAACCATCTAAATGCTATTCAATTATTAAGCTCCTACCTGTTTTACAAATGCCATCCATTCCTCCCAATTAGGTGAGTAAAGCAACATGTATGTGTTATATGGGTCAGGTTATAGTTTTGATTCTGTTCTAGTGTCATGCCCGACCCTCCCCCCTTATGATGTACTCCTTTTGGGGGTAAGGTGTCCTCCTTTTTGGGGTTATGAAAATGGCCACCCTACTGAAAAACCATACGGAGAGACACTACTTCTGTATGTGTAGCTCAGTAAATATCGCCCATATCAGTCTAAACTTACCATCCTCTATTCCTGGTAACCTTTATCTTCCTTCCCAATAGCCACTTCCTTCTGGGTGCAGCTATGTTGTGATGATGGTTGTATTTGTTAGAGGTCGGTTTAGCCACTGTTTGGCAGGTATAGGCCTAATTGAAACTTAAACAGCTTTTTTGTTGATTTATTCAAAGTCGGTTTCAGTGTGTGCTAATTCCACAAAGCATGTTCTTGATCCTGCCTCCGTTGCTTGTGTCTACAGGAGCAAGTGGAGTATGTGTTTCTGATCATCTTCACCATAGAGACCTTCCTGAAGATCTTGGCCTATGGACTGGTCATGCACCCGAGCTCCTACATCCGTAACGGCTGGAACCTGCTGGATTTTGTCATCGTGATCGTGGGGTATTTGTCTTTGTGACCTTCCTCTCTCTGTGTGCCTGCATGCGTTAAGGTGCTCTCGCTTGTTTGTTCATTTTCAGCCTTGTTATTTATTCTGTTCAGGTGATCCGATACCCTGCAGTCACTTTCGCGTGCAGTCATTGTTATTTGCTCTCCTCCATGTCGCCCTGCTCTTACCCTCCCCTGCTTTAGTATGTGCTGTGTTTCTCATCCACATCTCTCCCCTGTCCCCTCACTCTTTCAGTCCTGGATTATCTAGTCAATCCTCTTCTCTCTCTCCTTCGCTCTTACTCAGTCATTCTCTCTCTTTCTTTTCCGCTTCTGTCCCTATTTGTCTCTTAATCTGACCCAGACAGACTTGACTCTTCCCTCAGTTTTGCTCCTGTGTGTGTGTGTGTGCGTGTGCGTGTGCTTGGGTGCGGGATTAGTGTTGGCATCAGTAAAATCTTCTATAGTGAGTGCCACATTAGTACTTCTGGGCTGTTCTGTACTACACCTGCAGTCTAACGAAAGTTTTTAGCCGAAGAGAAACCAAACAAAATGAAACATGTAGCCAAAGGCCAAGTACTGCACTCGTTTTTTTCATGGACTTTAATTAATTTAGCTATTTTTTCACCACTGTATAAATTAAATAGGCTGAATGTATTTTAGTCTTGGTTTTCTAAGAGAAAACAATTACAAAATTGCAATTTAAAAAATATTTTTTCAACACTGAACACCTTTAACTCCAGAGCTTTTATCCCAGCGGACATACCAACAGCGCACAATATGACTTATTAATTAAATATGTCTGCCTCGCTGTAGTGGCTTGGTTCCGTTCTTTACTCTGTCTGGAGTTCTGTTTGGCTCGAATGCTGAAACTGAATAAAAGATGGGGAACCTCAGTGTTCTCCGGTGTGACTCACAGTGGCTATGAGGCTAGAGCTTTGGTGCTAGTCCCGGAGCTAAGGACAAAAAGTTCCGCTCTGGTTCCCGTCTACATCCGGAAACTAGAAAAAGGTAGCAGTGTCATTAAAAACGTCTTTGTTCAGTATCAGTCATTCGGCCTTTTCACTCATACGGCCAAACACAGAAATAGATTTTATCACCATTTTCATCCAAATAGTTTCAGTTGCCGAACATTCAGTGCATCCCTAATGTATATTTCCAATATCATAAGAAGGGTATGTCATTGTTTGATGCTCTGTATTTAAAATAAAATAATTATTAATATGTTAATTATAGTTTTGTTATTGTTTTAATTATAGTTTTATTATTAGACTTAATAATGTAAGAGGTTTTACCAAATAAATAATAGAGAACAAAATTACTGATAACTGATTTTTTTTCATTGAAGGTGCTCGGTTGTTATCATCATATCTCAATATTTCAGTATTGCAGTATGCGTGTGAGTCCTCTAATCTACTGTGTATGGTAAGCATCGTATCCAGTCCCAGGTTCAGATTAGCTTTGCTGTGGGTCTTTTGATCAACCTCAGTGAAAGACATTGAACTATGTTGGTGCAGATACTACAGACTGTGTCATATAGCTGATTCTAATTTCTAATATATGTCAGGGTGTATCGCTGTCATAGTGCAGGTGTTTTAGCCATAGCCGTATTAGCTCTAGATGTGTTATTAAGACCGCCAGGTTAGACTTGTGAGATTGCCTGCAACATGCTATCATTTGATTGTGCCCCGTAGCCATTAGCAACTGGCGTCTTATCGGAAGGGTGGGGGTGGTTTGGCCCCTCTCTGTAATGAAACAGAGCTGTGAGCACACAGGGGCTGCTCCTTTCTGTGGCCTCTTCCTCTAGTAAGCTGTGGCAGCAAGGCTCAGTGGTAACTAGCGGTGTCTCGATATGTGTGTTATTCATTTCATGACTTCGTTGTAAGGTGAAGGGTTGAGTAGGGATGGGACAGTTTACCACCAGCAGCCCAACTCCTCCCTCCCCACACGTCCCATCGGTTGTTGGTGCAGCCCTCAGGGAACTGAACACCTTTCAGTCATAACGATCAGTATAACAGGAACACTTTAAACCCAGTTTTCTCTCACTCGGTGACTCTGTTCAAATGACACTGTTTCAATTACATTCAATTTAAGCCACATCAAGCCTGCAGAAGGTCTCAGTAGACTTCGCTCAGATTGTACACCGAAAACAGCACACCTGAAGTAGGAAAATGATTCCAAGCATGATTAAAAATGGCAAATCAACTTTCACCAGCAAAAAAATGTGGTGATGATGGAGCTCCACCGCATAGTCGGCATCATAGCACATATGGTATTGCGGTTATTGTCACAGCCTTTGGGTTACATTTACATTACTTAGCTGACGCGCTTATCCAGAGCGACTTACAAGGTTAATCATATTACAGGTAGGCCAATGTAGTGTTAGGAGTCTTGCCCACAGACTCTTATTGGTGTAGCTGAGCTACACCAACCACACATCGGGTTAAGGGACGATAGACCATGAACGGAGATGTCAAACTATAAAAGAGGTAAAACCGGTAATAGTTTCTTAAAAATTCCATTTAAGAAATTTCATAGTGTTCCTATGAGTGATAAGACGTAGCAAACTTAACCAACTCCCGTGTGCAGCTATCGAAACAGGAACAGTCATCCAACAGAACCTTGGATGTTCGGTTCGCTAGCTTGTTTGAAATGGTGAGTGGAGAGAGCAAACTTGAGCTGGAACTTCCTCACTCTCATCTCTTATTTGGGACACTTAGGCTTGAACAACGATGGTGAACGAAGACTGGTAGGTCAAGTGGTTACAGTGTGCTGACATTCCCCAACACTAGCTGCTAAAACCCATGATCATAACCCCAGTGGCAGCATGTAACTAGCAGTAATGTCTCTCCCGGCAGTTAGCAGAGTGAGGAGAAAGGGAGAAGCTGAAGTTAACTTCTACTGCCCAGCTTAAATGGAGCAACAGATACACTTTTTTATTTAAGACAGCCTTAATGCTTCCTTAATGCTAAGGAAATCTACTGTCCATATGTTATGTCCATTAGGAAGTAGGAATAGCCTTGTGACTGGAAGGTGGCCGTTAGAAAATTTCCTTG
>JAMWET010006428.1:0-16103 GCA_024036415.1 Prochilodus magdalenae | reverse complement strand
CTTGTGAGATAGCAAGTTATAATTATAGGAAAGTCAAAATTATAAAAACTTAGGAGGTCATAATTATAAATTATGAAAATTATTAGGTCATAATTGTAAGATGCTATGTCATAACTATTATAAAAATAGTAAGTTGTAATTATGAGATATTAATCATAACTATGGGATGGTAAGTCATTAATATGAGATGGTAAGTCAGTTATAAGAAAGTCAAAATTATGAGATCGAGAGCGAGTTAAAAGTATAAGATACTAAGTTATAATTATGAGATAGTGAGTCATAATTATGAGATAGTGAGTCATAATTATGAGATAGTAAGTCATAATTATGAGATAGTAAGTTATAATTATGATACAGTAAGTTATAATTATGAGACAGGGAGTCATAATTATGGGATAGTAAGTTATAATTATGAGATAGTAAGTTATAATTATGAGATAGTAAGTTATAATTATGAGATAGTGAGTCATAATTATGGGATAGTAAGTTATAATTATGAGATAGTAAGTTATAATTATGAGACAGTGAGTCATAATTATGAGATAGTGAGTCATAATTATGAGATAGTAAGTTATAATTATAAGATAGTAAGTCATGATTATGAGATAGTAAGTTATAATTATGAGACAGTGAGTCAATTATGAGATAGTGAGTCATAATTATGGGATAGTAAGTTATAATTATGAGATAGTAAGTCATGATTATTAGATAGTAAGTTATAATTATGAGATAGTGAGTCATAATTATGAGATAGTGAGTCATAATTATGAGATTGCAAGTTATAATTATGAGTACATATGAGTCATAAGTATGAGAACAGTAATTCACATAATTATGAGGATAGTAAGTTATTAAGTATGAAATAGCTAAGTTATAATTATGAGATAGGTATGTTATAATTATGAGATAGTGAGTCATAATTATGGGATAGTAAGTTATAATTTGATGAGTGAGATATGAGTAATATCACTTAAGTAATATGAGAAATAGTGAGTCATAATTATGGAGATAAGTGTAGAATTATGAGATAAAGCAAGTTATAAGAGAATGAGATAGTGAGTCATAATTATGAGATAGTGAGTCATAATTATGAGATAGTAAGTTATAATTATAAGATAGTAAGTCATGATTATGAGATAGTAAGTTATAATTATGAGACAGTGAGTCAATTATGAGATAGTGAGTCATAATTATGGGATAGTAAGTTATAATTATGAGATAGTAAGTCATAATTATGAGATTGTAAGTTATATTTATGAGACAGTGAGGTTATAATTATGAATGGTAATGACGTCATAATTATGGGATAGTAAGTTATAATTATGAGATAGTAAGTCATAATTATGAGATTGTAAGTTATATTTATGAGACAGTGAGTCATAATTATGAGATAGTGAGTCATAATTATAGGATAGTAAGTCATGATTATGAGATAGTAAGTCATGATTATGAGATAGTAAGCTATAATTATGAGATAGTGAGTCATAATTATGGGATAGTAAGTTATAATTATGAGATAGTCAGTCATAATTATGAGATTGTAAGTTATAATTATGAGACAGTGAGTCATAATTATGAGATAGTGAGTCATAATTATGAGATAGTGAGTCATAATTATGAGATAGTGAGTCATAATTATGAGATAGTAAGTTATAATTATGAGATAGTAAGTTATAATTATGAGATAGTAAGTTATAATTATAAGATAGTGAGTCAAATATGAGATAGTAAGATATAATTGAGAGATAGTGAGTCATATTTTGAGACAGTACGTTATAATAATGAGATTAATTATAAAGTAGTATGTTATAATTATGAGTCAGTCATTTCAGCAAACTATTAAAGTATGGAATAAACAACACTGAACTGATTCCAGGGCAGGACAGTGCTTCGGATGCAGGTCGGACCAGCACAGAATTCGGGCCCTGAGACAGTGTATATGAAGCAGTGTCTGTCAGGCAGGTGGAGCTATGGTCGATGGCCGTGTCCCTCTTCACCCCATTCATGCTCTTTGGGGAAAAATTCAGAATTCTCAGGGCAGAATCCCAAGCATGAATTCAGTGTTGGTCCTCACTCACCTCTTTGTCGTTTTTCCCCATCCCTCTTTCCCCATAGACCTCCATTCATTTTTATCCCTACCTAAACCTTAGTGTACCCTTTAACCTACAGCCACCAAACTGCACATACTCACTCAGGCCAGATCCCCTAATTCATAGCCATACTGACCCGCACTCCTCTATGTGTCATACATTCATCCTGCGTTTCTCCCATAGAATCCCATTCATTTTTAGCACCTGTTAGCATATGGCTAGCAACAAGCTTACACAGTGGCTCACTGAGCCTTTTCCTCCGGAGGTGCACTGTTCTAGTTTAATCACAGATTCAATTCCACACAGTGTGGTACCATTTCCATGGATCCATTTATCTTGGAATGTCCATGTCTTAATACAGTTGTTCTCCGTTTGAAAAGGTCAGCCGTCTAGGTGGACCGTTCGTGATGAATGGACCAGTCCATGTGGCTACTTCCGGAACAGAAGTCCTACATGATGTATACTGAAAGAAACGAAGCTAGCATTTCAGAGACACGAGGTTTCCTCACCGCGGCGACGATGTGCCGTTTATGTAGGTCAGACGGTTCTACGTGGTGCGTCCGGTCTGGGGTCAGCTTCGTCTCGCTCAGACATGGCCTCATGGTTCAGAAGACCAGCGTCAGATCTGACCTCAGGTCAACATGAAAGGCCAACATGCTCCAATCAGGAGGAAATAAAAGAGGACAGATAGAGCGGACCCTCCCGGCGGGGTCTTTAGAAAGCAGAGTCAAACGAGTCTGAAACATGCAGCAAAATAAATAAACACATTAGAGAAATTGGACTTGCAGTAATGGATCTGAGATCACATCAGGATGCTCATTAATCTGACTCAACGGCTCGCCTGAGCACACTGCTGTCTTAGCGCTAGCGTCCTCAGAGGCTCGGCCCTATTACTGCTCAGTGAAAACGCTGTCCAGCCCGCAGAGACATGAAAGAGATTTACTCCGTGGTGTGAGTGGGTGTGTGTGGATGTGTATGTGGGTGACTGTGTGTGTGTGTGTGTGTGTGTGTGTGTGGATATGGGTGTCTGTGGTTGTGTGTGTGTGTGTTGATGTGGATGACTGTGTGTGTGTGTGTGGGTGGGTGTGGATGTGGGTGACTGTGTGTGTGTGTGTATGTGGGTGTGGATGTGGGTGACTGCGCGTGTGTGTGGATGTGTATGTGGGTGACTGTGTGTGTGGGTGTGTGTGGATGTGGGTGACTGTGTGTGTGTGTGTGTGTGTGTGTGGGTGACTGTGTGTGTGTGGGTGGGTGACTGTGTGTGTGGATGTGTGTGTGGGTTTGGATGTGGGTGACTGTGTGTGTGTGGGTGGGTGACTGTGTGTGTGTGTGTGGATGTGTATGTGGGTTTGGATGTGGGTGACTGTGTGTGTGTGTGGATGTGGGTGACTGTGTGTGTGTGTGGATGTGGGTGACTGTGTGTGTGTGTGGATGTGGATGTGGATGTGGATGATTGTGTGTGTGTGGATGTGGGTGACTGTGTGTGTTTGTGTGTGTGGGTGACTGTGTGTGTGTGGATGTGGGTGACTGTGTGTGTGTGTGTGTGTGTGTGTGTGGATATGGGTGACTGTGTGTGTGGATGTGTGTGTGGATGTGGGTGACTGTGTGTGTGGGTGTGGATGTGTGTGTGGGTTTGGATGTGGGTGACTGTGTGTGTGTATGTGTGTGTGGATGTGGATGTGTATGTGGGTGACACTGTGTGTGTGTGTATGTGTGTGTGTGTGTGTGTGGATGTGGGTGATTGTGTGTGTGTGTGTGTGGATGTGTATGTGGGTGACTGTGTGTATGTGGGTGACTGTGTGTGTGTGTGGATGTGGATGTGGCTGATTGTGTGTGCGTGTGTGTGGATGTGGGTGACTGTGTGTGTGTGTGTGTGTGGATGTGTATGTGGGTGACTGTGTGTGTGTGTGGATGTGTATGTGGGTGACTGTGTGTGTGTGTGTGGATGTGTATGTGGGTGACTGTGTGTGTGTGTGTGTGTGTGTGGGTGACTGTGTGTGCGTGTGAGGCTGAGATGTTGATGAATAGCGTGCACTACACACCATCACTGCACATCTGCGTCTGTTTGTGCGGTTGACATCTCCACCATGTAGTGCGGCGATACATCACCATCACCCGTAATCACATTCAGATTTCATTACCAATATTCAAATACCCTCATTATGCGTCAAGGCAATAATGCAAATCCGATAACGAGCCCGCATGTCTAAACGCAGGAATGAAACGCTCGGCATTCGTTAACACTGCTCCTCCTTTCTCCTCATCCACCTCTCTCTCTGTCCTCCTCTCTCCCTCTCTCTCTCTCTCTCTCTCTCTCATGTTTTTTGTTATCCCACTCTTTCCATCTGTCTCCGTCTCTTCCTCTTTTTTATATGCTTCCTCTCTTATCCCTCTCTTTCTATCTCCATCTTTCACCTTTATGCTCTCCTTCTCTTTCTGTATCTCTTCACCTCTTCATCTCCTTCTGTCTCTCTCCATCTCTCCCTCTCCTGTCTCTCTCCATTTCTCCCTCTCCTTCTGTCTCTCTTCACCTCTTCCTCTCCTTCTGTCTCCCCATCTCCCCCTTTCCTTCTGTCTCTCTCCATCTCTCACTCTACTCTTTATCTCTCCCTCTCCTTCTGTCTCCCTCTATCTCTCCCTCATTCTTTATCCCTCTATTACTCTCTCCATAACTCCTCTCTCTCCCCCGCTCTTTCTGTCTCTCTCCGTCTATCTCTCTCTCTCTCTCTCTCTCTCCCCCTCTCTCTGTCTCTGTCCCTCTCTCTCTCTCCCTCTCTGTCTCTCTGTCTCTCCCTATCTCTCACTCTACTTCTGTCTCCCTCTATCTCTCCCTCATTCTTTATCCCTCTATTACTCTCTCCATCACTGCTCTCTCTCTCCCGCTCTTTCTGTCTCTCTCCGTCTGTCTATCTCTCTCTCTCTCTGTGTAACGCATTATGGAGGCCTAATTTAAGTGAATGGCTGATGTGGTAAATAATTGAGAAAGCTTTAAATTAAACTCATGATTCTCGAGGGAGAGAGACAGCAGCCCCTGTTTGGAGCTGAACACCGAAACATCACACACCCCACACACACACACACACACACACACACACACACACACACACACACTCACTCACACAGACACACTTACACACACACACTCACTCACACACCACACACACTCACACACACACACACACACACACACACACCTCACTCACACACTCACTCACTCACACAGACACACTCACACACACACACACTCACTCAGTCACACACACAAACACACACACACACACACACACACACACTCACTCAGTCACACACACAAACACACACACACACACACACTCACTCACAGACACACACAAACACAGTCACTCACTCACTCACACACACACACACACACACACACACACTCACTCACTCACAGACACACTCACAGACACACACACACACCCACCCACACACACACACACACACAACACACTCACCTCACTCACACACACACACTACACACACCACACACACACAGCACACACAACACACACACCACACACAAAACACACACACACCTCACTCACACACACTCCACTCACTAACTCACTCACACCACACCACTCACACACCACCCACACACGACAGAGCAGTCCACACACAAAAAACACAACATACACACACCACTCACTCACAGGACACACACAAACACAGTCACTCACTCACACCAACCACACACACCACACAACTCAACTCACTCACAAGGACACACAACACAACACACACCACACACCTCACTCAAGTTCAGTTCTCACACACACAAACACACACTTCACAACACAGGATACACAACACACAAACACACGAAACCACTCACTTCTGTGCTTGATGAACCAATTCAGTGGTGAAAACACTCACACCACACTCTCAGCCTCACTCAGTTACTACCAACACCACACACAACACTCCATATCAACTCACTCACTCACTCCAGAGACACACAGAGACACCACCAGATACACACACCACACACCCCCCCCCACACACACACACACACGGACACAGAGAGAGAGAGAGAGAGAGAGAGAGAGAGAGAGACAGACAGATAGATAGACATACAGATAGATAGATAGACATACAGATAGATAGATAGATAGATAGATATAGAGAGATAGATAGACAGAGATAGAGAGATAGATAGAGAGAGAGGGAGCGATAGAGGGGGGAGAGAGAGAGAGAGAGAGAGACAGTAGGGGGATAGATAGAGAGACAGAGAGAGAGGGAGAGATAGAGGGGTAGAGAGAGAGAGAGAGAGACTTGGGGGATAGATAGAGAGACAGAGAGGGGGAAGAGAGACAGAGAGAGAGGGAGAGAGAGGGGTAGAGAGAGAGAGAGGTCTGTGTTTCTCTCTCTCTGTTTATACAGTCTGTTTCTGCTCGACGGGTTCTGCATGAATAACTCACGCTCAGTCTGCGGATAAGGAACATACCGGAACATCTCGCTGCTCAATAAGGCATGGGCCGGGAGAAGCGCCACGTAAATAAATAAATGAATAAATAAATAAGTGAGTGAATAAATAAACAGGGGACTGAGGGAAGTGAGGCTGGGCAGCTGGAATCATCTGAAGGGAGCAGGCGTCTATTAGAGCTAGGCCTTCAGTTCCGCCTGCAAAGATCAAAACTCACACGCTACACCCTCAAACACGGCGTTTAGCCACTTCATCATGTTTGCTGGGAGCGTTCTGACTCTGCACAGAATCGCTGTTTCCAGCTAACAGGTGAAATGGATGGCTATGGAAACAGAACATTAGACTTTAGACATCAGATAAACAGTGAGTGACCCGGCCTGTTATAGGTGGTAGTACCTTCAGGCTCCTGTAGATGGCGCTGCTGCGTGAGGGCTTTAAACACCTGCGGGGTGTGAGTGATGGGATCCATAGATTGGGAAGAGGTGCTACAGTGCAGGGAATGTCTCGTCCCATGTGTGGAAAATGCTCCAGAGCAGATGTTAATGACTGGCTGAAAGGAGGGACTTCTTGTGGGCGTGGCCAAAGACCCTAGTGTGAAGGAAGTAGCTGAATCTGCAGGTGTATGGAAGCATATGGTCATACGGGTCTACCAGCGGTGGTTAAAATTTAGACAGACAGACAGACGTCCTGAAGGCCACCGTAAGGGAGGGTCGGGGGTCCGGGGCGAGTGGAGGTTCAGTATGTTGGAATCTGCAGTATCACCACTATGGGTCACACACTGCTCCTTTAAGGTCACGGTTCACTCAGCTCCCACACCTCCAGCTTCTCGAACCAGGAAAGTTTCATTGCGGTGGAATTATTAATAACTGCTCTGGAGTGTCCACCCATCACGGATCTATGGGGAAACCAGCTGGCAGCGCCGCGCTGAGCGCCAGGCGCGGTACTGCCTGATATTCACCTTAATTGGAAATTGAAAGGGCTGGAACAGGAGCTGCTCTCGTATTTACAGGCGCTCGGCTGCGTGTGATGTGTTTCGTCAGCTGTCTCTGCGGGCTGAGCTCTGACACACTGTCAAAACACAAAGCAGCTCCGCAGTTTAGCAGCAGGACTGATCTTAAACGGCTTTTAACTAACTTAAGCTCAACTCACCCCGAATCCCCGCCCCCCCCAACACACCCCCAACTCCCCCCGCACAGAGACACGGCCCACAGACACCAGAGTGTAGGCTTAACAGAGCGGGTGAGAGAGAGAGAGAGAGAGAGAGAGAGAGAGAGAACGAAAGAGAGAGAGAGAGAGATGAAGAGAGAAAGAGAGAGTAAGAGAAAGAGAGAGTAAGAGAGAGAGAGAGAGAGAGAGAGAGAGGGGGGTAAATGGTGGGATGAGAGAGAGATAACAGAGAGATGGATGAAGAGGGAGAGTAGTAGAGAACACAAGCATTACAGATAGAGAAAGAAAGAGAGCAAGAAAGAAGTGAGAGCGAGAGAAAGAGACAGAGAGGAAGAGAGATGAATGGAGAGAGAGCGCAATGCAGATAAAGAGAAAGAAGGTGAGAGAGAAAGATAGAGAGAGCGAGAGAGAGTGAGAGAGAGAGAGGGGTTAAGAGAGAGAGAGAGGTTGAGAGAAAGAGTGAGAGAGAGAGAGGTTGAGAGAGAGAGAGAGAGAGAGAGAAGGAGTGAGTGTGAGAGAGAGATACACAGAGACAGCATGGGACAGGGAGAAAAAGAAAAAGAGGGAGAGAGAGAGAGAGAGAGAGACAGAGAGAGAGAGAGAAAGAGAAAGAGAGAGAAAGAGAGAGAGAGAGTGAGAAAGAGAGAGAGAGACAGAGAGAGAGAGAGATTGAGAGAGAGAGACACAGAGAGAGAGAAAGAGAGAAAGAGAGAGAATGCGGCAGTGTTTGAGGTACCACTCTTTGGTTTGTCTCTGACAGTCTAATAAAAAAGTGTTCTTGTTTGAAGAAGGGAATAAATAAAGGGCAGGAGAGAGGGAGCGGAGGGTAAACGAGAGGGGAGATGAGATCACAGCGACTCACACACAGACAGATATACACGCTCATATAAAAGCCACACTCTAATATTCAGTTACACTCAGCGAGACTCGAACCGCTCCCTCTCCAGCTCGTCCCACACACTCTCAGCGAGGTGAAGGTCAGGAGGTGGCGGCCGGTCCATGTGACTCCCCATGCTCCCTGAGCCACTCTTCCACAAACCAAGCTCAATGAATCTCGGCATTGTCATCCTGGAATACGACCACGCTCTTCCGGAGAAGAGAAGTTCCATTGATGGGATAAGCTGGTCATCCACTACATTCACGTGGTCAGCTGACTTCACTTTATTGCCACATGGTGCTGCTGAGCCTCCAGCTGACCAACGGAAGCCCCGCCCAGATCCCAACCCTGCCTCCAGAGGCCTGTACGGTCGGGACTATGCAAGATGGGTGCATCGCTTCATGAGCTTCCCTCCCGTTACTCCACTCTCTGGAATTCATCCAACCACATGACCTTTTTCAATCACTCCAGAGTCCCGTCTTCAATCAATCAATCAATCAATCAATCAATCAATCAATCAATCAATCATGCTCCGTGGTATACTGAAACTCGCTAAGTCTCACTAACGAGCGGTTTTCCTATGTCCACCCAGCTGTTTAATCCCAATCCCAGCATTGGTGATGTTGGCACTGTCCATTCCCTTCCCAAGGAACGTTCATCCTTAAACCAGGCTGAGGTTACTTCCTGTTCACCGGCTCCTTAACCCAATGCACAGGTCCACCTTAAATGCTAGGGCTTGTACTGGTGCTAGAATGAACTATGGCACCATTTAAGGTGGAACGGAAAATCTGCAACACAAGCTGGAGAACAGGAAGTTCAGCTCTCACATCTCTAACAGGATTTTCCCAAAACCTCTCCGGACAATATGGAGCAGCGTTCGACCCTGAGGAGACTGAAGAGAGGAGCAGCTCCACCTTCATTAGCATCACAACCCCAACAGCAGCCTGTAAGTCCAGACATGCTGGGTGATTGTATCCGTGTTTGCCGGTTGGAGCAGATCACCTTAAACTGAGAGCTCCACAGTGAGGACCAACTTTAACCTACTGTGTGTTGACGCCCGGATGGAAAGCCCGTAGCTAGCACAGCTAACGTTAGCTGCTAGCGAGCTAATTAGCATAGCTAACTAAGTAGCATGAGGGCGGAGCTTATTTACACAGAGGCTCGTTTTACTTCCTTAGTCTGCTTCCACATGTTACTCCAGTGTGATCGTCATGGGCGGGGTCTCGCTGTATATCAGCCAATCAGAGCAGAGCTCATCTGATTATTCATTAGGGTGCTCAGCAAAACAGGGAAATCAGCTCGTTTCATTCTAGGACCAGATCATAGGATGCAAACGGGCACAGTGCAGAACCACATCTGGGTGAGTCACATCCCTTCTATCTAGAACATCAGAGAACCGCTTGAACGCTGAATCAGTGCTCCCATGGCAGCTTTGAGAGGAGTGTTAATCTGCGTGTCTGGAAGGGAAGGATCCAGTCTGGGCCGCTTGCCCGGCTTCGCTCCGAGGAAAGCGGACATCCTGCACTCACAGCGCGATCTCTGACCCCGGATGTCCTTCCTCAACACTCTTGAAAGCGTGTCTCTGCCGGGTAACGAGGCCAGAGGAAGAACCGCTCCTATCTGCTGGAGTCTTTCATCATTCCTCAACAGCACCATCGTGGCAAGGTCCCACCTCGGAGCAGGATGCCACCTCAGCGCACGCCTCAGGGGATACGGGAATATTCCCATACTTAAGTCAGGTGGCTTGTAAGGTGGGAACGTTTACGGCAGCTCTCTCGTTTAATTTCTTCGTCAGGTAGGGTTGCCACTTTTCAGAAAAGAGAATAAAGGACTGGCGTGGGGTATGGGTGGTGCGTGGTGTTAAGGACAGTCGTGGTAACGGTCTGTGTGCATGTAGTCCTGCGTGGTGCAGCCGGCTGCCAATGGTGCAACAGGATGACTCATGGAGGCACCACTGCTCGCTGAGTGTCTGTAACGGTACAGAGATAAGGCTCGTCCTTACATCACATGCATGGCCGAGCTTGGAACATGGATCGTTGCCATGTCTCACAATGTCAAAACTCCCCACCAAGTTTCATTCCTGTCAGTTGATTCCTTCTGGGTGATTGAAACACATGGTGCCCAAACTGAGACATCTTATCTAGAGAGCAATCCAGGACAGTCTTCCAAACCGGATCGGCCTTGCCTTTCCAAATCCAGGCTTCTCTTCGGAAAACTGTCGGAAAGCTGGGATTTGTCCCCAAGCGGATTCATGAGAAGAAAAATTAGCCTTTTTGTTGTAGCGCTAAATAGACAGGCAAGAATGGGACTCGGTTACATACCAAGCAATGTACTAGGCCGCCTTGTGACGAGGACGAGCTAAACCCTCTGCTATTTGAGGCACATTATGAGAAAGCTGGAATAAGCAGGAGGGTGCTGAGGGGCCACGGAAGAACAAGAAGGGGGGGAGGAAAAAAAAAAAAACGTTCCAATTAATTTTGTATAGCATTAGCATTGTGAATTCCGGGGGAATAAGTGCGACCAATCCTTTTGACTACGCGTCTGATTTCGCTCAGAGCGCTGTGGCTGTTCAAATCCACCAGGCTCGCGTTCTTTACCGGGACCATCTCTGGCTCGCACGGCTATTTCGCGCGTAGAAACGGGAGCCAATCCGGATGGGATGTCCTTCCATATACTCCAATACAAACAGGCGTGTAAGCTGAGTGGAAATACTGTCCCCAGGCTACAGCATCGCAGCTTATGGATATAAGTCCTCGGCAGACGACTGAGTGGCTCGCGAAATTGCACTTGGCTTGGTCAAAGTGCTACGGATCGAATAGACGCCCCTGTCGTCCGGATGCTAATTAATAACCTAGCTCGATGTGAATAGATCAGGGAAATCCTTTAGGGTCGCAGCGTGCGCTGAATATTTATGATTAGTAATTGAGCGCAGAGCTGGGAATGAGCTGCAACCCTTCACACATAGTATATGCGAAGTGTACACTGATAACAATACTAGACTTCAGTGTGTACAAGCTCACCTGGCATCTTTAAGACTGCAGTACCTTCAGGCTCCAGCAGGTGGTGCTGCAGAAGGATGCTGGTGCTATAAATCCCTGTGGGGTGTGAGTGATGGGATCCAGAGTGATGGGAAGAGGTGCTACAGTGCAGGGAGTGTCTCGTTCCATGTGTGGGAAACGGCTCCAGAGCAGATGTTAATGATTGGCTAGAAGGAGGGACTGCATGTGGGCGTGGCCAAAGACCACAGTGTGGAGGAAGTAGCTGGGTCTGCAGGTGTATGGAAGCGTACGGTCATACGGGTCTACCAGCAGTGGATACAATCCCAGTCTACAGGGAATTCTCCTCGGAATTGTGCCAGGAAAGGCATCCACTATGAGACGATGGCTCATCTGCTGCTGCACTGTGCAGTGTTGGTCATCCTCTAGTCCTTTATCAGTGGTCACAGGATGCTGGTCACAGGACGCTGGTCACAGGACGCTGCCTACAGGACGCTGCTCACAGGACGCTGCTTGCAGGATGCTGCCTACAGGACACTGCCTACAGAACGCTTCTCACAGGGCGCTGCCTACAGGACGCTGCCCACAGAACTCTGCCCATAGGATGCTGCCCACAAGACGTTGCTCACAGGGCACTGCTTACAGAATGCTGCCTACAGGAGGTTGCCTACAGGACGCTGCTTACAGGATGCTGCTTACAGGATGCTGCCTACAGGAGGTTGCCTACAGGACGCTGCCTACAGGACGCTGCTCACACGGCGCAACCTACAGGATGCTGCCTACAGTAGGTTGCCTACAGGATGCTGCCTACAGGAGGTTGCCTACAGGATGCTGCTTACAGGACGCTGCCTACAGGACGCTGCTCACAGGGCGCTGCCTACAGAACTCTGCCCATAGGATGCTGCCCACAAGACGCTGCTCACAGAGCGCTGCTTACAGAATGCTGCCTACAGGACGCTGCTCACAGGACGCTGCTTACAGGATGCTGCCTACAGGACGCTGCTTACAGGACGCTGCCTACAGGACGCTGCTTACAGGACGCTGCCTACAGGACGCTGCCTACAGGACGCTGCTCACAGGACGCTGCTTACAGGATGCTGCCTACAGGACGCTGCTTACAGGACGCTGCCTACAGGACGCTGCTGACAGGATGCTTCCCACAGAACTCTGCCCATAGGACGCTGCCCATAGGATGCTGCCCACAAGACACAGTTCACAGGACGCTGCCTACAGGACCCTGTTATGCTCAGTCCAGCATTGAGGTGTCTAACAGCACTGCTGTGTCTGATCCACTCACACCACACACACTAACACACCACCACCACGTCAGTGTCACTGCAGAGCTGAAAACGATCCACCACCCACATACTACCTGCTCTGTGGTGGTCCTGTGGGGGTCCTGACCATTGAAGAACAGGGTAATACAGTATACAGAGAAACAGATGGACTACAGTCTGGACCTGTACACCTACAGAGTGTCCTGTATGGTCAGTGAAGCTGGTAACATGGACTGTGAGTGTACCTAATAATGTGACCAACCAGAGATCACGTCCTTCTCACTCCTGCAATGAGAGAAACTCCTCGTACAGCCTGTTCTTGGCACATTAAACCGATGCTGATTCTCAAGTGGAGGATTTTGGCCAAGGTAAGCGTAGGTCAATGGGAAGTGGGTGGAGTGTGTGTGTACTGACGCACGTGTATTTACTCTTTACGGGGACTGAATCCACCTCAACATGACGAAATCCGGAACACCCAGGAAACATGGGAAAATGCTCTCCTCCACAAACATCTTCTACTCCAAGGATACACCACACGGTGCGGTACACAATAGCCCATGTGTGTTTGTTAGACAAGCCGGTGGTTTGATGCATAGGAGCTGACAGAGTGTGGGTGCACTTGCAGGACTGTACTGTGCGCCGCTGGGGAAGTTCATTTAGCTAAACGTGCCTTTGTGTGTGTGTGTGTGTGTGTGTGTGTGTGTGTGTGTGTGTGTGTGTGTGTGTGTGTGAATATGATTCTACCCACGCAGAAACACACACATGAGGCCTTGCTCCTCAGGCCCGGGGCAGTAAGGGTGTGTGTGTGTGTGTGTGTGTGTGTGTGTGTGTGTTATCAGCTCAGGAAGGTTTTGCTTCCTCTTGGAGAATTCCTGGAAGCGAGCGAAGGCTCACACAAAGCCAGGAAGAACGAGTGTGACGGAGGGAGAGAGCGAGAGATCAGCTGGTCAGCCCAAAGCACTGATACTGGGGTCAGAGTCATGGTCACTGCGCTTTCCCTTAGGTCAGCTTACACAGGCTTAACCCTGTAAACTCTCTATGAGGGTCCAGTCCACACTGTGACTCACTCGTCCTCAACACTGGGAAGTGCATTACTGTGCTCAGACGCAGATGTCTATCCTCATTTGCTTGTTAAGAGTTATTTCATTTGGTAAGCCCCTAAATTCCCAGTAAGTGTAAAGCGTTAGTGTGCTGTAAGTAGTGTGTTGGTGTACAGTAACTCAGTAAGTGTAATGTGTCAGCGTGTTGTAAGTAGTGTGTCGGTGTAGAGTAACTCAGTAAGTGTAATGCGTTAGTGTGCTGTAAGTAGCGTGTTGGTGTACAGTAACTCAGTAAGTGTAATGTGTTAGTGTGCTGTAAGTAGCGTGTTGGTGTACAGTAACTCAGTAAGTGTAACGTGTTAGTGTGCTGTAAGTAGTGTGTTGGTGTACAGTAACTCAGTAAGTGTAATGTGTTAGTGTGCTGTAAGTAGTGTGTCGGTGTACAGTAACTCAGTAAGTGTAATGTGTTAGTGTGCTGTAAGTAGTGTGTTGGTGTACAATAACTCAGTAAGTGTGATGTGTTAGTGTGCTGTAAGTAGTGTGTCGGTGTACAGTAACTCAGTAAGTGTAATGCGTTAGTGTGCTGTAAGTAGCGTGTTGGTGTACAGTAACTCAGTAAGTGTAATGTGTTAGTGTGCTGTAAGTAAGCGTGTTGGTGTACAGTTAACTCAGTAAGTGTAACGTGTTTAGTGTGCTGTAAGTAGTGTGTTGGTACAGTAACTCAGTAAGGTGTAATGTGTTAGTGTGCTGTAAGTAGCGTGTTGGTGTACAGTAACTCAGTAAGTGTAACGTGTTAGTGTGCTGTAAGTAGTGTGTTGGTGTACAGTAACTCAGTAAGTGTAATGCGTTAGTGTGCTGTAAGTAGCGTGCTGTGTACAGTAACTCAGTAAGTGTAATACGTTAGTGTACTGTAAGTAGCGTGTCGGTGTACGGTAACTCAGTAAGTGTAATGTGTTAGTGTGCTGTAAGTAGTGTGTTGGTGTACAGTAGATCAGTAAGTGTAATGTGTTAGTGTGCTGTAAGTAGCGTGTTGGTGTACAGTAACTCAGTAAGTGTAATGTTTAAGTGTGCTGTACGAGTTAGTCCAGTACGTAAGTAATTGTAGTGAGTAGTGTGCTGTGAAGTAGGTGTTGGTGTTACAGTTAACCCAGTAAGTGTAATGTGTTAGTGTGCTGTAAGTAGTGTGTCGGTTGCTGTACTGGTAGACTCAGTATAGTGTAATGTGTTAGTTAGTGTGGCTGTAAGTTAGCGTGTGGTGTACGGTAACTCAGTAAGGTAATGTGCCGGTAGTGTGCTGTAAGTAGTGTGTTGTGTACAGTAACTCAGTAAGTGTAATGCGTTAGTGTGCTGTAAGTAGTGTGTCGGTGTACAGTAACTCAGTAAGTGTAATGCGTTAGTGTGCTGTAAGTAGCGTGGCGGTGTACAGTAACTCAGTAAGTGTAATGTGTTAGTGTGCTGTAGGTTGTGTGTCTGTGTTGGTGTTACACACATATATATTAGGTTTCAATCACCACTACTAGTTACGATAAAACACATCCTAAAATGCTGAGAGCGGAGCGCTCTGTAGGCGTGGCTAACAAGCAGCTTGATTGACAGTCCGGGACTTACCCCTACTAAGCAGCACTAATACACTGACACTAACTGGGCCAAAAATCTCATGAATGAACAGATGTGCAGATGGACAGACAATCAGCTGGACCAAAGAGTGCACAAAGGAACGGACAAACAGATGTGCAGAGGGAACAAACAAACAAACAGATGATGGAAAACACAAAGGAATGGATGAACAGATGTGCAGACGGACGGAGGAACAACGGGACGAGGCAGTGTGAGAGGAACAGACGAGCTGAAATGCGTAGAGAAATGGACGGGAGCGGATGAAAGAACCACATCGGTCTTCCCAGCTTTGGTTATGCTGGTTAGCTTTAGCTCGCTAATCATCATAGCTCCACCCAGAAGGAAGGTGGGTAGGATTGACATTGTGAGACATGTGATGTAAGCATGGACGGGTCTTACTCGTACCGATGACAACACGCAATAAAGAACAAGGAGCGTGGTGCTACATGCGTCCTCTGTTATTCATACAGTTATTAACGTCCCTCACCACGACAGTAACATTCACCCCTACCTTTACATTCCTAAACCATTACTTCACCAAATTACATTGTGCCATTTCATTATTTTACTCACAACTTGCCTTTTCCTTCTC
>JAMWET010006427.1:0-52693 GCA_024036415.1 Prochilodus magdalenae | reverse complement strand
ATTCTGAGTCACTCATGCGTCCTGGTACGACACCACTGCGGTCTGTTTTGGTTGACGTGACGTGGTGTTAAGGACAGTTGTCTCGGGGTAACGGTCTGTGTGCATGTAGTAGTCCTGCGTGGTGCAGCCGTCTGCCGATGGTGCTGCACTAACAGGAGGAAGACCTCATGGAGGACACCCACTGCTTCGCTGGATGTCCGTAAATCGTGTGATGTTTGGGTCCGCACATCTAAGCCTGAAGCTTGAGGGAATCACTGCATGTCTGCCCACAATGTCAAACCTACCACACAAGTTTTCATTCCTGTCGGGTTTGATTCCTTTCTGTGGTGCGGCTATTAAAGCTTAAAGAAGCCCCAATCAAAAACCCTCAAAATCCATAGTGAAGACCAGAAAGGCAGCAACCCAAACAAAAAACAACACCTCAAACTCAACTTTGGCTGTCCATAGGTCTAGAAGCAAGTCCAGACCCTCTGGGCAGAACCAGGATGTGACATATGCTCTGAACCAAGTCACACGTACACACCAATTACAGGCCTCCGCGTGGGAGAGGAGCAGTTTTTTAGTAATTAGCAGTCAATGCAACGCTTCAGCTGTGCAGCCAGTCTGAAAAGAGAAGCTGCCTCTAGGATTGACCTTCATCTTGACTCCACAACACGCACACATACTCACGGAGCAGCTGCATTCACAGCCCAATAGATAAACACTGTGAAAGCGTAACCAATGCGCAATTAAAAACGGGGAGGCACCGACATCAATGTGCGACCAGGGATTTTCTCTCTCGCGCTGAGCCATCACAATGGATCAGAGCGGGCATATGGCTGTGCCGCCGTCGCTCGGTCACACGAGGTGTCAGGATTACTTCCATCTGATTAAACCCATTCAACCCCACCTAGATCATCTAATCACATTACAACCTCCACAAAAGACCGCCATTCACACCACCAATGACGTGCCATTGTGGCCCCTAATGAAGAACAGGGATGGGAATTAATCAAAGGAAAGTCAACTACAACTGCATGGAACAAGGGAGGTGGAGGGGAAGAATGAATGAGAGTTGACAACAATGGGAGAAATTCATCATAAAGCGCTGCCACCACTCCAGAGACGTGTGGCTTACAACGGAGGCCAAAGGAGGAGAAGAAAAGAGACGGGACGAGAAAAAGACACGTCCGAGCCTCAGCTGGGATCGGCGGAAAACCAAACAGGTGACGGTCAGAAAGTTGCTCTGAACAGACACCTGAAACGCAGACGTCATAAAACCACTTCTGTGATGATGGTGATGAAAACAACGTCTACGCTAGAGTCCTCCTCTAACTGTACACTACAGTAGTATGTACTGCACACTGTATACGCCCCCTGTGTGTGGTATACAGTCCAGTAACAAGTTCTGACCTACAGTGTAGTGTACTAACACAGTCCCATGACCAGTTACCTCACATTTACCTCAGAGTTGTTATTACTGTGTCCCTTGTTTAGAGCTAGCTGCTGCTAACACTGCTCAGTTCACCTGAGATACGGTTAGCCTAGCTGTTAGCTACCCTCAGCTAGTTCACTCTAAAACTGATCCTCTAAAGCGAGTTCATCTTTTATTAATCTTCAGACCTGTATATTTAACTTTCTGAGGCTCATTCTGATGAACACCCCCCACTACAACCACTACACCCACATTTATACTCGGAGTGGGCTGCGTTTAGCCCCCCAGTGTTACCCGCCGCCATTTTCTCTGGGTGAAGCAGGCTGAGAGCTGGGGAGGCCGTGGTGCATGATGGGATGCAGTACACCATGAAGATAGTTCCACCTGTACACTAGAACCTCTGACTGGAGTAGAACACCATCCGGGTCTCTCCAGTACACCATGAAGATAGCTCCACCTGTACACTAGAACCTCTGACTGGAGTAGAACACCATCCGGGGATCTCCAGTACACCATGAAGATAGATCCCCCTGTACACTAGAACCTCTGACTGGAGTAGAACACCATCCGGGTCTCTCCAGTACACGACTAAGATAGATCCCCCAGTACACTAGAACCTCTGACTGAAACATGCTTGTGACCTGGCAGAACGTCCACCAGCCTCCTCACCCAATTAAAGCAGAGCTTTCATCACGATACACCAGACCCAATCAATCAATCAATCAATCATTTGTTTGTATAGAGAGCCCAAGCCCCCCCGTGATCAAGCCAAAAGCAACAGTGGCAAGAAAAAACTCCCTTAGGGTAAAGGAAGAAACCTCAAGAGGAACCCCAGACTCAAGGGAGATGTGGAAGGGGGGCTGGGGGTCGATCCTGGATGGAGGGAGACGGACAGAGCTCATAAGAAAAGGAGCTTGGAACATCAATTAGACACATTCATGTCAATCCAGGAGGTAAATGTCAAAGTAGAACCATCCCATAGGTTCTCTGTTAAAGTGAGAGATGGTGATTACGTGTGACGCACTCAAATCGTTCCCGAGTTTCCATAACGCCACAGAGGGATCTGACTTAGCCCGGGCCTTTCTGGGAAAGTTTGTGAAAGATAATACGTGGCAGGAACTTTCGTTTAATTATGAGCAGCACAAGCTCTTCCCACACAATCTCGGAGCGCTTGGAGAAAGATGACTCCTGCATCAGAGTTACGGACCCTATGGTCAAATTAAACGGATCGTTTAGGAGGAAGAGTGTCTCACGGAATATCAATTAGCCGCAGTTGAATAATTAAGAGAGTTTTTAATTAGCTGAGCGCTGCAGTTTGAGCTGCGTGGAGTGAGGAGGGAGGTAAACGGCAGATACGTGCTGTGTCAGGGACAAGAGCGTAGCCTTTATTCCCTCCTGCTCTTCTTCATTCACCCCCACATCCATCACTTCCTTTGTCTTTGTTCACCTCGCTCTCTGTCCTGGGCTCTGTGGTGCCAAGATTCCAGGTGATGTAAAGAGTGCAAACGGCCAAGCTGAGGTCCAGGAGCCTTGGAGGGCTGTAAAGACATGAGACACGGCGTTCCATCACCTCTGCAACCCACTCTGATTCCAAGCTGAACGTACGGAAAGAGGAACCAGGAGCAGGGAAGTAAGCATACCGTCTGTAGCGACCTTGGCAATACTGATACTAGAGTATACCGATAATAAGCATTCTGGACCAATCATAGCTCTATGATTGGTCATAGTTATGGTGTTCATGCTATCTAAAATCCTAATCCGACGCAATTTGGCTCACCCCTGTGTACCCAGTAACGCGTAATTCCACCAGCATCAATGACAGCTGTGATTGGATGTAGCCACATCAGTGTTCAGACACTCTAACATCAAAAAATTGGTCATGTGGTCCAGATTTGGTGGATGCCTTCCCTGGCCCAATTCCGAGGAGAATTCCCTGTAGACTGGAAATTTTATCCACTGCTGGTAGACCCGTATGACCGTACGCTTCCATACACCTGCAGATTCAGCTACTTCCTTCACACTATGGTCTTTGGCCACGCCCACATGCAGTCCCTCCTGTTAGCCAATCATTAACATCTGCTTTGGAGCGTTTTCCACACATGGAACGAGACATTCCCAGCACTGTAGCACCTCTTCTCAATCTACGGATCCCATCACTCACACCCCGCAGGGATTTATAGCCCCCATCGTCCTTGTGCAGCACCACGTCCAGGAACCTGAAGTTACTACCACCTTAAAAACGCAAGGTGACTCAGTTTGTGTCCGGTGATTACACTGCACTGAGCTACTGCAGGAACAGTCGAATCCCACCAGTCATGGATGAGCACATTCAACAGGAGGTGTCCGTCTTCTAATGAGCTAAAATGTGAAGCTTTCAAAACATCTGCCGATTAACGCGTGCAGAAGGTTATAATACTCATCTGGCCCGTAAACACTGTCTATGACGATTCCTCTGGGCTGCGCTCAGATGCTGGAAGGTTGGTGAGATATACGCGCTGAAAGCAGGAAGTCCAGTTTGCACTTGAAGAACATGATCCACCATGTTGTTTTTAAGTGAGCCACTGATAGGCACTTATACTGGAGTTATCCGGTATCAGCCAGTCATGTCCAGTACATCTTCGACCCTGTCTCTTAGCAACTCCAACCAAAAAGCACAATTATACAACACAATCAAAACAGAAGCTCATACATGTTTTCCGCGGGATCACATTACAGGCAAACGTCTTTGTTTAAGGAAATTAGCGAGCGAGAAACCTGTCACGGTTGTTTCTCCGGGCTGCCTCACAAATTAAAAACCCAGTGCAGGAACGGTTCCCCTTCAGCTTCGGAAGTGGAAAACAACTTCACACATTCGCTTTATCAATTTCAAGTGGGCTGAAAAGTTACAGTTAAGATAAATTATATTAATGCGGTTAAATATGAAAAAAAATAATGAGGGTGCCTCATCCTAAAAATCCTTATTATTATATAGTTTTTTTATTATTTATATCAGGTTTAATAAACAGGTTTATTTGATTGAACTGCAACTCGTCTTTTTTTCCATATTTAGTTTTTACAACTTTTATTGTTGTGTGGAAAAGTTCACACCGGAATAATAAAACCTGTCTATGAAGCTGCATGATAATAAAGTTATCTGTATCTCTTTATTTCTGATTTTCCAATCATGTGACTTTTTGGTTGGAATTGTGATTATTCTCTTGTTCTAGTTACCGCTTAGTGAGGTTCACATACGTTAAATCTAAATAAGAAAGCACTGAAGTCGTATCCGAACTCAGTACTCGTTGATACCCAGCCTTCTCAGGCATCAGAATTACAGTTGGTTTGGTTTGAATGTTTGGTAGCCAAAATAATTTGGCTCAAAATGGTGAAAAACTCACTTTCGATGTTCGGCCGAGTAAGTTTAAAGACAGGATGCATTTAACAATGATGTTTTTAATGGGTTGTAGACGGCAACCAGAGCGGAACTCCTTAGCTCCACGGCTAGCGCAGGGTGCTCAAGGCTAATACCGACTTTAACACCTTATCTTTGCACAGGGAGGCACATGTTTCAAGTATCTGGGCCAAACAGAACTCTACACAGCGTAAAGAACAGAACCATAATATACTTTGCTGGTGTGTCTGATTGGACGTTCAGGGTTCAGTGAGGGTGTTACCAAGATGTGGGCCAAATGCATGTCGTAAATATGTGGGCCGCCATAGTACTCACAGTAGTAGCAGTGCCACATCTTTGCCAGAAGTGGCCCATATCCGCTTGCTATCTGGGATTTAGCCTAGTTAATTAATGCAATGGTGAAAAAGTGGCAAAATTATTAAAACACGATTCAGATGCTCCATTTTGTTGGGCTGTTTCATCCCTACTCAGAACTGAAGGAGATAAACTGGGATCAATGTATGTTTACTCTGAATGACTATTGGGCGGCACTTCCAGAGAGTTAAGTTTAACGTAGCATGCTAACATGATAGAAACATCACTGCTGTCCAAAAAACAAAGTAGGATTTGTTGTTTAGTGTAGAATCTGAGCTCAGCAGCTGTCCTGCATATGCTGTGGCAATTTCATGATGATCGGACCAACGAACCATTTGTATTCATTATTAAACCACTGGATGGTCGATAAGCTACCAGAGACAGAGGGTCTAGCTCGCTAGCTTTTGGTTATGCTGGTTAGCCGTAGCTGGCTACGTTCCTCTGACTGTAAAATTGTTCTGAGTGGGCCTTGTGACTGGTCAGGGGACCGCCAGGTGTACACCCTAGAACAGTGAAATAGCAGTGTGATAGAGGAAACATTTATTGGAGTTTAAGGAAAAACATTTATAGGACATAATTTATACACAATTAATGTGAAACAAGATTAAACACAGATTTAATGAGCCATAAAACGATAACCAGGCCACTCAGGAGATTCACATCCTCAGAACCGACCAAGAGACATCACCTGAACACTACCCTACCCAAGCAGGTGACAGGATTTGCTGTCCTCAGCTCTATTTGAGGAATGACGGCTTATTGTACACAGTGGAACACGCGCTGTTCCCTGTAATCTCCATTAGTGCCATGTCTTTTAATAGCCCACGTCTGTAACGTGTACAGGACACTGTAAACATAACATCATCAATTAACCAAGTTGTCCCCATTGCGTCATTAAACATAAAGCAAAACGTGAGTCATTTATTTGGCGATGCTGAAAACTGAATGGGGTCAAATTAACCCCCCAGACAATCAGAGGGTTAAACTAATTTATCGTACCAGCAGGCTGCATTCAATTAGGAAACACTTCACTGCAATGTGGTGGTGTTCTTGCATACGCTAGATTCATCCTCTTCCCCAGTTCTGCAATGTCTTCAGTGTAGTGGGAAGCAAACACTAGGAAACAAGGAGCCAATGATAAATAGAGCTTGACACTTTTCCTGCTGGAGCAGGAGCTTAATCAGCCTTAAGGTACATGATGAAATAATGTGCAACTGCTCGACAAACACACTAATGCTTTCTTAACCGGATATGTAAACGTTTACAATCTACGGGCTAGCGGCTCACGGTGTAGTGCTATAGGCTACATGCTCCCTATTTAATCCTGCAGCCTGCACATCTCACTCCGGACCGTTTCCCAAATCTCTCTGGACAGTATGGAGCAGCTCCGCTCAGCGTTGGACCCTGCAGAGACTGAAGAGAGGAGTAGCTCCACCTTTACTAGCATCACCACCTCAACAGCAGCCTGTAAGGAGCAGCCATGGTGTGTGATTGTATCTGTGTGTGCTGGATGGAGCAGATCATCTTAAACTGAGAGCTCCATAGTGAGGATCAACTTGTGTTGACGTGCAGATGGAAAGCCAGCAGCTAGTACAGGGAACGTTAGCTACTAGCATTAGCGCCAAGTAACTAGCATAGCTAACTAAACAGTATGAGGGCGGAGCTTATTTACAAGGAGGCTCGTTTTAATTACTCTATTTTAATATGTGCTTCTGTGAGATCTTCGGGGGCGGATATAAACCAGCAACCAATCAGAGCAGAGCTCATCTGATTATTCATGAGCTCACCGAAAAAAAGGGAATACGACTCGTTTCATTCTAGAACCAGATCAGAGGTGTTTACAACTGCACCTGGGCATCACAAATGGATTCTATAGCAACCTTCAGGCAAATAAAGCACACTTAACACATTTTAACACCCCTACAACCTCACCAACACATGGTCAAAGCTACTACAGGGTCACTCATCCATCATAGCGACCGGATTACCATAACAATCTCAATACAACCAAGGATCGGCCTGTGCAGGCGGCTTGGGGGGAAAAGTCAAAGGTCATGTCACTGCCGCTCTCTGCCCTGCCCAAAGTGGAGGAGAACCAAGAAGTTATAAGGAGAACCTTGAATGAATTTTATGTGTTTAGGAAGTCTAGACGGTCTATGGAAGGTTAATGTGGACAGAATATGGATGTTCAGACCACTAACACCACTAACCTGATACCACACAGAGAGACCGTCACTTACCCAGTACAGTGAGGATCAGACCACTAACACCGCTAACCTGATACCACACCGAGAGACCGCCACTTACCCAGTACAGTGAGGATCAGACCACTAACACCACTAACCTGATACCACACCGAGAGACCGTCACTCACCCAGGTACAGTGAGGATCAGACCACTAACACCGCTAACCTGATACCACACCGAGAGACCGTCACTCACCCGGTACAGTGAGGATCAGACCACTAACCTGTTACCACACCGAGAGACTGTCACTCACCCAGTACAATGAGGATCAGACCACTAACACCACTAACCTGATACGACACTGAGAGACCATCACTCACCCAGTACAGTGAGGATCAGACCACTAACACCACTAACCTGATACCACACCGAGAGACCATCACTCACCCAGTACAGTGAGGATCAGACCACTAACACCACTAACCTGATACCACACCGAGAGACCATCACTCACCCAGTACAGTGAGGATCAGACCACTAACACCACTGATCTAAGACCATCACTCACCCGGTACAGTGAGGATCAGACCACTAACACCACTAACCTGATACGACACTGAGAGAACATCACTCACCCAACATTACTCACCCGGTACAGTGAGGATCAGACCACTAACACCACTGATCTAAGACCATCACTCACCCGGTACAGTGAGGATCAGACCACTAACACCACTAACCTGATACCACACCGAGAGACCATCACTCACCCAGTACAGTGAGGATCAGACCACTAACACCACTGATCTGATACCACACTGAGACCATCACTCACACAGTACAGTGAGGATCAGACCACTAACACCACTAACCTGATACCACACTAAGAGAACATCAGTCACCCGCTACAGTGCACCGCTAACCTGATAGGAAATATTACTTATTCCAAAAACAATACATTCTTTTCCGTATTTACTGAATTCATGTCTATTAATTTATTCTACAGCTAGTTTGTGCCAGCATAAGCACTTCTACTGCTGAGATACACGATTTTAAACAATCTGCTTACGTGCTTAAGGCTTCTGCACAGCACTGCTTTCCTTTTTTAGAGCTTATAATAGAAGAATTCCCACAGGAAGTAGTTTGGACACAGTGCAAAGTAAAATGAGAGGCAGTCCTTCACGGACCTCCACAACTCTCCATCGGCTCAAAGGTGCCTGTGAAGTCAGGACATTACCCGACAGCCCACGCCACTATGACAGAAAGGGTCACTGGGTAATTGAGAGAGATGCTGCACAGAGATCAAAGGTCAGCCTTGTGTAGGTGTAGGGGGTAGGGGAGGGGGGTGTTGTCTGCCTCGTCCCTTGTTTAGGGGACGTGTCCTCCACCCTGGGAGAAATAATGAACCGTCCTCTCCGAGTGGCTTCATTTTCTGTGAGTACAGATCAAATTAGCAGTGATCCATAAAGCCTGTCCTTTATTATTAAAGGGCCAGATACGGAGCGGTCCCAATCAAACCTGCAGTCTTTCGGGTGAAGACCCTGCTGCCCACCATTCTGACACCGCAATCGATACGGCGGCCTGAAAAGCATGCATGCCTGGTGTTCTGTCAAACTGTCAGTCAGAAATCTCTGCTCTATTTAAACAGACAAAGACAGCATAAGCAGCGCTCAAGTATTAGAGTATAATTAAATAGGCTTTCAAGGGCTTTTCAAAAGGGGACGTCTACTTGACTTTATTATCCTGATGCCCATATGATTCATAGGACATGATGAACAACAGACATGGAAAAACAGACAGCCATTTGAATTTCATTAATGTGAACCAATCTTGGTTCTCGTTCCAGTAAAATGCCACAGAAACCCAAAATAAAACTGTTCTGGTAACTTTCTATTAGCATTTCATTAAACAATATCCTGTTTTCCCTGATTCTTTCCTCCCACATGCTCCTCAAACAAATGAAATGATCTACGGAAATAATAAACTGTAGTTAACTGAAGTAGTTACTTTTTCGTTTGAAGGCGTAGACGGCCTTGACGAGCTCAAGAGGACAAGCACAACTGCCGCAATGAAACAGGCCGTGTGAAGTAGACATAAATACGTGTCCTGAGTTTGTTAGACAACAGCAAAGTGTGTTATTAACCCCCCACCCAAAATCTGAATGGCTGAGAAAGCTCGCTCTAGACACGCAATGTAGACACTTGCTCTAGAAACTCTATGTAGACACTCAATGTAGACACTCAATGTAGACACACAATGTAGACACTCGCTCTAGACACTCAATGTAGACAATCAATGTAGACACACAATGTAGACACTCACTCTAGACACTCAATGTAGACACACAATGTAGACACTCACTCTAGACACTCAATGTAGACACTCAATGTAGACATTCAATGTAGACACGCAATGTAGACACTCGCGCTAGACACGCAATGTAGACACTCGCTCTAGAAACTCTATGTAGACACTCGCTTTAGACAATCAATGTAGACACTCAATGTAGACACTCACTCTAGACACGCAATGTAGACAATCAATGTAGACACTCGCTCTAGACACTCAATGTAGACACTCAATGTAGACACTCGCTCTAGACACGCAATGTAGACAATCAATGTAGACACTCGCTCTAGAAACTCTATGTAGACACTCAATGAAGACACTCAATGTAGACACTCAATGTAGACACCCGCTCTAAACACTCAATGTAGACAATCAATGTAGACACACAATGTAGACACTCGCTCTAGACACTCAATGTAGACAATCAATGTAGACACACAATGTAGACACTCGCTCAAGACACTCAATGTAGACACACAATGTAGACACTCGCTCAAGATACTCAATGTAGACAATCAATGTAGACACACAATGTAGACACACAATGTAGACACACAATGTAGACACTCGCTCTAGACACTCGCTCTAGACACTCAATGTAGACACTCGATCTAGACACTCAGCGTAGACACTCAGCGTAGACACTCAGCGTAGACACTCAATGTAGACACTCACTCTAGACACTCAATGTAGACACTCGCTCTAGACACTCAATGTAGACAATCAATGTAGACACACAATGTAGACACTCGCTCTAGACACTCAATGTAGACAATCAATGTAGACACACAATGTAGACACTCGCTCTAGACACTCAATGTAGACAATCAATGTAGACAATCAATGTAGACACTCGCTCTAGACACTCAATGTAGACACTCACTCTAGACACTCACTCTAGACACTCAATGTAGACACTCACTCTAGACACTCAATGTAGACACGCAATGTAGACACTCGCGCTAGAGACGCAATGTAGACACTCGCTCTAGACACGCAATGTAAATACGCAATGTAGACACTCGCTCTAGACAATGTAGACACTAGCTCTAGACACTCAGTGTAGACACTCGATCTAGACACTCAGTGTAGACACTCGCTCTAGACACTCAATGTAGACACTCGCTCTAGACACTCAATGTAGACACTCGCTCTAGACACGCGCTCTAGACACGCAATGTAGATACACAATGTAGAAACTCGCTCTAGACAATGTAGACACTCGCTCTAGATACTCAATGTAGACACTCGCTCTAGATACTCAATGTAGACACTCACTGTAGACACTTAATGTAGACACTTGCTCTAGACACTCAATGTAGAAAGTCAATGTGGACACTCCCTCCTTAGATGGTGTCTCCAGGTGATACTAAGACACTCCCTGTGGACACTCCCTCTAGTCTCTCGCACTAGTCACTCTCGCTGTAGTCGCTCTTGCTGTAATCACTCTCGCTGTAGTCACTCTCGCTCTAGTCACTCTCGTTCTAGACAGTAATGTAAAACAGCAGCACAAAACCGAACCAACAGGGAACTGAATGGGCGTCTTTGGGTCATTTATACACTGTGACAGCTGAATGTATGTCCACCCTGTCTGCCATAGAACAACAATGACACATCGATAAGATAAACGCACTCCATCTCGAGTTCCCTGAGTCTCGTACGGTGCCACAGTGTTCGTACAGTGTCAGCACAACATACACCCCAGGTTTTCTCCATACATGGTGGCGGATTCAAACAACGAACACCACGATGTCTAAAACCGCACACTGTTTGCCTGTGTTAATACGGACTACAGGTTATTCCACACAGCACTTAAGAAAGACATTCATCCTAAACAATGACAAATCACCTCTATTCCTCTGTATTGACCACCTCTTCGGGTCTCCTTAACCTGCAACATGCTACGATGCAGCCACTGGTGGAGACCAGCTGTCTTTGTTAGGAGCACGCGGTTCTGCTGGCTCCATCTGTCACCCGCCAACACCACACCTCGAGCCTGATAAGAACTTTGATCAGGGAGATTGATAAATTGACTGATCGGCGGCCTGAGGTATTAACTAATTGATAAAGCACTTCATGGTCCAACTTTATCTCGGCTGGGGCCCGCATGGGAGAAACCTGAGGGAAATCAAATCATCTGTCACTTTCACAGAGAACAGCCTCTGAGGAGCAGCAGGCCTTCCATTACCAATCAGAGAGATCAGGACTCAAATACCGCCGCAAAAGACACCGAGAACCAGATATCCAAACAAAGAGGCTGTAGAGCTGCGATTCTCAACCCCGGTCCTGGAGGCCCAACGCACCTGATCCATCTAATCAGCTCATTAACAGCCCATTATTGTGTTAGAGCTGGTGTGTTAAAGCAAGAGGAGCACTCGAATGGGCAGGGCCGAGGGCCTCCAGAGCCAGGGCTGGGAAACACCGCTGTAGGAGGACGTATGAAGCCAATCGGTTAGAGCTGGATTTACACTGGAATGATCTTTCCACCCAAAAGAATAAAGACACCAACACTACTTACAGTACACTAACACATTACACTTACTGAGTTACTGTACACCAACACACTACTTACAGTACACTAACACATTACACTTACTGAGTTACTGTACACCGACACACTACTTACAGTACACTAACACATTACACTTACTGAGTTACTGTACACCAACACTACTTACAGCACACTAACGCATTACACTTACTGAGTTACTGTACACCAACACACTACTTACAGTACACTAACGCATTACACTTACTGAGTTACTGTACACCAACACGCTACTTACAGCACACTAACACATTACACTTACTGAGTTACTGTACACCAACAGACTACTTACAGCACACTAACACATTACACTTACTGAGTTACTGTACACCAACAACACTACTACTTACAGCACACTAACAGCATTACACTTACTGAGTTACTGTACACCAACACACTACTTACAGTACACTAACACATTACACTCACTGAGTTACTGTACACCAACACACTACTTACAGCACACTACACACTACACTTCACTGAGTTACTGTACACCAAACACACTACAGCACCGCACACTTACACATTACACTTACTGAGTTACTGTACACCAACACAACTACTTACAGCACACTAACACATTACACTTACTGAGTTACTGTACACCGACACACTACTTACAGTACCTAACACATTACACTTACTGAGTTACTGTAGTACACGCTACTTACAGTACACTAACACATTACACTCACTGAGTTACTGTACACCAACACACTACTTACAGTACACTAACACATTACACTTACTGAGTTACTGTACACCACCGACATACTTCTTACAGAACACTAACACATTACACTTACTGAGTTACTGTACACCTACACACTACTTACAGTACACTAACTCATTACACTTACTGAGTTACCGTACACCTACACGCTACTTACAGCACACTAACACATTACACTTACTGAGTTACTGTTACACCAACACACTACTTACAGCACACTAACCACATTACACTTACTGAGTTACTGTACACCGACACGCTACTTACAGTACACTAACACATTACACTTACTGAGTTACTGTACACCGAACACGCTACTTACAGTACACTAACGCATTACACTTACTGAGAGTTACTGTACACCAACACACTACTTACAGCATTACACTAACACATTACACTTACTGAGTTACTGTAACACCAACACACTACTTACAGCACACTAACACATTTCACTTACTGAGTTACTGTACACCGACACGCTACACTAACACATACACTACTGAGTTAGTACACTAACACACACTACACTTACTGAGTTACTGTACACCAACACTTACAGTACACTACCCATTACACTTACAGTACTGTACACTAACACACTACTTACAGTACACTAATACATTACACTTACTGAGTTACTGTACACCGACCACACTACTTACAGCACACTAACGCATTACACTTACTGAGTTACTGTACACCAACACACTACTTACAGCACACTAACGCATTACACTTACTGAGTTACAGTACACCAACACGCTTACTTACAGCACACTAACACATTACACTTACTGAGTTTACACCTACACACGCTACTTACAGCACACTAACACATTACACTTACTGAGTTACTGTACACCGACACACTACTTACAGCACACTAACGCATTACACTTACTGAGTTACTGTACACCGACACGCTACTTACAGCACACTAACGCATTACACTCACTGAGTTACTGTACACCAACACTACTTACAGTACACTAACACATTACACTTACTGAGTTACTGTACACCAACACACACTACACTTACTGACAGCGACACACTAACACATAACACACTACACTCACTGAGTTACTGTACACCAACACACTACTTACAGCACACTAACGCATTACACTTACTGAGGTACCGTACACCAACACTACTCACAGTACACTAACGCATTACACTTACTGAGTTACCGTACACCAACACTACTCACAGTACACTAACACATTACACTTACTGAGTTACCGTACACCAACACTACTCACAGTACACTAACACATTACACTTACTGAGTTACCGTACACCAACATGCTACTTACAGCACACTAACACATTACACTTACTGAGTTACTGTACACCGACACACTACTTACAGCACACTAACACATTACACTTACTGAGTTACCGTACACCGACACGCTACTCACAGCACACTAACACAATACACTTACTGAGTTACCGTACACCGACACGCTACTTACAGTACACTAACGCATTACACTTACTGAGATACTGTACACCAACACACTACTTACAGTACACTAACACATTACACTTACTGAGTTACTGTACACCGACACACTACTTACAGTACACTAACACATTACACTTACTGAGTTACTGTAAACCAACACGCTACTTACAGTACACTAACACATTACACTTACTGAGATACTGTACACCAACACACTACTTACAGTACACTAACGCATTACACTTACTGAGATACTGTACACCAACACACTACTTACAGCACACTAACACACTACACTCACTGAGTTACTGTACACCGACACACTACTTACAGCACACTAACGCATTACACTTACTGAAGTACCGTACACCAACACACTACTTACAGCACACTAACGCATTACACTTACTGAGGTACCGTACACCAACACTACTCACAGTACACTAACGCATTACACTTACTGAGTTACCGTACACCAACACTACTCACAGTACACTAACACATTACACTTACTGAGTTACCGTACACCAACACTACTCACAGTACACTAACACATTACACTTACTGAGTTACCGTACACCAACATGCTACTTACACAGTAACACATTACACTTACTGAGTTACTGTACACCGACACACTACTTACAGCACACTAACACATTACACTTACTGAGTTACTGTACACCGACACCACTACTTACAGCACACACTACACTCACAGCACGCTACTAACCACAATACACTTACTGAGTTACCGTACACCGACACGCTACTTACAGTACACTAACGCATTACACTTACTGAGATACTGTACACCAACACACTACTTACATCACTAACACTTACACTTACTGAGTTACTGTCACAGTTCTTACAGTAACATACCCAACACACCTACACTTACAGGTGCGTCCACCAAACACCACTACTTACAGTACACTAACGCATTACACTTACTGACACTGCTCACTTTAATGCGCATTACACTTAATGGTTACTGTACATATCAAACATGAGTCGGAATACTTACAGTACATCCACATTACACCGAGTTACTGTACAGCAAACAGCCACTAAACACATCACTTACTGAGTTACTGTACACCAACACGCGATCTCCACTAACACATTACACTTACTGAGTTACTGTACACCAACAGGAAGCTTACACTTACTCCCAGTCCAGGCATCCTCACAGAGGTCTATACGGAAAGTGCCTACCCCTTTAAGTCCATAAGCCAGGCACACTGTTGCTAGGTTCACGCAGAGATGGCTAGGTGCAGCTCCCTCATGACTTCTCCTTCTCTAACCTTCAGGCCTTCGCTTCTCCAATTAAGAGAGAGGCTGCTGTCTCACCACGTTCCGAGCAATTATCGGCTAATTTCTTCTGGGTGCAGCTATACTTTGGCCACGCTCTGCTCCGCTGAGAGACAGCTTATCAACTCTGAGAGTTAGCTGTCAAACACTTGTCCCATTAATTTGCGAGTGTGGGCTAGTCCCTTATTCAGGTCTCATAAAACCTAAACAAACAAACAAGTTGAGCTCGTCTGTTATTAACACAGGGAGCATTTTAAATCAAGTGCTCATCGCCCCGAGCTGGTAACTAACATCACAACAGTTGTGCGCTCGGTTGATAACTGCTCGTGTGCGCAGGTAATGGAATATCAAAATGAGTCGGAATGAACAGGCAAAGAAGAGGATCTCCCTAGGAGGAAGCTCCTCCCAGTTGGCTAGAGTATGCTAGTCTAATTAAGAAGGCTTATTGGGGGCTCAGCTGTACACTAGCTTTCGGTCACTGCTAGGTCCAGATGGGCGGCGCTATTTGTTTTGGTGCTACAAAACATGGACCAAATTTGCAATGTCATGCTAGCACAAAGCTAGAAGTGGTGCACATTCTTCTTTTCTTTAATTCTCTCTATGCCAGGAGGCACACAAGGCTTGAACTAGGCTAATTAAGAAGGCTTATTGGGGCCACTCGCTTCCAGATCCATTTGTTTTTTCAAAACATGGACCAAATCAGCAGCTGCAAATTCTCTCATGCTGAGTTCCACATGCTCCAGCCTGCTCCGTTCCTCTCTACTCCACCACCACCAAGGTTCCAAGGTTGTCACAGCCAGTAGTGGTAGTGGGGATAAGCTCCCACTCCTTACCAAATAGTCCCACATGGCGTGCGTCTCATAAAGCCTCTGACAACCAATGCCCAACTCCTGGCCTGCTCGTGGCGGGACGAAGGCGAATCACTGGCGCCTCAAAACCAGCTGCTTCGGGTAGATGGAACTCGTTAGCCCGGGAGGGCAGCCCATTTAAGGGAAGGAAAACCCTGTCGGAAAACCACTGGCCCTCCAAGCTTGGGGGTTGGGCAAGAGGCCAACTACCTCCTCCCATAAAAACCAACAAGTTACAGAAACGACGAACATCAACTTGAATCAAGTCTTTGGGGGAGCGGGGACTGCCGACATGTTAGGCACCATGACGACGATGGGTGAAAGCCTACGGGAAGCTCAGCGTCCAACTAAGTCCCTTGCAAGCCCCAAAAATACTCTCACCATTGGACATATCAATACTACTTTACGGGTGCGAAGCTTGGAAGCTGACCAAGGGAGAGGAAGGAAAATTGGACCTGACCAAGTGTTTGAGAAGGATACTCAGAATCAGATGGCAGCAGCATGTATCCAACAGAAAGGTGCAAGAGATGGCCGAAGCAGAGAAGATCAGCGAGGAGGTTAGAAGAAGGAGATGGAACTGGATTGGGCATGTGCTGAGAAGGGACAGGAATGATGACTGTGCTGTTGCCCTCGAGTGGACACCAGAAGGAAGAAGGGAAAGGGGCCGTCCGAAAACAACTTGGCGGAGAATGGTGGAGGCGGAGTGGTGCCCATTCAGATCCCCAGAATGCGGAAGAGGTGCGGTGTAAAGCTTAACACTTTACCGTATGGATAACACAGCCTACCTTTACAGATATGACTGCGTAGCAATCCACTTCCTTACATTTACCGCATATCAGCCCAAGTTAAAACCATCCATGGTCAGGCCAGAGCGAGCCTGAGGTTCATATAGACCGCTACACCCTTGTTTCTCAACATTTTAGAGGATTCTCTGGGTTTTAAATGAGGTGGAGAGACACCAGGCTCAGCACAGTGACCGTCTGGACATGTCACACGTGACAACTAAGCGTTCATCTTGGTGCCGACCACGGTGCCTCCACACACGGATTCGTTGGGCGTCTCCACCAAGACTAAAGCGGGACTCGTCACTGAAGATGACCCGCTGCCATTCTGAGTCACTCCATGACAGTCTGGTACGACACCAATGCAGTCTTTGGTGACGGTGACGTGGTGTTAAGGACAGTCGTGGTAACGGTCTGGGTATATGCAGTACATGCTGTCTGCCAATGGTGTTGGGACTAACAGGATGTCGCGCGAAGAGCATCACTGCTCGCAGAAAATCTGCTATCGGGCTGTTGGGTTATTCCACACACCTGTTGAAGAATCCATCGGTTCTTACTTTCAGTGGTTTGCGTAGGTCTCCCAGATCCTTAGTATCACCGGTACATGCCTTCTTCTATCCCCTGCCAACTTAGAGCTGTGGTGGTATCTGCACGACTGGTATGGTACGCAATACGTTGATAAGACCATCCCAGCGCCCTACAATGCAACCCTTTCAAACTTTTCCAACTGCTCGAAAAGCTAACGAGCTCTTCTCTGAGGGATACTTCACTCGCAATGGATGCTACCAACACAACAGCACAAGTTAGAATGGAAAGGGAGCGCAACAGGGCGACCTTATATAGTCAGTCAGGTACAGAGGGACCTTATCTCTGTACCTGATTGACTATATAAGGCTGCCCTGTTGTGCTCCCTTGTGCGGTTAAACAGTCACGTCACATGTGCAGCCAAATGTGAAACTTGAATCATTGGCATGTCTCACAATGTCAAACCTACCCACCAAGTTTCATTCCAGTGGGTTGATTCTTTCTGGCTGCAGCTACTCTTTGGATGGTGAGTATCTATTAGAGGTGACAGCATGGCAACAGTACAATAGGGTGATGTGGTACATCAGGATATGGACATCCGTCGGAGCTGTTAGCCCATCATGTCAAAGATCACCAACAACATCCATTTAGTTGGGTGTCTAAACTTCAGACTGGTACATGTACCATAATACAATATTTTAGCCTTCCAAGAAAAAACGAGGATTGCTATTCGCAGATAATCAACGTTTCACACTCACTACAAAAAGTGCCATGGTGCCATCTCTGATGCCAACCTGTTTGGAAATCATATCCTGCATTGCTCTCTTCTAGAAATAAACGTGTTGGCAAAGAATGAGTGATGCATTCAGGTCATGGGCCTCACGCTCCTCTCTGAAAACATGTAATTTTACCACCAGGTGATCTGAATGGGTGTTTTATTAGTGAACGAGTGACCTCAGGCTAAGCGCACTTCGCCACCTCTCTTTAGTCCACCCTTGCTTCATTTCTTTGCTTTTCTTTCCCTCGCTCACTCGCAAACATACAATCATGTGTCAACAGTGTCAACGCTGTCTGAAGCTGTGAATAACTCATTCAGAAGCTGCGAGTTTCTGCTCATTCAGGGCCGCGGCACAAAGTTAAAAACTGAATTCGACAGTTTTTAAGACCTCTGCATAACAGAGATCAGACTTCTTTGCGCTGATTAACCCGTATGCTCAAATATGGCATCTGTTGACGACATTAATGCTGTGTAATTAGTGATGTCCTGATTCCCTTCATTGCCCCTCGGTCTCATATTGATCAGCTGATACCGAGTCCACTCTGCTCGTGGTTGTGTTTTGATTGATAATGTAGCTGCAGAGGAGTTTATGTAAGATTACGGTGCTCTGCCAATCAATAATACAGTCAAATCAGCTCCTTCTAGTGTGGATCAGGTGACAATCTAAACAATTGCAGGGTTTTTTTTTTTCACTACAATTCTATAGTGTTTATTGATATATGACCTGATGATTTGGTTCACTTTATTGTCCGTCATATCCATAATTTTACACACTGACATCTTATAGTTTTAGTTTTATTGAACTTCTTTCATGATATAACCGCCTTACATGCTGCTGAATACGTATAACGCAGCTGCTCGTTTCACAACTTTGAATGTGCTTCTGCTAACGATAGTTTGTAATGGTCGTAACTCAACACGGAAAAACACTGCAGGACTGTACTTAGAACACTCACCATCAAAAGAACAGCTGCACCCGGAAGGAAGTGTGGGACTGCAGTGCCACTGGGAAGGAAGAGTTCTCAGTATGGCGTCAGGCCACTGTGTTTGCTAACGCAACATGCCACATGTCTCAAGATGGAGCTGTAGAGGTTCCTAATGGAGTCCTGTGATAATCCATCCCATGCAGCTTGAACATCCTCACACAGTTCCTGCAGATGGTGCGGTAGGGGTGGAGGTGGAGGGACACCAGGCCTTCTGGACGTGTGACAACAAACCATTCATCTTGGTGCTGACCACGGTGCCTCCACACACGGATTCGTTGGGCGTCTCCACCAAGACTAAAGCGGGACTCGTCACTGAAGATGACCCACTGCCATTCTGAGTCACTCCATGACAGTCTGGTACGACACCACTGCAGTCTTTGGTGACGGTGACGTCTGCCTGGATGACTCATGGAAGAGTGTCTGCAATCATGGCTACGGACGCCTCTCAGAAGACGGGTGAGGACAGATGAGGAGTCAGATAATTTGGGGTCTGTATCTGTGTGTGAAATTGGTTACCAATTTTTGCCAGGGGTGTCTATAAGTTGAAAGTCCGTAAGATTACGGGGTCCATACCTCCAAGGTACGGTTCCCTGAAGACTAGCAATGTAATCCTGGGTTCGTTGGAAAGAGCAGGTCATGCTCTGGTGTCCTGTGGAGTTCGGCTTCATCACAGATTTTTCAAAGGTTCGGTTCCCTGAAGGCTAGCAAGGTGATCCAGAGTCTATATAAGTAGGATGTATACAAAAAGGTCTTCACAAGTGGAGTCTACAGGGGTTGGACAATGAAACTGAAACACCTGGTTTTAGAACACAGTCATTTATTAGTATGGTGTAGGGCCTCCTTTTGCGGCCAATACAGCGTCAGTTGGTCTTGGGAATGACATATACTGCGTCCTGCACAGTGGTCAGAGGGAGTTTAAGCCATTCTTCTTGCAGGATAGTGGCCAGGTCACTACGTGATGCTGGTGGAGGTTCGTCCTTCTTGGTGGTATGCTGACATTACCCTGGATACCGTGGCTCTTGATACATCACAAAGACTTGCTGTCTTGGTCACAGATGCGCCAGCAAGACGTGCACCAACAATCTGTCCTCTTTTGAACTCTGGTATGTCCCCATAATGCTGTGTGCATTGCAGTATTTTGAGCAGAACTGTGCTCTTACCTGCTAACTGAACCTTCACACTCTGCTCTTACTGGTGCAATGTGCAATTAATGAAGATTGGCCACCAGGCTGGTCCAATTTAGCCATGAAGCCTCCCACACTAAAATGACAGGTGTTTCAGTTTCATTGTCCAACCCCTGTATATGCATAGGTATTCGCAAGTAGAGTCTATATGAGTGGGATGTATACAAGTAGGTCTTCACAAGTAGAGTCTACACGAGTAGGTCTTAACCATACAGACTCAAAAAAGTAGAAAACCCCACTTAAACTGAAAATAATTCCAAAAATGATGATTCTTGAGCTACTAAAATGTGACTGGATGTCTTTAAACTGATTACCTCTAACAGCAAAAACATGGGACACTGTCATGTGACTTTATGACCTAAAAATTGCAATATCCTTCAAGGGCATTTTAGGATTCATGGATACCCAATCAATTCCCCCCCCAAACCCAATGCTATGACCGTCTTATCTGATATCGGTTCTCTTAGCCTTCTCCTTCAGGAACCCATATTTAAATCTCCAGAGAAAAGTCAGTTTCAACTTCTAAAACGAGGTCTAAAAATAGGCACTGGTTCAAAACGAGCCTCTCTCCTGCCGATCGGCTGCGTGCAGACGTCCCCCCCTGCTGCTTCCTAGCCTGTAAATTGACATTACAAGCCTCTCTGTCAGAAAGCAGCTTCTCTGACACCTGCCTCCATCCATCAATCCAGGGTAGCCGTAGCTCAGTGAACGGGCAGCCAACTGAGCCAATTAGCTGCCAGGGTGAGCGCCGGGCACCGGTGCCAACCAGAGAGGCAGCCAATTAGGGGCAGCTTCAGCCGAGGCAAAACAGTGGCACCCCTGAATGGAGACAAGGAGGGAGAAACAGCAGGAGTGGAGCTCACAGTGAGAGACGGGGCACCACAGAGAAAATGATGGGCATGACAGGAACTCTCTCGCACACACACACACCGCCAGCTCAGACAGGGGTGAAAACATATACATCAAGAACACTAGTGTGCCAACCAAACCCACCTCGCTGACACTCTCAACAAGGCTGATTCAACTATATGTTAATCCAAACCGACAGGAAAGCCCGAACCTGCTCTGTCTGGCACCATATGGCAGAATTCCGCTTGTTAACACTGAACTACACACTGCAGTTTGGTGCTGAGGTGGGGTTTGCTAACTGGTGGACTTGTTTACACTTAAACCAGACAGGAGCTGTGATCAGAAGGGGTGCACCTGACTTTCGGCCAACGTGCACAAAAGTGACATTTTAATTTCAGGGAGGGGAAAATGAAAGAGAGGACAAAACAGGATGATAAAGTGTTAGAAGCGAAAACAAATAAAACATCATAACCTGATAACGACAGAAACACGACTCAGCGCTACCAGTGACCATGACAGCCATGACATGTTCATCAGTAAACTGAGTGTAAAGCAGTGTACAGATTAGAGATGTATGATACAGAGAGGACATGCCATGCTCAACAGAGCCAATTATTATTAATACTACTTTTTAAATCAATAATAATAATTATTATTATTATTACTGTTATTTTTATAATTGTTATTGTTATATTTTTAACATTATTAGAACTTTGTAACTGTACAGCTCTAGGCTAACAGTTGTAAACAGGCTGCATTCTGAGTAGAAGCTGTACAGTGCTATGCTATCCATAGATAGATAGATAGATAGATAGATAGATAGATAGATAGATAGATAGATAGATACTTTATTGATCCCGAAGGAAATTTAGCTATTTCCTTCAAAGTTCTAGACAGGCTGCATTCTGAGTAGATGCTATACAGTGCTATGCTAAGAGTACTAGAGAGGCAGCATTCCCAGCAGAATCTAAACAGTGCTAAGCTAACAGTTCTAGACAGGCAGCATTCTGGGTAGTGCACAGTACAGTTCTATGCTAACAGTTCTAGAGAGCCTTTATTCTCAATGGAAGCTGTACAGTGCTATGCTAACAGTTCTAGTTAGGCTGTATTCTGAGTACCAGCTGTACAGTTCTACACTAACAGTTCTACACAGCCTGTATTCTGAATGGGAGCTGTACAGTTCTACACAGCCTGTATTCTCAGTGGGAGCTGTACAGTTCTACACAGCCTGTATTCTGAATGGGAGCTGTACAGTTCTACACAGCCTGTATTCTCAGTGGGAGCTGTACAGTTCTACACAGCCTGTATTCTCAGTGGGAGCTGTACAGTTCTACACAGCCTGTATTCTCAATGGGAGCTGTACAGTTCTACACAGCCTGTATTCTCAATGGGAGCTGTACAGTTCTACGCTAACAGTTCTAGACAGCTTGTATTCTGAATGGGAGCTCTACAGTTCTACGTAACAGTTCTAGACAGCTTGTATTCTGAATGGGAGCTCTACAGTTCCACGCTAACAGTTCTAGACAGCTTGTATTCTGAATGGGAGCTCTACAGTTCTACGCTAACAGTTCTAGACAGCTTGTATTCTGAATGGGAGCTCTACAGTTCTACGCTAACAGTTCTAGACAGCTTGTATTCTGAATGGGAGCTGTACAGTTCTACGCTAACAGTTCTAGACAGCTTGCTTGAAATGGAGCTTAAAGACGCTAACAGTTCTAGACAGCTTGTATTCTGAATGGGAGCTCTACAGTTCTACGCTAACAGTTCTAGACAGCTTGTATTCTGAATGGGAGCTCTACAGTTCTACGCTAACAGTTCTACACAGCCTGTATTCTCAATGGGAGCTGTACAGTGCTACGCTAACAGTTCTAGACAGCCTGTATTCTGAATGGGAGCTGTACAGTTCTACGCTAACAGTTCTAGACAGCTTGTATTCTGAATGGGAGCTCTACAGTTCTACGCTAACAGTTCTAGACAGCTTGTATTCTGAATGGGAGCTCTACAGTTCTACGCTAACAGTTCTAGACAGCTTGTATTCTGAATAGGAGCTGTATAGTTCTACGCTAACAGTTCTAAACAGCTTGTATTCTGAATAGGAGCTATACAGTTCTACGCTAACAGTTCTAGACAGCTTGTATTCTGAATGGGAGCTCTACAGTTCTACGCTAACAGTTCTAGACAGCTTGTATTCGCTAACAGTTCTACAGTTCTACGTAAACAGTTCTAGTTGTATTCTCAATGGGAGCTGTACAGTGCTACGCTAACAGTTCTAGACAGCCTGTATTCTGAATGGGAGCTGTACAGTTCTACGCTAACAGTTCTAGACAGCTTGTATTCTGAATGGGAGCTCTACAGTTCTACGCTAACAGTTCTAGACAGCTTGTATTCTGAATGGGAGCTCTACAGTTCTACGCTAACAGTTCTAGACAGCTTGTATTCTGAATAGGAGCTGTACAGTTCTACGCTAACAGTTCTAGACAGCTTGTATTCTGAATGGGAGCTCTACAGTTCTACGCTAACAGTTCTAGACAGCTTGTATTCTGAATGGGAGCTCTACAGTTCTACGCTAACAGTTCTAGACAGCTTGTATTCTGAATGGGAGCTCTACAGTTCTACGCTAACAGTTCTAGACAGCTTGTATTCTGAATGGGAGCTCTACAGTGCTACGCTAACAGTTCTAGACAGCTTGTATTCTGAATGGGTGCTATACAGTTCTACGCTAACAGTTCTAGACAGCTTGTATTCTGAATGTGAGCTCTACAGTTCTACGCTAACAGTTCTAGACAGCTTGCATTCTGAATAGGAGCTATACAGTTCGATGCTAACTGTTTAAGCTAGGCTGTATTCTGAGGAGAAGCTGCACAGTTCTATGCTAACAGTTCTAGAAAGGCTGTATTCTGAGTAGGAGCGGTCCAGCTTTACGTAGAGGTTCTAAAACAGGTTGCATTGTGAGTAGGAGCCATGCAGTTTCATGCTAAAAGTTCTAGCTAGGCCGTATTCTAAGGAGAAACTGTACAGTGCTATGCTAACAGTTCTAGACAGGCTGTATTCTGAATGGGAGCTGTACAGTTCTATGCTAACAGTTCTAGACAGATTGTATTCTGAATGGGTGCTATACAGTTCTATGCTAACAGTTCTAGACAGGCTGTATTCTGAATGGGAGCTGTACAGTTCTACGCTAACAGTTCTAGACAGATTGTTTTCTGAATAGGTGCTATACAGGTCTATGTTAACAGTTCTAGACAGGCTGTATTCTGAGTAGGAGCTATCCAGCTTTACGCAGCGGTTCTAAACAGGTCGCATTGTGAGTAGGAGCCATGCAGTTTCATGCTAAAAGTTCTAGCTAGGCCGTATTCTGAGGAGAAACTACAGTTCCATGCTAAAAGTTCTAGTACGAGTCGTAGGCTAAACACGGAGCACCAACTTTTTCGTCTGAACTATTTCATTTGAGCCTCCCGGGGCTTTAAGACACGTCCACATGTACCAAACTCGCAGAGCACACGGCCCTACGTCCAGAAACACTCTAGTGAAGGACATTAAGCCGAACCGAGCGGCCTTGCTCGCGACAAAATCATATTTCCCAAACACACAATATCTACAGGTCCTTGCTGTGTATTTAAGACTAAAGACGTATTTACAGCCAGCCTCAGTCTGAGGGAGAAAAAGGGGTCTCCACCTCCCCACCTCCCCCCCACAAACACCACCTACAAGCACATCCAATTCAAAACCCAGCAAGTCTTCTTTAATACCTGGGAAATTAAATTGTTGGGCATTATCAGTCAGGCCCAGTCGGCTGTATCTAAAATGTAACAGCGTTTTTCGGGCGAACAGATTTGCAAAGGGACATTTGCTATAGCTGGCACTTTCCTGAGGACCAGCATAGAGAGGAGAGGAGCGCAGTGAGGAGCGCGAAGAGGAGGGGGGTGGAGGTTGTCTTCTTGAAATATAAGCTTAACTGAAGTGCCGTCTTCAGGCCATCCAACCATCAAATAAAAACATCCGGAGAGTTTAATAGGAAAAGCTTATTGTGGGAGCAGAAAACTGGATTTGAGCTGAAGGCGGCGGGGAGCGGGGGAAGCATTCCAGGACGCATACAGTCAGACGGAGGCATGAAGACCATCGCCAGGTCCCTGTTCACCTCACTAAGTCTTTAGACCTACCTGATTGAAATGTAGGGGTTCTCAAAGACGGAATGGGACATGTGCATCAGGAGGCAACAGACCTTTGGGGACACGCTGTCCTGATGTTGGAGGCGAGGTGGGTAGCATTCCAGGACACATACAGTAAGACGAAGGCATTAAGACCATCGCCAAGTCCCAGTTTACCATGCTAAGCCAGGGGTTCTCAAAGATCATGCATCAGGAGCAAGCAGACCTTTTGGCGACACTGTCTTGGTGGGGTGGCGGGGGTCGGGGCAGCATTCCAGGACACATACAGTAAGACGAAGGCATGAAGACCACCACCATGTCTCAGTTTGTCACAATAAGTCTTCAGGCTAGCTGACTCAAAATCAAGCTTTTAGACGTACCTGACTCAAGATCAGGGGTTCTCAAAGACGGAAAGACGCTGTCCCTGACGTTGACATGTGCCAGGACAGGAGCAAAATGAAGACCTTTTGGCGACACTCTGTCTTGGTAGGGTGGGGGGAACGAGGGAGCTTCCCAGGACACATACGGCAAGACAGCGGTCGCAGAACCACGACCAGACCTACCTGACTCAAGTTAACCACGCTAAAGCCTTTAGACACGTACCTGACGTTGGGGGGACAGGGTAGCATTCCAGGACACATAGTCAGACGGAGGTATGAAGACCACCACCAAGTCCCAGTTTACCATGCTAAGTCTTCAGGAGCAAACAGACCTTTGGTGACACGCTGTCCTGATGTTGGAGGCGAGGTGGGTCGCATTCCAGCACACATACAGTCAGACGGAGGTATGAAGACCGCCACCAAGACCCAGTTTACCATACCTGACTCAAAATCAGGGGTTCTCAAAGACGCAATGGGACACACTGTCTTGGTGGGGTTGAGTGGGACAGGGTAGCATTCCAGGACACGTACAGTCAGGCGGAGGCATGAAGACCATCGCCACGTCCCAGTTTACCACACTAAGCCTTTAGACGTACATGACTCAAAATCGGGGGTTCTCAAAGACACATACAGTCAATGGGGTATTATGAAGACAGTGCATCAGGAGCAAACCGACTCCTTTTCCAAAGCTGAATGACACTCTGTCTCTGTCCTGACATCACATACAGTCAGACGGAGGTATGAAGACCACCACCCAGTTTACCATGCTAAGCCAGGGGTTCTCAAAGACGGAATGGGACATATGCATCAGGAGCAAGCAGACCTTTTGGCGACACTGTCTTGGTGGGGTTGCGTGGGACGGGGTAGCATTCCAGGACACATACAGTAAGACGAAGGCATGAAGACCACCACCATGTCTCAGTTTGTCACGCTAAGTCTTCAGGCTAGCTGACTCAAAATCAGGGGTTCTCAAAGACGGAACGGGACATGTGCATCAGGAGCAAGCAGACCTTTGGGGACACGCTGTCCTGACGTTGGAGGCGAGGTGGGTAGCATTCCAGCACATACAGTCAGATGGAGGTATGAAGACCACCGCCAAGTCCCAGTTTACCATGCTAAGCCAGGGGTTCTCAAAGATCATGCATCAGGAGCAAGCAGACCTTTTGGTGACACACGGTCGTGATGTGCAGCATGCATGCATGCAAACTGAGCACCGCCTGAGCACTACGAACTGCAACGTTGTTCTTGCTGCTCGGCTGCTTTACGGGGTGAAGAATTGTCAGACATTTCACGCTTTCTTAGACACACATTTTAAGGGCTTTCGCAAGAGAGTGTCTGTTCTTGTTGTCTCAACAAATCACAATCCCCCAGCCATCGAGCAAGTCACGCCGGTCACTGAGCGGGAGATTGATGACTCGGCGCTTGATTGAAATGTCTGCCCTGGGGAGTGGCAGTGTCTGAATAAAATGATGTGTTTTATGATTGATTGGGCAGCCTGAAACTTTGCTGGGAGGCCCCCGAGTCACCGAAATCCAAAAAAGCTATCAGACTTAACGACTTTATTAATGGGCAAAACGCTGAAAGCATTTCTGCATGAAGAACCGTGGCAGAGTTTTGTGACATCTAGAAAATGGGATTCTGGTGGGATAACACTGGGCTGGATGTCTCCTACAGACTCCGATTTAATCACAGCACTGACTGCGTACATCCAACAATGAGACGGTCTAAAGAATACACTAGCCTGGAGAACATGAAGGTTTGACATGATCAGAGAGGGGATCCCTTCACCTGCGGCCGATTCCAGAGGCCTACAGGAAGGTCCCACCAGTAAAGCCTCGCATGATAGGGCTCCACTTGAAAAACTGTGTTCAGAGTGGGTTGCCAGGTAGTGCACTCGTGCTTATATACGTCTGTGTATTGTTCTCTCTAGGTATGAACGCTGGGTTGGGGTTGCCAGGTAGTGCACTCGTGCTTATATACGTCTGTGTATTGTTCTCTCTAGGTATGAACGCTGGGTTGGGGTTGCCAGGTAGTGCACTTGTGCTTATATACGTCTGTGTATTGTTCTCTCTAGGTATGTACGCTGGGTTGGGGTTGCCAGGTAGTGCACTTGTGCTTATATACGTCTGTGTATTGTTCTCTCTAGGTATGAGCGCTGGGTTGGGGTTGCCAGGTAGTGCACTCGTGCTTATACACGTCTGTGTATTGTTCTCTCTAGGTATGAGCGCTGGGTTGGGGTTGCCAGGTAGTGCACTCGTGCTTATACACGTCTGTGTATTGTTCTCTCTAGGTATGAACGCTGGGTTGGGGTTGCCAGGTAGTGCACTCGTGCTTATATATGTCTGTGTATTGTTCTCTCTAGGTATGAGCGCTGGGTTGGGGTTGCCAGGTAGTGCACTCGTGCTTATATACGTCTGTGTATTGTTCTCTCTAGGTATGAGCGCTGGGTTGGGGTTGCCAGGTAGTGCACTCGTGCTTATATACGTCTGTGTATTGTTCTCTCTAGGTATGAGCGCTGGGCTGGGGTTGCCAGGTAGTGCACTCGTGCTTATATACGTCTGTGTATTGTTCTCTCTAGGTATGAGCGCTGGGTTGGGGTTGCCAGGTAGTGCACTTATGCTTTATATATGTCTGTGTATGGTTCTCTCTAGGTATGAATGCTGGGCTGGGGTTGCCAGGTAGTGCACTTATGCTTATACATGTCTCTGTATTGTTCTCTATAGGTACGAGCGCTGGGTTGGGGTTGCCAGGTAGTGCACTCGTGCTTATATACGTCTGTGTATTGTTCTCTCTAGGTATGAACGCTGGGTTGGGGTTGCCAGGTAGTGCACTCGTGCTTATATACGTCTGTGTATTGTTCTCTCTAGGTATGAGCGCTGGGTTGGGGTTGCCAGGTAGTGCTCTTATGCTTTATATATGTCTGTGTATTGTTCTCTCTAGGTATGAGCGCTGGGTTGGGGTTGCCAGGTAGTGCACTCGTGCTTATTTACGTCTGTGTATTGTTCTCTCTAGGCATGAGTGCTGGGTTGGGGTTGCCAGGTAGAGCACTTGTGCTTACATATGTCTGTGTATTGTTCTCTCTAGGTATGAACGCTGGGTTGGGGTTGCCAGGTAGTGCACTTGTGCTTACATATGTCTGTGTATTGTTCTCTATAGGTATGAGCGCTGAGTTGGGGTTGCCAGGTAGTGCACTCGTGCTTATATACGTCTCTGTATTGTTCTCTCTAGGTATGAACGCTGGGTTGGGGTTGCCAGGTAGTGCACTTTTGCTTATATATGTCTGCGTATTGTTCTCGCTAGGTCTGGTATGGTAGCTATAGGCATGGGGGGTTGCTAGGTTGTGAGCGCTGTGTTGCTATTGTTGCCTCATGCTTATATACGTCTGTGTATTGTTCTCTCTAGGTATGAGCGCTGGGTTGGGGTTGCCAGGTAGTGCACTCGTGCTTATATACGTCTGTGTATTGTTCTCTCTAGGTATGAACGCTGGGTTGGGGTTGCCAGGTAGTGCACTTTTGCTTATATATGTCTGTGTATTGTTCTCTGTAGGTATGAACGCTGGGTTTCAGCTGTTTGACTGTGCGCATCAGACCAGTAGTGGTGAAGTGTACTAGGCATTAACAGTGATTACAGGTAGTTATCTGTAGCCTCAGATTCTGACACTTCTCGCTGTCGGCCTGTTCAGTCTGCCTGCTGAAAAATGGACGGGTGCCACTTCTGACCGCTTCCAGCTCCATTTTCACTGGAATTAACAGCAAATGAAAAGCAAAGTTCCGGCATTGTACGCAAAAATCTCAGGTGTGTTAGACAATGAAACAAACCGGCACTTCTCAAGCGTACAAACACATGACGAGTGTTTTGGTAAATGCATGAAAAGAGCCTGGCCTTGCGCAATAACCGGCGGAGCTATGGGGCTTGAGGGAATTATTATCTGGGCTACGAGAGGAAGAAGTGGAATCGAACAGCAGCAACAGGCTCAGATTATCACGAGTGCACAGTTGCCGGCTCGGGGCTGGTAATTGGCGTGGCTAATTTCGGCACGTTCATGGCAATTCCGGGAGAACGCAGCGGAGTACTCACAGGCAGCGATTCTATTGTACGTGACACAAAGAGACGAGAGGCCAAAGCATGGCCAGAATTCTGATGAGGGCAGGATCGATATCTCCCAGGATGTGGAGGGGAAAAATGAAAATAAACACTCTCTCTCTCTCTTTCTGACACAAAAGCCAGCTTTACAGTCCTCCGACTCAAACTCTCGTGGTCTTACTGCGGGTATTAGGGCTAAAGTCCCGTTCTGAGAAACAGGAGGGAAGAGAGCAGGAAGAAAGGGAACGCACACAACGTTAGAATTCCGAATAACTCAGGACTTTTTTCCCCCTGTCTTTAAGACCATTTCCACCGAGGTTCAGCTCTTCTTACAACACGGTTAAACACCCGGTACACGACGGTGCACACATAAAAGCCCTCCTCGGATGGGATTAGGTTTCCACGGAGAGGTGGGATGCTGCCAGTTCACCTCAGGACATCTGTACTGTTTGTGTCTGATTTAGACGGGATGAGAAATCCCAGTATAAATGACGGAGATGAGAGGGGATACTTGCTTTACATGCCACATGTTAAAACGTTTCATTTTGCTGGTATGTCGTTTATCTTGACCATTTAACTTTAAAACTTGCACGTCACTCAATTATTTTAACCTCTAATTGATGTTACTGTTTAATTTTTGTTTATGTTGGTTCTTTTTTTAATGTTTATTATTATTATTATTATTATTAGTAGTAGTAGTAGTAGTAATAATACTTCTATTATATAAATAAGTTTAGTTATTTTTTCTAACTATTATTTTAAAATGTAATTAAATAAACGTATAATTTATTTATTTATTTAGTCTATTATTTTATGTGTTTATTTTTATGTACCTTTAATTTTATTTTTTACATTTTATTGCAATTTTATTCCTATTGGAGCTGTTATTTTTATTTCATTTTAAGTCTTTTTATTTTCTCTTTATTATGACTCTGACTTGTTTTATCTAAAACTCTTACAGGCTGATTGTCTGACTGGCTGACTTTTCTCTTCTAAGTGAATGCAGTTCATCATTACTGTTGCCAGTAGCTGGGCAATTTACAGCAAACAGCCAACCTCTCCACATAAAATCAAAGTTCATTTTTCTGTAATAGCAGAAAACGATGTAACGATGGATTTCGGGCACAGAGAACACATGTTAGCACTTTTTGGAGTGGCTCCTTATTTAAAACCCTTTTCCACATGATGGATTTCGGGCACAGAGAACACATGTTAGCACTTTTTGGAGTGGCTCCATATTTAAAACCCTTTTCCACAAATCCGAATTCACAGATTCAGTATTTCCAACATGGTGGTTCACATTCGTGTAGTGATTCAGATCAGTCGACAACGTAAACAAACCGGCGTCCTGAAACGCTCCACATACGCACATCCTAATCAGCAACGTCATGTGAGTGAATTATGAGTAGAGAGCACACTGAGCAGTGGAAGAAGCCTTCGCTGGGGAATAATTAGCTCTGAAGAGCTCTCAGCTGTTCATTATTAGAGCAGAGAGGAAGAGGAAGAAAGGTCAGATGTGTTGCTTTTCCACCGTTTACCGGCCTGAACTTCAGGTATAGCGCTGCTGTCACATTAACGCTGAACGACAAACAGCCCTGTGAATTCTGATCAGACCATTAAGGTCACAAATCTGATACATATCTGATCTAGGACCACATATAAAACTGGATCAGGCTGGATTTGAAAACATCAAGTGCAAAATTATCAGCAGACAATGTGAAGAAATACTGGTGTCTATGGGGTGTAGCAGAGATATGTACTTAAGTTAGCATGCTAATCAGCTAGCCCCGGCCTGTCCTGTCTCGTAATACCACTGTGTACCTGAAGAGGCGACAGTGTAGCCAATGAAGGAGCAGGAAACACAATGATGACCAATGCTGCCACCACCGCACCACTGTCTCGTAATACCACTGTGTACCTGAAGAGGCGACAGTGAGTCACTGTGGTGCTGTAGGAGTGGAGTCAGTCCAACATGAGAAGATGAAGAAGCAGTGCTGCTGCCCTGAGGGCATATTCTAACCTCCTATAGTCAGTCATGTTGAAGGTGCTGCTGCTCCCGGTTAGATTGTTTAAGAGCAGGTAGCCAATGACTGGAGCAGGAAACACAATGCCCACCACCTCCACTGCTGCCCACTCTCTGCAAGAAACCACGACCATGCTGCTGCCCTGTGAGCATATAGAGCCAATAATGTAAAAGGTGCTGCTCCACCTGGTTAGGGCTGATAGCCAATGAAAGGAGCAGGAAACACAATGATGACCAATGCTGCCACCACCGCACCGCTGTCTCGTAATACCACTATGTACCTGAAGAGGTGACAGTGAGTCACTGTAGCGCTGTAGGAGTGGAATCAGTCCAGCATGAGGGATAAGGAAGTAGAGCTGCTTCCCTGAGGACGTATTCTAACCTCCTATAGTCAGTCATGTTGAAGGTGCTGCTGCTCCTGGTTAGGTTTAAGAGCAGGTAGCCAATGACTGGAGCAGGAAACACAATGACCACCTATACCTCCGCTGCTCACTCTCTGCAAGAAACCACGTTTAGCGGCTGAACCCACACAGCCCCTATTGTTTGGAGTAGCGATTCAACAGGCTGCATTATGTTACAGATTGCTAATTACGGATATAGATATACTTACTGTTTGGTCATATGTTCGCGCAGGCAACAGGCTGCACCATGACTGCATGTGTCCCATATTTACCATTGTGCTACATGTGTTACTGGAGGCTTCCTCTAGAGGGCAGACCACTCTGTTTGTGCAGCATTGTCCATTCGGTCTCGGATTTGTTTCCATATCTACAGGGGTTCGACAATGAAACTGAAACACCTGTCATTTTAGTGTGGGAGGTCTCATGGCTAAATTGGACCAGCCTGGTGGCCAATCTTCATTAACTGCACATTGCACCAGTAAGAGCAGAGTGTGAAGGTTCAGTTAGCAGGTAAGAGCACAGTTCTGCTCAACATACTGCAATGCACACAGCATTATGGGTGACATACCAGAGTTCAGAAGAGGACAGATTGTTGGTGCACGTCTTGCTGGCGCATCTGTGACCAAGACAGCAAGTCTTTGTGATGTATCAAGAGCCACGGTATCCAGGGTAATGTCAGCATACCACCAAGAAGGACGAACCTCCACCAGCATCACGTAGTGACCTGGCCACTATCCTGCAAGAAGAATGGCTTAAACTCCCTCTGACCACTGTGCAGGACGCAGTATATGTCATTCCCAAGACCAGCTGACGCTGTATTGGCCGCAAAAGGAGGCCCTACACCATACTAATAAATGATTGTGGTCTAAAACCAGGTGTTTCAGTTTCATTGTCCAACCCCTGTACTTATCATGGCATAGTGCCATATCAGTCGCTGTGCAGCGGCAAGTACACACTGTACGGATGTGGGTAACTGCACACGGCCTTTCCTCACAACTTCCCGCCATTCTGACGCTTCTGCAGTGACGCTGGTGTACGTGTAGCACCAAACAGACGAGCATGCTACAAGAAAATCTGGGCTTATCTTTGTTCACATGGTGAGAAAAGGAAAAACGCTGGTAAGATTCAGGAACGTTTCAGGAACGACAAAGCTTCCATTTGAAACCCGACCACTTTTAAGGACCTCCACAAATCCCTCAGGGCCTACACGGTGCTAATTCACAGGAGCCACCACGCAAGACCTCTCTGAGACTTCACAGCGGGCGAAAGCCGGCATTAGCACGCCAGTCTTGCTTCGTCCACGCGACCTGATTCTGCTGGAACTATCCCGGACTTGAGAGAATACAACTAATAATACACGGACCCGCTGGCCCGTGTCAGCGTCCCGAGAGTGCCGGACGGACCGCAGAGAGGCACAAAGCACCAAAGCGCGGCCCTCCCGGTTCTCCATAAGGAACACGTTTCGGGAGCCTTGATTGATGGTTAAAGATTGAGGGCTTTCCAGCCAGGCACCCATAGCAAAAGGGTCCAGCCGGGTGGACAAAGGACGTAACAAATCATCTTTGAAAGGTCCATCTATTCGCGCTGAGTACAGCAGAACTGCACATTACCCCCCGAGAGAGAGAGAGAGAGAGAGAGAGAGAGAGAGAGAGAGAGAGAGAGAGAGAGAGAGAGAGAGAGACGGAGAGAGAGAGAGAACGAACTTTCAAACACTTATTGATGTTTCAGAGGCGATTTAAGCTCATTTCAATTTCCAATTACAAACATGCTACAGCCAACATTATTCCGCAATGTAAGGGCAGCGTATTGATCGGCGTGCATTGTGCCGCTCCGGTCCTGCGCTGTGTTTATTAAAAACCAGCTCATCTCGTCAATGCGCAAATCCATTTTTCTGCAATGAGGTTATATGTATGCTGAAAATTAGGGGCCCGCAAAGACGCGAGGCAACGACTTAATAATATTATGATAATAAACACACGCGCCGCGGTCCTGAAAAGACCGAAACCAGGAGAGTGAAGAGTTTATTAACCGTCGGGCCACTTGCGGTTGCGACGGCAAGTCTGTTTCCAGCGTCGAAGCGCTTCTGTTTCCTTCTCCCCCTCGTCAAGACTGACCAGTACATTGGGTAGAACCGCACGAGGCACCTGATGAGCCGTCAGATTCTATTAGGCGGAACCCATTTCAGAAGGAATGCTAAAAATGAAATGAGATGGGATGAGTTATGTCTGTCGGAGGAAGCGTGTGAAGGAACACAAGAAATGAATCCATCCGTTCATGTGCCGTGCTAGAACTCTAGCTCTCTGGGATTGTGTGAAGGACTGTTTAATTCCGTAAACAAAAAGAAGACTCGCAAGCTTTTTGTCTGATCTCTCTCTCCTTCCCTGTTTCTCTCTCTTGCTCTCTCACGTCCAGCCGTGAATTATGATACTGGCTCGTCCTAACCCAAATGATTCAGTTTTCTTTTACAGAGCAGGAACAATGTGTGAAATGAGCTATATAATCAATACCCCAGGTTTGTAAACAGCTTAAATTCTCCAGGGCATGTGGTTCTTTACTTCACACTCAAAATAATCTTCTCCCTGTCAACACCGATGGAGGAAGCTCCCGTCCTAGAACTTGTTTACAGAGAGCAATTCACCACAAATAAAATTACGCCCCACCGCCGCGTGTACGTGCTCGTTTTGGGCTAACGCGGTTTGATGAAACATGTTTATTGACCGTCTTTAAGCACAGCGAGCCTCGTGCGAGAACCATCCTCTGCTCTAGATCAAGATTTACAGCTGGATGTGAAAGTCTGGGCACCCCTGGACAACTGTTGATGTAGTAAAGGCAGCTTCTGCAGGAAACTAGCTTTAGAACGTAACAACCCTCTGCGAATGTTGACAGACAGTCACTTTATGCTTTATTAACTACAAAAACTGAAAAATTATTAAATTCATATTTATTATAAAAAATGAATATCTTTGGAACCCCTGATTAACATTCCAGCTTCCCATACCCACCAGCTCCTCTAAGCAGCTGTCCGAGCTGGGGACATTTGGTTATGTCTGTTTGTTGAGCTTGGGAGTGGTCCAGAGAACCAACGTGCGGTTCTCCTCAAACTGGGGTGTGGGGTGTGAACTCTGGTCCAACCCGCTGGGTCCATGGAAGCTCTCCACTCCCAGCGGTACACAGTGGGTTGTGTGATTGGTTAAGCTAGGCTGCGTCCGAAACCGCCTGCTGAGTAGTACAGTAGGTGAGAATGTGTAGTGTGTCCGAATCCGCGGTAGTCATTAAGCAGTGGGCGGAAGTTCCCCGGGTGACGTACTGCTTCTGAGATTTTCAAGTATGTGAGCACAGCACACTGTGCAATCCCATGATTCCACTGGAGCTGTGGTGGCGTTCCGAGCTGAGGAAGAAAAGATGGCGGAAAGCGGAATGCCGGCTCTGAACAAGTGTAAGCAATCTACAACACCGAGTAACGCCATGACACGCTTTGCGATGAACATAAAGCCCATTGTACACGTTTATATGAATGAATGGTGGGACTTCTACAGTGGTGGCGTGACGTCTTACGCCCAAATGACGTTGGCAAGATGGCGGACGTAGTACATCCGAGGTTGTGTGGATACTACGTACTCGCGTACTGAAAGAGCCTACTGCTTCACCGGTCGAGCAGTGCACACTGGGTTCAGTCTAGTACCTCCTGACTAAGTAGGCGATTTCGGACGCAGCCCTAGACTGTTCCGTGATGGAGGGGAAAGGACTCTTGTGGATGGTGGAGGACAAAGAAAACACCATAGGCATATGGAGCGAAGAAGCACAAACAACCAAAGCTAAACAGACGAAGCCAGTGTCTAACGTTCTCCCAACCATGACGTATGGAATTGCATAGCTGATGCTAGGGCTCAGCGGGGATTCCTGTGTGTGAAAGTAACCCAGCAATATCATACCAACCACAAAATCGGCCCTGGGTGGATGCGACCTGGGGAAGCTGTGCAGGCAACACGGCTCTAGAATACGGCTATACCATAAGCATTCCGAAAAGAAAAGTGGAATAGAATAGAAATTCCTAAAAACTGGAACAGAACAACTCCTAGCTGGCTACAAAAGGTGTTTGTAAGCTGTGAATCTGCCAATAGGAACTGATTTGGGAGGGGATCCAAACTTTTGCACATGCCATAACATTTATTTATTAATTTTTATTTTTTTATTTACCATTTTTTAAATTACTAGAATACAAAGTATGTGTTCTTCAACGTATACGGGAAAAAGAAGTCATACAGTTTGCAACAGAGGTTTGTTTACATCTTTGGACTCTCCTGGGATTCGACAACATCGTTACCCAGTTTGTATTCATGTGCAGACGCTGGTCAGTCCTTCAGCAGTTCACAGAGCTCCACGTCCATGAACTACAGACAGCCACGAACATCTCAATTCCAGCCGAGTCCCACAGGACGGAGGACAAGCAAAGGAATAACAAAGGAATAGCAGAGGAATAACCTGGAGAGGGCGAACGGTAAGTGTTAAAAATAATTCCACTAGTTTGAACTCACCTTATTTCATTCCGCTCGTGTCAGCAGTGTCATTCGCCTCCGGCCAGATTTCAGCAGACTTCTGGAGTCAACCTACTCGGCCCTCCTGGCTATGACCGTCTGACACGGGGTTTGATCCAGTGGACAGAGACCTTGCTGTCCGAGCTAATGAATGCAACACCAAACCAAGCGTGCTTAGCAACAACAGACCCGGTCAGACAATCCACAGAATCTGCAAACGGCTGCGGCCCCGTAACCCGTATGTCTCTTGAACGGTAAGAAATCCAGGTCCTTGTGGATACGTGACTGTGCTTCTGCCGTCTGCCCACAGCGTCACACAGACAAGCCCGAAGGTCATTAGAGAGAGCGAAAAGAGAAAGAAAGCCTTATAAGTAGGGATGCGAGAGAGAGAGAGACAGAGAGGGGGAAGAGAAAGAGATAGCCAGAGACAGAGAGACAGAGAGAGACAGAGAGGTAGAGAGTGAGACAGAGAAAGAGACAGAGAGAAAGAGACAGGGAAAGAGAAGGAGAGACAGAGAAAGAGAGAGACAGAGAGAGACAGAGAAGTAGAGAGTGAGACAGAGAGAGACAGAGAGACAGACAGAGAAAGAGAGAGACAGAGAAGTAGAGAGTGAGACAGAGAGAGACAGAGGCAGACAGACAGAGAACGAGATAGACAGAGAAGTAGAGAGTGAGACAGAGAGAGACAGAGAGAACGAGATAGACAGAGAAAGAGACAGAGAGAAAGAGACAGGGCATGAGAAAGAGAGACGGAGAAAGAAAGACAGAGAAAGAGAGAGACAGAGAAATAGACAGTAAGATAGAGAGAGAGAGATAGACAGAGAGAGAAAGAGGCAGGCACGGCCTTCGTCGACAAGGCTTGCTCTGCTTAGATGCACACATCCGTAGTCGTGTTGGGCAGAGTGCGCATACCCGCTTACCTAAATACGATTCCGTGTGTGTGGTGTCCAACACTCCCTGTTCCACTGCGGTGCTGTGTACTCTGTAAATATGAGGCTGATTGGAGGACAAGGTCAGACAGAGCCACAGAGAGCAGGACCAATCAGCCATGCTCAACCAATCAGACCTTCCGAACTCCCATCAGACCCCGCAGTCAGCCAATAAGACCTTGCCATCTCTCCCTGGCCAGCCGTGACCCTCCTGTTAGTGCTGCTCACTTCAGAGAGACAGGAGAAACAAGACAACCACAGTAAAAGGTTCTACGCCTACAGGTACACGAGGGTGATGGAACACCGGGACCACCTGTGCCTCGCGTTGTAAGGCACAGCCATGTCACATGTTCACTGTCTGACTAAGAAATGTGTTTACAGTGCAGAGAACTACTTCATGGAGAACTCCTTCATGGTGGTCCACCGCATCAGATTCTCAGTAGAAATGAATTAGTGAAGTCTGTAGTACCGTGTCCCCTGCGACCGCAACACCTCCACCAGCACCAGTAACAGCTGTGACTGGATTGGGCATGGACTGTGCATGTTTCTGGATGTAGCCACATCAGTGTTCAAACACTCTTACATCAAAAACTTGTGCAGTTGGTTCCAGATTTGGTGGACGCCTTCCCTGGCACAATTCCGAGGAGAATTCCCTGTAGACTGGGATTGTATCCACCGCTGGTAGACCCGTATGACCGTACGCAGCTTTCTATACACCTGCAGATTCAGCTACTTCCTTCACACTATGGTCTTTGGCCACGCCCACATGCAGTCCCTCCTTTTAGCCAATCAGTAACATCTGCTCTGGAGCGTTTTCCACACATGGAACGAGACATGCTCTACACGGTAGAACCTTTTCCCAATCTATGGATCCTGTCACTCTCACCCCACAGGGATTTACAGCCCCATCATCCTGGTGCAATGTGATCTTTATAAATCCCAGAGAGCAAAAAAAACAAAAAAGCAACTACTAAATTACAGATGAAGTAGACTTCCTAAACACTGAACACCCTAACATTCCAACAGACACACCAACAAAGCACAATGACAAAAAAAACATACTAGCCACGTTGTCGCGTAAAACTAAAAGAAAGAGAGAGAGAGGGAGAAACGGTGCATGTGTGAGAGAGAGAGGGAGGAGAATTCCGAGGAGAATGCCCTGTAGACTGGGATTGTATCCACTGCTGGTAGACCCGTATGCCCGTACGCTGCTTCCATACACCTGCAGATTCAGCTACTTCCTTCAAACTATGGTCTTTGGCCACGCCCACATGCAGTCCCTCCTTTTAGCCAATCATTAACATCTGCTCTGGAGCGTTTCCCACACATGGACCGAGACACTCCCTGCACTGTGCTGTATATATATATATATGTATGTGTGTGTGTGTCTGTGTGTGTGTGTGTGTGTGTGTGTGTGTGTAGGTGTGTGTGTGTGTGTGTGTGAGTGTGTGTAGGTGTGTGTGTGTGTGTGTGTGTGTGTGAGTGTGTGTAGGTGTGTGTGTGTGTGTGTGTGTAGGTGTGTGTGTGTGTGTGTGTGTGTGTGTGTGTGTGTGAGTGTGTGTGTGAGTGTGTGTGAGTGTGTGTTTGTGTGTAGGTGTGTGTGTGTAGGTGTGTGTGTGTGTGTGTGTGTGTGTGTCTTTGTGTGTGTAGGTGTGTGTGTGTGTGTGTGTGAGTGTGTGTAGGTGTGTGTGTGTGTGTGTGTGTGTGTAGGTGTGTGTGTCTGTAGGTGTGTGTAGGTGTGTGTGTGTCTGTAGGTGTGTGTGTGTCTGTAGGTGTGTGTAGGTGTGTTTGTATGTGTAGGTAGGTGTGTTTGTATGTGTAGGTAGGTGTGTATATGTGTGTGCGTGTGTGTATGTGTAGGTGTGTGTGTGCGTGTGTGTGTGTGTGTGTAGGTGTGTGTGTGTCTGTGTGTAGGTGTGTGTCTGTGTGTGTGTGTGTGTAGGTGTGTGTGTGTGTGTAGGTGTGTGTGTGTAGGTAGGTGTGTGTGTGTGTAGGTAGGTGTGTGTGTGTGTATGTATGTGTGTGTGTGTGTCTGTGTGTGTGTGTTTGTGTGTGTGTGTCTGTGTGTGTGTAGGTAGGTGTGTGAGTGTGTAGGTGTGTGTGAGTGTGTGTATGTATGTGTGTGTGTGTGTCTGTGTGTGTGTGTGTGTGTGTGTGTGTATGTGTCTGTGTGTGTGTGTGTGTGTGTGTGTATGTGTGTGTGTGTGTGTGTGTGTAGGTGTATGTGTGCGAGAGATTTGTAACGTCTCAATAATCAGAAAATAAAAAAAATAGAAAAGCCGGTGGCTATGGGTCAGCATTACCTGGAACATCTATATCATTTTAAGGTGCAGGTATAAAAGGCACCTTCAAGCATCAGCCTGTGAGCTTGAACTCCACTGACTGTAAAATTCCAGACTGGTTCACAAAAACAGCCAAAAAGAAATAAATCAGGCTACTTAACGATAATAAACTAAAACCAGCTTTATCCTTTGTTCTTAGCATCCCTTTTCATCAATGTGTAAACAGTTTCTTTAGTCACACTGCCAGTCATATGCCCAGGGTCCCTGTTTCACATATTAAAGGTATTGCTGATAATGATATACGTCATGTGCTCATGTAAACAATTTTTTGAAAAAAAAAAATTAAAAAAAGCCTGTCACCTTAAAGACTCATCAGCACGTTACGACTTCTTGCGCCTCCATTAAAGTGTGACACTCACCTCCTTTCCCGTAACCTCACACTTTCACATTCACAGCTTAAGGCTGACAGACATATGTGAAATGCCATCCTTAGGTTCAGTGATGTGGCACGTGCCTCCCGAGCTTTCAGCCAGCTCTGTTAGTTACTCACGTAGAGCTGTGCTCGCAGCCTCTCGTCCTCAGTGGTGATTTTCTCCCGGATCACGGCACGCTGGATGTTGTCCTGAGCGGCCACTCTTTCCGCAGCCAGGATTCTGCTCACCTCGTCCTGCACCCGGGCCTGGGCATCTGCATGGGCCTTGGCATGCACCTGGGCCCTCTCCTTCTCCAACCTACACAAACAGAGGGAAACAGAAAGCACCGTGCTGCATGAGAGAGGTCGGCACACAAGGCACCTAGCACAAGCACACCACGCGGGCTTACAACCACTCTCCTCTCCCATTCACCTCGGCCCTGACGCAACAGGTAGGGGGCAGCACGGACAGCGAGGCTGATGCACGCAACGGGGGCACCAGGCGGTAATTAAGAAGTTGTAGTGTTTGTTTATTTGTGCTTGTTTACTAGCGCTTTAAAAGGGTGCCGGTGGGCGAGCGGCGTCGTGGTAAAAGCCTGCCGAGCTCTTCGGAATGTCGAGACGGAATGTCCTGCCTGTTTGAGCGGTCACCGGGTTCGCCCAGTTGCTAAGCAACCTCCTCCACCATCAAGCAGGCGGCGCCGCGATACGCGGAGTAAACTCGGCAAGATACAAACTGTAATCTGCGGCGCTCTGTTTTCAATCAAATAGCAGGCAAAGTAAAAAAAAAAAAAAACAACCTGCTGGAGCCAAAAGGGATGAATGGAGGAAAATATAATTATGCTACCTAAACAAACACCAACAAGACGAAGGACCTACGGATACAGAGCGGAGCACGCGCACACAGACACGGTGTGCAGCAATAGGTCAACCTACACCTCGGCAAACAAAAGAGAAAGGGCAAATTGTGATATTTCGCTTGTTTGAAAATGACGCATGAGGGTGAGAGAGCAGGACGGGGTTAGTGTATAATGTATATGTTTGATCTTTACACAGCTAAAAAGACCAAAGGCCATTAAAACACAGAGGAAAGAAAAAGGACACCACGGTATATACCTGCATGGCCGCCGTCTGGGTGACTGACGGTAAGAAGGGCAACCAGCCAAGTCACATTATTATGACCACAAGCTAATATCCAGAGTGTCCACTGTGGGGACAAAGCTAGACAGACTGGGAGTGACTCACTAAGATCCTGGTAGGTTGTCACAGGTATCTGGAGCCATGCTGATGGCAGTGCGTCCCACAGCTGCTGGAAGGTCCATTAGGGGAAGCTCCATAGAGTGAACACGACAATCCAGGTTGTCCCGCAGAGGGTTTGGCGGAATTAGAGGGCCAGGGTAGTACCTGGATGTCTTGGTCATCCTCTTCCAAGACATTTCTAGCCGTGTGGCATTGCCTTGGTGGAAGATCCCATCCGCCTCAGGGAAGGCGATCATCAGCGGGTATGCGTGGATGGGTTCATACCTGGACATTCCACATGGATACGTGGGAGAAGAGTATGCTACAAAAACGTGGCATCCTTCATGAGCTGCATGCACCACCTCGCCATCGAAAGTAGAACATAGTGGTCATAATAATGTGAATCAACTGTAATGAATGTCTGGCTGTGTATAAAACATATACCTGATGATGACAATCTGATGCTAATGATTAGCTATTCATATTTATGGCATTTAGCAGACGCTCCATAGTGACTTATCACCGTGCTTATTGTTCCGTCAGAGAACGTTTCCAAGCTAGAACTCGAGGTCTAAAACTCGCCTTGAGCTCAGACGCTCCCCAATAAGGGCCAGGGCTGATACCTAGAGAAGGTCCTGGTCTTGCTAGACAAGCTAAACCTTGTTTAACAACACCAGGACAAAGCACTACCTCCAGAACCACTTTCCCCAGGCGCCATCATCCTTCTGCCTTCTACGTCCACGGCCACGCCCTTTCAAAGAGTTCTCTCAACATTGCATAATCCAGTCACTGCAATATAAAGAGTGATTCAGGGAGGTTTGGGTGTGAAATGGTTGATTATATGGATTCAGAAGTTCTTTACAGTGGTGGTGGTGAGGGGAACCAGTGGTCTCCATGTCTACAACATACATATAGATATTTTATTTTTGTTTTAACCTGCATGTGTCGTCGTCTAAGTTTTAGGGAATGGTGCAGAAAATGCACTGGTACTTTGCTCCCTGCATACAACTGTATAGAAATATACCCGAGGCAAATCATTTTGGAACGCAATTGGTTAGTTTGGGACTCAAACTGAGCAAATATGATCTTGTCACATGATTAAAGGTGACCCCCTGTTCATAATTACATTTTGGGGTCTACTAGGATTGATTTCCATCCTTCAGACTTTACTGTGTTCACCCTCTGTACGAAATGCTCCGTTAGAGCTCCTATGTCTTTAAGCCCCACCTCCTGATGAGCCCAGTGTGCTGTCATTGGTCAAACTACCCACTCTGTTCTGACTGGTGAACTGCCGGAGTGGTCCAAGCTCCATCCCCTCCGGCAGTTCTTATAATGGTGCTGTTCTGCCGTATCAGTTTGATCCCGAGTCCGACCCTGAAAGTCCAGTAGAACAAGCTGGTAGATCCACCTTCACAAGCTGGACTGGAGCAGACTGGGACAGTCGCGGGCTGGAGGTTAGGGAACCAGCCTTGCAACCGGAGGGTCGCTGGTTCGATTCCCTCAACTGACAGCCATGACTGATGTGCTCTTAAGCAAGGCACCTAACTAACCCCCAAATGCACCCTGGGTAAAGTGTACTTACTGCCCCCTAGTGTGTGCATGTGGGTGTTTCACTTCACGGATGTGTTAAATAATTGGCCTCACCTAATTAGTTTCAGAGTGGTGAGTTTTTAGTGGTTTAGCTCTCTGTGCGTTGTATTAGGGAGTGCAGTCTTTGCCGGTAGGCGGGCAATAAGGACAAGGACTGTGTTACGAGATGACATCACCATGTAACAGAGAAATGGGCTACAGTTCTAATGAGGTGTTTTCAGGATTTCGGCTGGGGAAAGCTGTTTATGTGAAAGAGCTTTTCCCTCGGTCATGTTTCTTAGGGCTTTTGCAGAATTTGCAGGACATCTATCTATGCACAAAAAGCTACAACACACTTAAGGAATGAGGGAAAACCGGAAAAGGATAATAAGCCCATTTTAAAAGAGAAGAGCAGATGAAACGGCACAACATAACCACACGCATCAACACCATGCACTATCCACCAGTACATCCCTCTCTGGAATAGGAGGGCAAAACTACAGCCCAATACTAACTAGACTACCCGAGTACACAGGATCCAAACAAGCCATAGAAACAGCCGGAATGTCAGGTTAGGGCTCCAGCTAGAGGACTCAAATCCCTCTCAGTGCAAGCGTCAATGCTTACGCAAACAAGAGTGAATTATTAAAAGTGGCCTAGGTGTCTTATTTTCAACCACGTTAGCATTTCTGGTCGAGCTAGCCCTTTAAGCAAAGGCCATTAAGAGGAAAAACCTAGAGGAAGGTCAGACCACAATGAGAACTAATGGGCAGCGGAAAGGAAAGCAAGGCACGTCAAGAAAACAACAAGAAGAAAAAAGCACGAAGGCTGAAAACCCACGCTGCTGCACACAGGGATCAACAGAACACCAGGTCGGAAAGCAAATGGGTCCATCTGAAATATTCATCTGTGAAGAGCTCAATATGTTTTTGGGAGGAACCTGCTGTAAACATGAGGCTGAGGTCACCTATCATAGCCTGTCTTAACAATCCGGTGGAGTTGGTGGGCAAGATGTCAGACCTAGTAGGCAACAGACGGTGAGGTCTAAATGTGCCAGTGATAACTAGATAGATTGACTCGACAGCATGGAGCATAATGGAGCATGTACCAGTTTTTGCTTGCTGCTTATCAGGCTTACCATATTCAGCAGACCGGGAAAGAGATCCTCGCCTGCCCCTAATGCCCAACACAAAATGGAGGTTCCTAATGGTGTCCTGTGACAATCCATCCCATGCAACTTAAACATCCTCACACAGTTCCTGCAGATGGTGCGGTAGGGGTGGAGGCGGAGGGACACTAGGCCTTCTGGACGTGTGACAACAAACAGTTCATCTCGGTGCTGACCACGGTGCCTCCACACACGGATTCGTTGGGCGTCTCCACCAAGACTAAAGCGGGACTCGTCACTGAAGATGACCCGCTGCCATTCCGAGTCACTCCATGACAGTCTGGTACGACACCACTGCAGTCTTTGGTGACAGTGACGTGGTGTTAAGGACAGTCGTCGTAAGGGTCCACGTGAAACTAGAGTCCTCGTCTCCTTTGGTGTGTTGGGGCTTTTTGAGCATGTAAATATCCTGCAACGTTCTACAGAATACAGGCCACAGGGAGAAACGCTGGGCTCCCCCACAGGAACGCGCTGGGCACTTTGGGAGGCGGGGCTTAAAGACACAGGCGCTCTAACAGAACGATTTAGATAAGTGGGTGAATACAGACGTACAGTATGAGACCAATTCGTTGTTGTTTGGGCCCATTGAAGCATGTGAATCTGTTCTACTAGAACCCAAACATACAATCATGGACACATTTTGACTTTTTACTTTAAAATGGCAGAAAAAAAATTGGAAACATACCAGAAAATTATACAGACGCTAAATTAATATATTTCCTCCAGGATTTTACTCTTCATCCTTTGCCTTCATTGCAGTTTAGATTCTTTCCAGCTCAGAACTTGCAGTGATATTTTCCCACACTGGTTCAGTCCGCATTGCTGCGTTAACATGTCTGCAGTAGTAGACAGACGACAGAAAACTGAATATTCTATTGTTTTCAATGGAGCTGCAAAGGAAAGAAAGAGTAAACCTTGTTCTATCAGCTCCACTGCAGGTTAAGACAGCTGGTTCATCCCCCTGTTAAGCTCCAAGTTTTTAAGGTGGACTGTATAATTCCATGAGTGCTATTTTATAGTTTGAGGTCGTCATTTTTGTGATTTGTTGTATTGATTGAGTTGTGGTTGGTGTAACTCAGTGGATAACACCACTACCCACCAGGGATCCACCACTACATGTGGGAAACTGGGGTTCGAATCCCGGTCTGGGTGACTAGGATGTGCTACACCAATAAGAGTCCTTGGGCAAGACTCCTAACACTACATTGGCCTACCTGTAATATGATTAACCTTGTAAGTCGCTCTGGATAAGAGCATCAGCTAAATGCCTTAAATGTAAATGAGTTACCTAGCTGCTGTTGCTGGCACTAACAGGATGACTCATGGAGGGCATTCCTGCTCACCGAATGTCTGCAACCGTGGCTGTTGGGTCACTCCGTGTATGCCGGACAACTTCCCAGTTCTCCCTCTCTATGGTTCATGTGGGTCTCCCATTGGCCTCTTCTATCCACTGCCATCAAAAGTGTGCTATGCGAGTTTCTATACGACCGGTCAGGCACGCAGTACATCCATAAGACCGTCATGCTTTCTGGAGCACCCCCTCTCCAACTCTTCCAACTGCTGGAATTGCTGTCCAGCTCTTCTCTGAGGTATACTTCACTTACCAAGGATGCTACCGACACATCGCACGAGTCAGAATGGACAGCATGTGCAACAGAACGAGCTTATATAGAGCGATGAGGCTCGTCCTTGCTTAAATAACATTGTAGAAAAAATTATACAGAGGCTAAATTAATATATATATATATATATTTTTTATCTCTTCATCTTTTGCCTTTATTGCAGTTTACGTTCTTCCCAGCTCAGAATCTGCAGGGATATTTTCCCACGCCGGTTCAGTCCGCATTGCTGCGTTAACATGTCTGCAGTAGTGGACAGACGACAGCAAACTGAGTATTCTATTGTTTTCAATGGAGCTGCCATCGGAGGTTATGCCACTGTACGTGTCAACATTCTGCAGGCCGCAGTGGTAAGAGGAACAATCTGCCAAGAATTCTATTTTTACCAACAATGGAATAAACCGGACGCTGATTTTTCTTTTCTGGTATCATACTGAAAGGTCCTCCGACCTTTCTCCACCTTAAACAGACAACACAAACACATGAACGCAGAATAAGATGATGGTTTGGCATTTTGTGTTTGATGTGATCCAGGTAAACACATTCAGTGATGCTGAGGTCTGGACTCGGGGAGGGTCAGTCCATTGTTCTGAGAACACCAGCAGCTTCTTTATTGGATGGGTTTGGACTACCCTTTTTCCAGCGAGGAGCTTCCTGAACAGCTACACCTCCTTGGAGAAGTCCATAGCAGAAGGATGGACAGAAGCCCCATTGGATGTTCTAAGATCTGGAGGCGCTTGATGTTCTCCTCTTTCGCAAAGATGACAGCTACAAGCCCTGTTTATCTGAGGTGGAGAGTTTTGGTGGTCCACCAGGTGCTCCCTTTGTCTCTGTAGCTTTTTTGAACCTCAGGTTTTTACTACTCCCTCCTTCTTCAGCTGGATTACCTTAAATAAGTTGTGCTCGATGTCTTATCTAACTGGGAAATAAACAAATGAACAGTGATGCACAGCACTCCATGTAGCTGTACAATGTCATCAAGCCTTTATACGCCCACTCACGCACAAATACGCTTATTTACCGGTTCAGAACTCCCCCTCTGCTTCATTAATGCAGAACCCTGCCACCTGTCAACGCTCTCCCCAATACATCTCAATATAGATGCTCATAACATGGATTCTGACACACTTGCATAACAGTTACCGCGCCGAGCGGCTCCCCCAACAATGCTGTTTAAAGGCGGCATGTAATATTAATAAAGGAGAATAATGTCTGCCAAAGCACAGGATGAATTTTACATGAGACCGGCCGGCCTCTTCCTGGATGGCTGGATATATATACGGCCCAGGCCTTGCAGAGAAGGAGAGAAGAAATGGAAGTTAGTGGCTCAGGGAAGGAAAAAAAAAAAAATCATTCATAGCCACAGAATAATGAATCAAACTAAATTCTACAATCACTCGGCTTTTACTACGCAACATTTCTCCAGAGGAGCGGCAGAGAAATGGTGCAATCCGGGGCTTGCAACCATTGATGGGATTGAGAGAGAGAAAAATAGAGAGAGAGAGAGAGAGAGAGAGAGAAAGATGGAGGCCACAAAGAAAAAATAAATAAATAAATAAATAAATAACGGTGGAGCACTTAGAGCAACGAAAGGCCTTATTTTCCCGAGACAAGCCGCAACAACCCACGTCAATCACTGCTACAAGTCACAAAGACACCAGAGTGCATGCAAAGGGCTTGGAGTGAAGTGGAGAAGAAACAGGAGGGTGTGGTTAACCGGAATCCTCTCTGCAAATTTTCCAATTTTACTTGTCATGTACATTAATCCAGCGAGCTCCACACAATGGCTGAACACAAAGAGGCACAAAGCAGTGCTTTAAAGCAGAGCCCAAACCAATTAAACACACAACAAGTCAACGAGGGAACAGGTGGAAGGGGGAGGACGGCCTATCTGGATCTATCAGTCCACTTTCACCCTGACTTCACTGTAGGCCTTCGACATCACACAACTGTCCGGCCACCTAATTTGGGAGGCAACTCAGGAACGCATCAGGAGTAGATGTGGTGTATCAGGATATGGACTGGCTCAGACTCTCATCAGGTGGAGCTGCTCAGTGTACGACTGTAGAGTCTATAAGATCACCAACTACCTCCATTCAGATGTGTCTAAACTGTGTTTTGACTGGTACCGTATTCCATCAACTTAACTGAACCACCAAAACACAAAACATTGTAGCAGCATTATGCCAGTACACAGGTGGAGAGCCCAACCTGTTATGTACACTGTATGTCGTACGTGCGGATGTCTTGGAGCCCGTGACAGACCAAGTAACTACAAAGGAACTACCAACAACATCCATATACAGGGGTTGGACAATGAAACTGAAACACCTGGTTTTAGACCACAGTCATTTATTAGTATGGTGTAGGGCCTCCTTTTGCGGCCAATACAGCGTCAGTTGGTCTTGGGAATGACATATACTGCGTCCTGCACAGTGGTCAGAGGGAGTTTAAGCCATTCCTCTTGCAGGATAGTGGCCAGGTCACTACGTGATGCTGGTGGAGGTTCGTCCTTCTTGGTGGTATGCTGACATTACCCTGGATACCGTGGCTCTTGATACATCACAAAGACTTGCTGTCTTGGTCACAGATGCGCCAGCAAGACGTGCACGTGCACCAACTCTGGTATGTCCCTCTTAATGAACTCTTGGTATGTTTGAGCATAATGCTGTGTGCATTACCTGCTAACTGAACCTTCACACTCTGCTCTTACTGGTGCAATGTGCAGTTAATGAAGATTGGCCACCAGGCTGGTCCAATTTAGCCATGAGACCTCCCACACTAACATGACAGGTGTTTCAGTTTCATTGTCCAACCCCTGTACTTTGACTTTAATACGAAAGAGCTTTGGCAGCTTTGGTGCCCACGTCTCTGTAAAGCCTCACACTTAGGTGAGCTCAAGAGACGTGCGGGTTACATGGACCCAGCCCTGCTGTTCTTCTCCTCGTGCAATTTCCTGGAGACGGTATCCAAAGTCTCCACATACCACAGGCCCATTTCACGGTCATCCTGGTCTCCCTTGCATGGTCTTTGTCCACCTGCAGGGTTATAGCTGGTGATGAGATGAGCAATTTTACAGTGTAGTCAGTTGAGTTGCTGCTGCTCTTCCACAGAAAGGTGACAAGGTCTTCTTAATAAGGCAGTCCAGCACCATGAATAGAAGCAGCCAGTGGAGACTCACTCCAATCATGTACCAGAATAAAACCTCAGCTTTATATGCTATAGAGTCAAAATCCAAGAGGCTCTGGACTTCCTGACCGATCCGCACCACCCCTCATGAATCCCGCTGCTCTGAAGTCGTTCTGTATTCTATTCTATTCAATTAGGAGCTGTGCGTTTCAGCCAGCTTGTTCCTAATGCTGATGAGATCACCAAATCAGATCAGAGTGAGCAGAGTTCAGAGGCAGTGCAGCTTCTCCAGTGACTTCACTCGGCTCTGCCTCAGGTCTTTGTGGTTTACTCCAACTCATGTTACACGGAGTGAGAGGGGAACGAGTGTGTAGACACACCGGTGTTGGTTACTCAACATACAGCACCTCCAGTGCATATATGACCTATGTATATATGTACGTCCTAATAGCATTAACAATGTTAAGAACCTTCGTGTTCAGTATTCAGACCTACTACTGCATGCTTGACCCTACGGTGGCCTCTGGGGGCCAATAAGATACACCATATTGCCAAAAGTACTCACTCGTCTGTCTTCACATACATATGAACTTGAGTGACAGCCCATTCTTAACCCCTAGGGTTTAATATGATGTCGGCCCACCCTTTGCAGCTATGACAGCTTCATCACTTCTGGGAAGGCTTTCCACAAGGGTTGGGAATGTGTGTATGGGAATTTCCTACCATTCTTCCAGAAGCGCATTTGTGAGGTCAGACTGATGTTGGACGAGAAGGCCTGGCTCTCAGTCTCCGCTCTAATTCATCCCAGAGGACTCTGTGCAGGCCTGTCCAGTTCCTCCACACCAGACTCGCTCATCCATGTCTTTATGGAGCTTGCTCTGTGCACTGGTGTGCGGACATGTTGGAACAGGAAGGGGCCGTCCCCAAACTGTCCCCACAAAGTTTGGAGTATGGAATGGTCCAGAGTCTCTTGGTCTCCTGAAGCATAACGAGTACCTCTCACTGGAACTAAGGGGCGGAGCTCAACTCCTGAACACCACCCCCACACCATAATCCCCTCTCCACCAAACTCTACGCTCGGCACAGTGCGGTCAGACCAGTACCGTTCTCCATTTCACCACTTAACTTATCACAGTACCACGCTGGGATTCACCGAGCTCCTGAGAGCGACCCATTCCTTCACTAATGTCTGTAGGAGCAGTCAACATGTCTAGGTGCTTTGTTCCTTCATCCGTTTACTCCTTTATCCATCACCAATATTGTTCAGTCATCTGTTCATTCATTCATCCATCACCATCACTGTTCCTCCATCCATCCATCCCTTTATCTGTACCCCAACATTGTTCCTTTATCTGTCCATTCCTTCATCCATCACTTATCCTCTATCCATTCATTCCTTTATCCATACACCAACATTATTCAGTCATCTGTTCATTCCTTCATCCATCACCATCACTGTTCCTTCATCCATTCTTTATCTGTACCCCAACACTGTTCCTTTATCTGTTCATTCCTTTATCCATACATCATCATTGTTCAGTCATCCGTTCATTCCTTCATCCATCACCATTCCTCCGTCCATTCATTCCTTTATCCATACACCAACATTATTCAGTCATTTGTTCATTCCTTCATCCATACATCATCATTGTTCTGTCATCTGCTTATTCATTCATCCATCACCATCACTGTTCCTCCATCCATTCCTTATCTGTACCCCAACATTGTTCCTTTATCTGTTCATTCCTTCATCCATCACCATCACTTATCCTCCATCCATTCATTCCTTTATTCATACACCAACATTAGTCAGTCATCTGTTCATTCCTTCATCCGTTCGTCCCTTTATTCGTACACCAACCCTGTTCCCTGTTCCTTCATCCGTACATCCCTTTATCTGTACCCAAACACAGTTCCTTCACCCGTTCATTCCTCTATCCTTCACCAACATTGTTCCGTCCTGTTCTGTACCCCAACATTGTTCCTTTATCCGTTCATTCCTTTATCCATCACCATTCCTCCATCCATTCATTCCTTTATCCATACACCAACATTATTTAGTCATCTGTTCATTCCTTCATTCATCACCATCACTGTTCCTTCATCCATTCTTTACCTGTACCCCAACACCGTTCCTTTATCCGTTCATTCCTTTATCCATACACCATCATTGTTCAGTCATCCGTTCATTCCTTCATCCATCACCATTCCTCCATCCATTCATTCCTTTATCCATACACCAACATTATTCAGTCATCTGTTCATTCCTTCATCCATCACCATCACTGTTCCTTCATCCATTCTTTATCTGTACCCCAACACTGTTTCTTTATCCGTTCATTCCTTTATCCACCACCAACATTATTCAGGCATCCGTTCATTCATTCATCCATCTATCACCGTCACTGTTCCTCCATCCATCTATTCCTTTATCTGTACCCCAACGTTGTTCCTTTATCTGTTCATTCCTTCATCCATCACCATCCCTGTTCCTCCATCCAACTATTCCTTTATCTGTACCCCAACATTGTTTCTTTATCCATTCATTCCTTTATCCATACACCAACATTATTCAGTCATCCGTTCATTCCTTCATTCATCACCATCACTGTTCCTTCATCCATTCTTTATCTGTACCCCAACACTGTTCCTTTATCCGTTCATTCCTTTATCCATACATCATCATTGTTCTATCATCCGCTTATTCCTTTATCCACCACCAACATTATTCAGTCATCCGTTCATTCATTTATCTATCACCATAACTGTTCCTCCATCCATTCTTTATCTGTACCCCAACATTGTTCAGTCATCCGTTCATTCCTTCATCCATACACCATCACTGCTCCTCCATCCATTCTTTCCTTTATCTTCCACCCCAGCATTGTTCCTTCATCCATTCATTCACAGGCCACAACTGGAGCTGCAAAAAGCCAATACTACGAATGTTATTGGTTAGCTGTGTCCGAACATTTCTTCCCTCTTGCTGAGACTAGGGGAGAACGCGGATCATCAAATAAGCAGAGTCGAAGGCCACCCAGACCCTGGAGT